>OY720681.1:45607317-46207317 GCA_963170755.1 Amphimallon solstitiale | reverse complement strand
GCATAAGAGCAAAATATTTTAAAAAAAATTTGGGCGTGCTTTAAACCACACGGCAGAAGTGAAAACTCCATCAAGGCGAGGTTAATAATACGAAATACAACTTTTTTTTCGTTCTATATTACATTTAAAAAATATATATATACATTATTCTAGTACATTTCGCTCGGTCTGATCAAGTTTTCACTTCAAAAATTCATACGTACACATGTATATATACAAATATTATAATTCTCATAAGAGTACCCGCGCTGGTCTAATGGTAACGTGCCGGCCTTATACCCGGGCGGCTCGGGATCGAATCTGCACGCGGACAAGAATTTTTCAGAAAATAAAAATACAATCTTTCGCGTATTTATTCTAAATTTCCAGCACAGTAATACTCATCAACGCCGACAGTCTTGCCCTGTTGGAACCACGCCTGTATTTCTTTAGTACACACACAGGATTTGCTAGATTGAGAGAGTTGTGATTTAGAATCAGTGAAACAATGAATATGTAAATGTCGAATAGTGTACTTTAATATTCAAGATATCTTTTCAATCGACATACTAACTTTATATACTACATATATGTTACACACGCGCGCGAGAATATATATAATCAAAAGTGGAATTATCGCGGATACATAAATTAGAAAATGAAATAGAGAATATTGGGTAAATTCCGCTGTAGAGCAACCATAGATACGTGTTTCTGGCTCATTGGTCGTCATCAGTACGGTGTAGCCAAGGAATAAGGTGGGATATCCTTGGAGATGTAAGCTAAACGGAGGAGCATCAGGTGACAGACCGCCATTTGTTGTTTCAGTTATAAGATCGTCGGTTTTGAGGACAATAACCAACATCGCATAAGTTAATCATGGCCATTTATTAAAAAACATATAAAAATAATCTAAAACATTATCTTGACTTAGTGCCTTAACTGATAATAATAGTATACTTATAAATTTGTAACAAATATAGGAAGACATACTGCCATTTCAAGATGCTCTCTATTTATTGCTGACACCAACCACATGGTAGACAATAATAAAATGTAATTATTGATCAGTACTAACAAATCTGAAAGACGTGTCTGTGTTTGCACGACACGAGAAGTTTTCAGTTATTATTTTTAATTAGCACATTTTCGCCTTATAATATATATAGTAATGCAATAACAGGTGAATGTAAGAAAGTTTACATTGGTCAAACTGGACGTACTTTGAAGAGAGAATTAAGGAGTACGAAAAAGCTACAACGACAAAAAGACGAATTCAACATTCGTCAACAATGCATATAACTAAACCATAAGTTTAATAAAGACTGTAGAATTTTACAAGTACAGGATATGGGAAAAAACTTAATTTATTTGAAGGTGTAGAAATTAACAGATATTGTAAAATAAGTTTGACACTAAATAAATAAACAGAATTAAATCACTCCCCTTTACAGTCTTTCTAAATGTGTAATAACACCCTCTTTTTGGACCTCTACACTTAAAATATATAACGCTGTAATCATTATATAGACATTACTCCGTCATCACCTGATGAAGATGAAGTTTGGCGAAGTAATAAAAATTTATTTGAACCACTTTTTAGGTTATTATTTAATCTAACATGCAGTTTTAACAAGTAACATCCCGTTCAATTAGTTATCAAAGCATTAACTTGAGAATCATTGACGAAATATTAACATATATCATTGCTTGTGTATTATATTGCTCTATATCAATGCTGAGTTTGCATTGATATAGAGCAATTGATACTCTGAGGAGAAACGCAGTGGATCGTCACAGAATTTATTTGATATAAAAGATTTGTCTAAGAGCGATATTTAATTTAAAATTTAGAGATTAATGTAGGGAACTATTGAAAAACTGTAATGGATGTATGTTTTATAAGCTCATTACATGCTAGAGTGTTCTACTTTCGTAAAAACAAATAATAAATTTGGGAAGAAATTCGAACTAACTCAATTATGTACGTACTACGCGTGGTAAATAACTACATTTACATAATGCATTTTGCCTCAAACATATCTTTTTGAAGTCCAAAGGCAGATGGTCTATCAATCCTCTAACTTTACAATCATCTTCCCGGAATAACGATGAAATACCATTAAGCAACTTTAAAAGGAAGTTTAGTTGTTTTCCGCATCTCGGCTCTTCACTATATCAAAGACATTTTTACTGTTAGATTGCATCTTCCTCACATGTATTTTTATGTTGTTATAGTTTTACTTTCTTATACGTAGTACCTATAAAGAAGTATTGTGATGACGAAAATTTTCGACCTCGAGATTTTTGCAGATGTCCACGTTTTGAAGTCCCCTAATACAAAAAAAATGGTTTTTAAAAAATCTGTCTCTCTCCCTATCTCTCTCTCTCTGTGTATCCACAATAGCGGTCAAACCGCTGTAGATATCAATTCCAAATTTTGTATTTACGTGTATAATCTCTCTCTAGAGACTTGATTAGTTTTTCAGTACAATCGGTAGACCGGAAGTAGTAGTTTACTTCGGTGAAAAAATCGAATTTTGCCAATATTTCGTCAACTACTAAGTTTAAATAAATTTATAAAGAATTCATATGTACTTAAAATTAAAATTGACAATAATTTTATTTAAAAAGTTTTTCGAAATTCTTACCGGAAGTAGGTCTTCTACTCCTATCGAAAATCAGTTTTTTGCGAATATTTTGCAAATCATGCTTTTTAGACAGGTACGTTACGGGTATAAAAGTATTTAAAACATAATTTTCAATATCTTTTCTATAAAAGAAATTTTAAAATTCAGACCGGGAGTAAAATTTTTACTCTGATCGAATAGTGATTTTTTGCAAATATGTCGTAAATTATGCATTCTATATATATTTATCAAGAGTAAAAAACTATTTAGTGCTAGATTTGCAATATTTTTTGTATAAATGAAATTTCAAAATTCGGACCGGAAGTAACACTTTTACTCTTAGGGAGTAGCACTTTTTTTCGAATATCTTGCAAAGTATGCATTCCATAGCGATTTATTAAGAGAATAGAAGTACTTAGAATAGGATTTTGAATAATTTTTGTGTAAAAAAATTCTTAAAATGGTATAGTTTGAAACGCTCATACGTATAAGAAAGTCGTGTGGTGGCCACACCTCATTTTATTTCATTTTAATTTAATTATTTAACAATTAAATTCATTTAATGTTTTTTATTTGTGATTGATGTCTGACACTGTCAACAGCATTATTATGCACACCATGATAACAAGTAATCAAATAATAATTATTATAATAGAGATTAGCATATTAATAAAACCGGATTTTGTAAAAAGAGTAAATAAATCTACCAAATGAAAATGGAATTTATTCTGTCCAGTTTAAAAATTAATTCTGCAAATTTTTAGGTCAATTATATCTTGCTGCTGCTTTTGGTTATGTAAGTTTTAGTTGGGTGTGATTTTATTATATCGACATGAAACCGCCTACTAGATTTGCTACGTTTCTTTGCGATTGGTTACTAATATTTTATTCCTGGGCAATGTATCTTGATTGGGCAGGAATAGAAGTATGAAAAGCAAGAAACCAGTTTCCAAATGTCTAATTACACTAGATCATCAAAAAAAAAAGGAACGAAAGAAAGACAACCAACAATGAAAAGAGAGCATCATAATATATTGCAAGTTTTTTTAATGAGCTATAGACGTATATATTATATATGGTAATGTAGAAAGTAACGGAAATATATTTATCTGACGTGAAAAGTTACTATTGGTTTGAACAAATAAGGTCTTGTTCTAGTTCAAGATTAATAAATAATCAGTCATCTTGAGATTGTTAGCAATTTGAAAGGATATATTCTTCACATAAATATTTAGAAACACTAACAAGTTATTCTTTTATTTGTATTTGAATTAAACATTATGAAATGAAATATGAAAATAATTTACATTATGTTTAACATGTGGGGCAATCAAAGAAAATAAGATAAATCAACTTATAATATATTTTATGATTAAGAAAATGCATTTATTACAGACATGTAATACATTAAGGGCCGGTTTTACCAACTCCCATTAAAATGTCGGTTAGCCCTAATCATTGATCAAAAACATTGTTAAATATATTAAACAGTGATTAGGGTTTCTTACACGTAACCTAGGAGATTTAAATATTTGTTATTATTGATCGAAGTTATATTTTCATATACATTTGTTTTACTAAGTATATGAAAGTATTTTTTGGAATTAATTAATAATTATTTTCATTAGTGATTTAGTATAGCTTCTTCTATAAATGAAATGAACAGTGTAATCAAAAATAAAAATAACTATTGAATATGTGGAACTTTTAGTTTACTATGCAGTTATAATTAATTGACAGCCATGAATATATTATCTCATCTGTTAAGGACGAGTCAGTTTTGGAAGTTTTTTTAATTCTACTACAATTCGGGGAATTTACTTCAATTTGTGAAGATCCTAAATATTCAGTGGCAATTTATGCTCGCGTTTGCTAGTTTTCTCTTTGTAATTGCATTTAACAGCAGCTTATTGAAACTTTTAATATTGAAATCAATTTAGTAGAACATATTTTGGACTTACTATGTCATTAAGATATTAACTACATATATTGAAAAATTAGAAATGAAATTGAAAACATGGAAGAAATTCGAAGCTGGAAGGTTCACGATGTGAGTTTATGCAGATATTTTAGGTACTTTTGGATGAACTGGGTTTGGACGAAAAATGTATTCACATTCATTAAAATTTTACACTAATAGTATTACTGGTACTGTCAAACTCACTTCGATACCTCTAGAACATAATTTTTTTTAAGTTGAAATCTTGTAAACCAATTTGAAAACAATCAGAACATAAAATTAGGTAGAATGTATGGTTTTTAATAAACAGGTGATATATGATCTTTCAATAAAAGTATATGGTTTTAATAATAATAATAATAATCTTTATTACCCAACAGGCCAGTGCCTTATAACAGGATAATTATAATTCATGCGTGTATACAATTAAATACAATGTAATATAAAATTAACTAAAAGTCTCAATATGAATTTAAAAAAAAGAAAAAAAGAAAGATATATGTATATATAATATATAATATTCAACAACGCAGTAATGTTCATCCATATTTAAGCAAAAACATCCTCAAACAGTCCATTGCCCAGACGGGATAACGTATAAATTGGTGTACGTTTCATTATGTTTGTCCGTGCAAATGGTACCAAGAAAGTGCATCCATATCTTGTGTTAAATCTCGGGACAAGAAAGGACAACCGCTCAAATAGTAATGGACAATCAATTTTATTGGACAGGAGCTTATATAAAAACTTTCCACAGTATGTATCTCTCCGGCCGGACACAGAAGTCATGTCATGACGCGTTAGTAGCTCTTCCTGTGATGTGCCCCTCTCCGGATAAATTCCATCATATTTAAAAGACAGAAACTTCAAGAATTTTCTGTGTATCCGATCCAAAGGTAAGGTATCACAGGCATATATGGAATACCAAATTAAGGCGACATATTCTATTTTACTCACAACATATGCGGAGTATAATGACTTAAGCAGTGACATATCTCTGAAGTACTTAGAAATCCGCATGATGAAACCAAGGAGTTTGAAGGCTTCTGAGCATATATGCTTGAAATGTGTGATTTGAAAGTAAGGCTTGAGTCAAATAACACTCCCAAATCTTTAACTTCTGGTACCATTTTTATGTTAGTGCCCATAATGAAGTACGCAGATGAACTATTAAGGAAACCACGAGTATACGAAACTACGCAACATTTGTTTATCCTACAGCAAATTGGTACGATAAATCGTCTCAGAGATGACAATGGAAAGTTATATCATTAGAATGTGATTAAAAATTCAGCTTAAGACCCTGGATGCCGACTTTTCTGTTTCAACAAACTACTTCTACTTTTATGACTTTGTTACTTGTCATATATTTTAATTATTTTTGTAAGTATTAATTTCATATGAATACATATAATATAATATACTGTATCAGTTTTTTCATTTTTCACAATATTTTTGTATTTCTCAATGGCAGTAAGTAATCAATAAATTTGTTTCAGTATCACCCAAGTTTGCTGCACTTCATTTATATTATAATAGAAGTTTTAAATATGTGCTATCTATGTACACAGAAATTCTCACTGCTATATTTACAAAATAAATGCTTACAGTTAATTTACTAAAATTAAATTTCTATTTATACAGAATATAATCTTTAAAAAAAAGGCAAAACGCACAAAGAATAAATTTTAATAAAGAAATTGGAGCCAATATTATTAGAACAAAATATACTAATGCACTAGCAAATATGTTGTCAACTTTGTATAATAAATCCTTAAATAATATTTAGATAACTGGTCTATTCTTGGCATTGGAAAACGCCAGTTAGACATAGGCAATGATTAGGCTTAACCAATGATTAGTTAACCGAGTATTTTAGAGTTGGAAAACCCGGTACTAAATGATATCTGTAATTATTCAAACTCCATACATACTGTAGTAAATAGCAGAGACATACTGGTAATAACACCTTCTTTAGCAGACATTGATATATTAGCCAGCACTATCCAGCAACGCTCTAATATACCTCAAGCCCAACAGTTTGAGTAGTGAGTTAACACCAAAGCAACAATATTTATGAAAAACGCCAGTTAGACATAGGCAATGATTAGGCTTAACCAATGATTAGATAACAGAGTATTTTAGAGTTAGAAAATACGGTACTAAATGATATTTGTAATTATTCAGACTCCATACATACTGTAGTAAATACCAGACACATACTGGTAATAACACCTTCTTTAGCAGACATTGACATATTAGCCAGCACTATCCACCAACAGCTCTAATATACCTCGAGCCCAACAGTTTGAATAGAAAGTTAACACAGGAGATTGTTTCAACGTCGGCATTATAAAACAATTAAAACTTATATCTTGTAAAAATAAAAACGTAAGAAAACGTCGAACACAATAAATATTAATGCTACATATATTTATCATAGGTTTATATTCATGCCAGACTCTGAATTCTAGGCTGTAGGGCTGAAAATTATGTAATTATTCATACACTGCATTTTCCAAACAGAATTATTTACGAGTGTGCTTCGAATCCGACAGCAATTATTGAATAGTTTTAAAGTAGCATAATACTGGCTCTTTTCTTAACAGTAAACGATATTTGGGGGTACCAGTAGTTATAGCCTCTATGGCGTGTACCGTATGTATGTAGAAGTATTTTACTTTGAAATAGATAAGAGACACACATGTTTTAGCGGCCGTCAATTAATTTAAACAATATAGACATTAATATATATTACAAAACCATTTTATTTTGGATTTCAATTTTCATTTCATTTTAATTAAATTTGTTATCCAAAAAACGATTACAATTGTCAGTACAATAAATATATTTACAAATACATTAATATATATTACAAAACCATTTTATTTTGAATTTCAATTTTCATTTCATTTTAATTAAATTTGTTATCCAAAAAACGATTACAATTGTCAGTACAATAAATATATTTACAAAAATACAAAACTAAAATATATATACAAAAAAAATGTAGCAAAAAAGATGATAATAATAAAAATGGGGACAATGCTAAGCCCAAGAATAACTATCGGTGAAGAAAGGAGACTCACAAATAATAAAGAATTTAAAGATGAACTTGCAGGTGAAACCATAATAAGCCAAAGACGGACAGGAAATGTTTTGAGAAGAAATTCGATGAATATTAAAGAACGATGGAAAAAATGGAAGGAAAGACCAAGGAAAAGATGTCAAAACGAAATAGGAGAGGACGCAAGAACCTTGAGGGTAGGAAATTGGAATGTATGAGAAAATAAAAGAGTGGTAAAGAATAACATACGAAGCATAGAGCCACATACATTTACCAAAGTTTGGAAGAAAAAGAGAAATAATCCACTTCATTAAAAGCATTCGAAAACGCTACAGAGTTAGTCATAATCTTAAGATTCCATGATGATGATTATGAATAGGTATGAAATGCTGATGCCTTTTTATTATATAAATATTATATACATGTACATACATTTTCACAATCGATAAAAATTGAAAACCAACGGAAAAGAATAAACTATATATATATATATATATATATATATATATATATATATATATATATATATATATATAATTAATTCGAACTTGCTGAAAATACTGTATCTTAATGTGATTATTATCGTATATTGTTATCATAATACACTTATGTTTTATTAAAGCTGATCAATTCGCTTCTCGTTAATTTTATACAACAGTAATTGAAATTCTGTATTTACTTTTGATCAGTTGAGTTGCAAGTTTCACCGGTATAGTATTATAATAATCTTTATGACGAAATGTTCATAAGCAAAAAGTAACGTTCTGTTAAATCTATGTAGAAGAGTATTTTGGTTGTTCTACGAACCAAGTTTGCCCTTCACAGCAAAGGTGAATTAATTATAATATCTATCAAATGAGTTGAGTATTTATAATAATGTAGCTTTATCAAAATTCCTCAACAATTTAAAATGAAATGGGTTACGAAATTTCGCGTTTACAGAAGAATCTGACACTTGCCAAGAAAATACTACAAACATATTATCAGGACATATAGACATTTATTACTATCATTGCGTTAACATAATCCGGATACACCAGGTTATGACGTAGCTATTTCTTTTTGTACTTTTGGCAACACCTTCTTTTTAATTTTAGATATAATATGTGTGCGTCTATGCGTGCTTCACGTTATTTCATTTTAATATTTTGAGGGACTTGAAATACAGATACGAAAGAATAGGCGCGGCGATTTTGCCTAATTTCAATTACATTCTCCCTGTAATATACATAATATACAATTAATAATACTTATTTCTTAGAAGTTTTCTCATAAGCTGAAGCGTTATTCAGAGATTCAATGTCAATCCCTAGAAACGATTAATTATTTGAATAATACGATAAAAATAATAATAAGTTAAACAATACCTAAAAGTTATAAGGTCGCATTAAATATATTGGATATGCAGAAGGACAAGACAAACAAGTAAAATACGTTTATGGACGCAAACGGTAATAGATCAGGTATTATAGACATAAATTAAATTTATTAAATAAATAAAATAATACCAATTGAATAATAATATAGAACTTAACCGAGGTCTATTTTTCCATTTTTGGTAATTGCAATAAACAAAAAAAAATAACGTACATTAACAAGTACCAGTAATTGATTTATACTTTGGATTTAGATATTTTCATGTTACTAAATCGATAATTGGAAACGGCTTATATGCAATTATAACATTGCCAATATTATTAAATATCAAAGGCATATAATCTCAAAGTTAATTAGTTTATGTCGGTAGTTTATAAAATCATTGCTAAAAACTCTTTTAAACTGCATTTATGGGATTGTAATTTCAAATTTGAATTATGTTAAATTCAAGGAGGGGCACAAATAGTAGAACCTAAAATTCACTAAACTACAAATGTCTGATCAATAAATGAATTATAAACACCCATTAGTAAAAGTCACCAATTGGTGTTTTCTTCCGAATCAACTAGGCGTATTGACAGGAAGCGCTTTTTCAGTAAAAGAATGTTTGGGACACAAGTTGTGGTCATGTCGTGGATTTTACAGTAAAATATGATTTTCCATTACATATATCTATATAAATGAAAAAATAAATTTAAATTAATATACCGGGTGATTTACCTAGCAGGTTCATTAGAAACTATTCGATTTTGCAGTAAATTAGCTACGAGATTATAATGCCAAATTTGACAACAAATTTTGAAACATAAAATTCGCTAAAATGCAAATGGCCGATCATTAAATCAATTAGAACTGTCTCTAATTATATATATATATAGACCCTATGCGGTAGGAAGATAAGAGGAATAGAAAGCATAACGTCGTACAGTAGTCCAGAGCTAGCAAAAAATCATTCATTACCTATTTAGAGCAAATAATAATTTTAATAATCAAATTTTATTAAAAGATAAAATTTCATATGAAAGCAATTATAATAC
The DNA here is from genome assembly GCA_963170755.1 of Amphimallon solstitiale. NCBI lineage: Eukaryota > Metazoa > Arthropoda > Insecta > Coleoptera > Scarabaeidae > Amphimallon > Amphimallon solstitiale. Next base: position 46,197,267 of record OY720681.1, on the reverse strand, counting down.
GCGTTGCAGATTGTTGCATTTTATTTCTGCTTTCTGATTACAACAATAAATAAAAATTCGCGAATACGTTTAGTAGTTATAGTTTCATATTTTGCATATATGTATCCCTGTTATTAATCTTACAAATAAATTTCAGCTGCTAATTGGTGAGAAAATGATATGGCAAGAAGTTCTTAAAAGACGTCATTCGTATGCATGTATAAATCTTACTAAACACATTTTACATAGTGCGCTGTAAATTTTTACCGCGAACATGCAAGTCTGGACCATTGTGTGTCGTGTAATATTTTTGTATGAAAGTCACACAAAAACAAAACGCACATAATTTTAGATACATAGAGATATTAAGCATCTAGGAACTGACGATAACAGCAAGTACCACCTATAATAGAAATTATTAAGCAAATCAAGCGCGAGAAGAATGATTGAAACAAGTAATTAATATATCGGTAATAGCCCTTAACAATATAAATACATGAAATAAAATTGAGTTATCATCCACAAATGTATCTATGTGACTATCGATATTATAAGTATTTGACAGAAGCACTTATTAGATAGAAGACACAGCATACTAGAACAAATGTAGCAGAATGATGGTTGTTTCTAGGTTTCATTTCAGAAGAAGTAAGATAATTCGAAATTATCAGGAAAACTTATTAATCAAAACGAACATACTATGAAAGAAATCGTAGAAAATAATAATAGCCGCAAAAGCCGGATTAGAAAATTAAAGAAATTATAAACTAATCTGGGAATAAGATAGACCAAATATAAGAAAATCGTACAAATAGAAAAAAAATGACTAGGTTCTGTTGACAAAAAGAAATAAAGAACAAGGGTAAGAGAAGTTGATATTTGAAATAGAAAATATCTCATTATATTTGGCAATTTTAATACAAAAATAAAGTAAAAATACAATTTAAATCCTAGGTCTCATAATTTCTTCAGTTTTATGCTAATTGGCTTACATTCTCAATAACGATAAGATATTAGGAACATCTTCTCGATACCAATAATTAAAAAATATATGTTTATAAATAAATTTTATTCAAAACTGCAAAATTTTTAACATACCTAATATAATTTTATACTAATTTTAATGTACTACGTACTTACCTAGTATAACTGCCTCTACACAATATATGTTTCATCGAAAATGTATTTTATCACAATTACTATGTCTAGCAAGAATGGGAGTTGCAGTTGCAAGGATGATATAACTTAACAAAAAATCAATTAAAATTTGTAAAAGAGAAAAGTCCAAATTATCATTAAAATCTAGAGAAATACAATTTCATACTGAAAGTTTTGGATTCAATATATTCATTAGTAATTTTTCTAAATTTAAAATAACTCTTTATTACAAAAATATTGCCTGAAAAACCGTCTTTCGAACTTTGCAAATACCGAAATTTTGTTGAATAATCTTGTCAAGGAAGTAATATTTAACGCGATAAACAAAAGGAATAATAACAATAGATACGTGATAAGAATTATAGCTACATTTGTCAAAATAAACTGGTTCACATGAGCGTTCACTTCGATCACTTAATTACTACTATTTCCGTAACGATTCGCTATTCATATAATTTCAACTATTTTCTATCAACTGATAGTAATACCTTTAGTTTAAGCTTTTGTATTTGATAACTGTTTACAATTAAATATTCTATCACTCAGCAAAATTGATTAAAACACTTTCTAATCAAAAATTAAAATAATAAAAAATTTGTATTCCACAAAAAGCTGTTTAAATTAATAAAAATATTAATTTGAATAAACTAAACGAAAATTCCACTTCATTTCACATCATCTAAATTGACCTTGTCAAACGTGCTAAATTAATAATAAATTGATACATAAACTTCAGTTATGAAAACGTACTAATTAATTATATGCGATAATGAGGTAATTATTTATGCAAAAAATTAATAAGTACTTACATCAAAAAAGTAATTTAGAAAACTAATTTATTTGTAATTTTAACATCGAAATAAACAAAAAAGCCCAATATGATTTAAATAAGGTTTAATAAGAAACATAATTAGTCATTCAAAAACATTACGAGATTTTTAATGAATATAGTGTGCAATAATAAAATTTATTTTTTCTACTCATCTCCCGTTTCTTTTAGGACGCTCGAAGAAGTTAGAAAGAAAATTATGAGAAAATAAATATTGTTCTATTATTGTATATACATGTATATACATAAGTTTAAAGTAATGAAACAAAAAATTTAAACATCTTTAAAATTTCCAAAAATGTACGTTTATATAAAAACGGCTGACTATGGATTCTATGAAAAAATTATATAACCAAATTAACGCATGCTTCCTTTCGTGAACCACTGAGGCTCTACTTTAAAAAAAATAGTATGTTGGGTATTTATTAGCTTCCTAGAAATAATAAGCTGCGGCAATTAACCCTTGGCCGAGAAAGAAATAGCCGAGCGTCGAATGTTGTAATAATATTCTCAGTAAATTTGTACTGAACACAAAGAAACTGACTTGAAATGGCTCTAAGCAGTAGAATATTATGTGTGAACATCCTCAACAAAAATATTCGGGTTGAATTGAGAAACTTTTTTAGTAATTTCATAAATGTATCTTGATTATAGCTTTTGGTTTAGCAAAGCACACAATTCTAGAGTCTTATGCTGTGGAATTAGAATATAATAAATTTAGTTTCTTTTAAGATGCGTAATAGTGTCACATTAATTATAAGTAATGATCAAAATATTAAATTAACAGGAAAACGCTTCATCCAAGTACCTACTGAATTATATTTTAAAATAAATTTATTTAGTAATTTCTAATTTTATCTTATGTTAATTATATATCTATAATTTAATTAAAAACTATAGTTAATATAGTTAATATCTTCAATCAAGCAATCGTATCTTGATTTCCAGTTTAGTTAGCGATCTACTCAGTAATTCAACACAATTTTGAAGGTGCTAGATAAAATAGTATCTTTAAATTGGCCTTAAAATAATCACATATATTTTCTTAATTATTTCTTGATTTCAACCATGCCCAGTTATACATAATCTGATCAGTTTCTTTGGATGTTAAGGAAGTTATTGTCAAACCTTCTTCTTAGGAGGACGAAACTGACTGTTAGTTTGAAATCAATGCCATTTAGTGGAATAATTATATCACTTCACATCGATCGTTAATATATAAAGTGTGTTATTAGAAATATGTTTTTTAATTAAAAATGGCGACTTGTTTACATCAACGCTATTTTGATTTAAATACAACACATTTCTAGTGACACATTTTTTTAAATACTTTTTTCCTGATATAACAAAGATCTAAATATTCTTTCATAGAATTTTATAAGAACGATTTATATGTGTCACAAGTATAACGTAATTTTATTTTATGGACCTGTGTACCATGTTTGATTTTTATGTATTCAAATACTTATTGTTAAATCTGGAGATGCAAAGAATAATAATATTTTTATTTTATGAATTTATGTTTGAAAATTTCTAGATACTACATTAGTCGACTTTTTCAAAATTAAATGTTAACCGTGACCTATACTATGTATTTGTTTTTAAAATAACAACAATAAAATAGCATCAAAAGTTTTCCTAATATAACAAATATCTAAATATTCCTTCAAAGAATTTTGAAAAAATGATTTATATGTGTTAGAAGTATATTTTAATTTTATTTTATGGATTTGTCTAACACGTTTGAGTTTTATATATTCAAATACTTCTTGTTAAATCTAGCGATGTAAATAATAATAATATTTTTATTTTATCAATACATATTCGCCTTTTTCGAAATTAAAGGTAAAACATAGCCATCCATGTGTCTTTTAGAAATAACTACAACAAAATTGCAGGAATTTTAGTTTTTCTAGAAATACCTTTAAGTTTGCTTTGAAATCAGTGTACAATAAAAGAATAAAAGAAATGTACAGTGAAAACACAAAACACAAAACTATTTGCACTAAAATCATGATGGAAACATAATTAGCTTATTTTGTGCTCTTATAATACTTAGGTACTTGCAACATTGCCGTATTTATTTTTGAATTATAACAACGATAAAAGCAATACTTTGCATGCCTGTCTAAATTGAAAAATATCGAATATTCAATTGGAAAAATTTATCAATTCATAAAATGTATTGCAATAAAATAAAAAATTAATTTTTAATAATGTTTTATACATATTAGATAAGTCTATTATAGGCATAATTAACATTCTGAGATGATCTACCAGAAGGAGAATAAAATTTTATTTACCTCTTGTGTCAGTAATATTAATAAAGAAATTAATAAAATTATTTTTTTTAATATAATGACACAATTAAAAATTAATAGAATATACGATTGGAAATTCTTCGTTTATTATATGAAATCACGTGCAAGGACTGTCTAATATAGAATACTTTACGCATAAATTAACTAAGGGAATTAAAGGGAACATCTATATGATTTAACATATATATTAAATTTTAATAACGATAGTAATGATTAATGAATAATATTTTCTACGTTAATGCTTCGTTTGCAAAATGTTTTCAATTAAGTCGGGTAATGTATATATTTTTTTGAAACATGAAAAGTTTAACGTTCAATTTAACAAATATACTATATGTGAAAAACTGATAGATACAAAGAAACGAATATGTATAACAAATGTTTGAAAGGAAAATTATGTCAGATAAAATAAACATTATCACTTACTTTAACGAAAGTATATGTTTTTCTCGGAAAATATGGGAATCAATTAAATAAATCAGAACGCATTTGACAGAGAAAAAAAATAGCCCTGACACGCATTTTTGCGTGCATCAAATTTGTGCACGGAAGCTTTAGGCATGCCCCGGTTTCTAGGTTAAATGAGTATATTAAAAGCACAATATAAAAATGGTCCGCGATACAAAAATAACTGATTACGAACAATAAAAAGCATAATAAAATTATTCGTAGGCATAAAGGGAATGAATAAAAGTAAAAAAAAAAAAAGAAAAAAGTCATAGATACCTGATGGGTGTCTGCTAACAAGAAAAACGGAACAACTGAAAAACTCGCAGCGACCGCAACTAACTTGGCGCTCAAAGATAACAAATATAATAATAACAAACGAACAACAAACCACCTTTCTGACATTGATTATGCAATGCGAAACGCGTCGGATTCGCCTACAGGAACGCACTTTAGGTGTAGAAGGATCGCCGACGACGGTTGTCGTTGTAGCAGCAGGAATAGTAGCGTCGCAAGACGGGCGGCAGCAGGAGAAAAACCAACAACAGGAGAGCGTCGTCTAATCGTGGTAGCAATAACAACAGGAGCAGCAGCAGTTGACCGATTGCGCCAGTAATATTTATACGCATCTGCGTTAGTCGCGCACCAAAAAGTCAGACTGTCAGAAAATAGAGTCGTAACCGCACTTTAAAATTTTCGCTCGCGATATGTGTCCCGGTCGTTTTGTTTCTTTCTTTTTTTCTCTTAACGCTTCGTTTTGTTTTGCTTCGCTTTCGAAATATCACCACAGATTGTATAATAATAATCCTTGTAAATGTTAAACTTTTACGCACCACACAAAATATATCAACGAAAATCAACCGGATACAGTACAAATCATTAAAATTCGAGTTTTTATATATTTTCACTGTGCATCAACAACAGCAACAACAACAAACATCAACGACATGGAAATAATAGTAATTCCTTAAACGATTCAATCACTAATTTGATGCGTCTGTGTTGCACACCTATATGTTATGTGGACATAGAAGAATAAGAAGAAATGCTTGAAAACACGTGACGAAAAGGACGGTGAGGTGTATATAAATATAACGAAGGAGAATTGTATAATATCACGTGGGTAAACTTTTCTATTTTTTATTTTTATTTATTAATATTATAATTGGCGGTTTTCTATTCTGTCTACATACATCTTTTTCCGGGTTAATTCTTGATGCAGAAGCTGGTGACTCGGCTCTTGTCTTTCTTAGTCCACGTTACTTAAATTTTGGCGGTTATAACTTCTGGTACGACTTTAAATTTTACTATTTAACAAGACAATTTGCTATTTGTTGTGTTTAAATTTTTTTTTCGGGATGGTCTTGGTGTGGAAAACTCTTTTAAAATAAAAATTGGCTGCGTTTTCTTTTGTTTTCCACAATTTTTCGCCGCACGACTTTGCCGGTAACTAAATGTCTAAAAATTTTTAAATTGTTGATGGTTGGTATCGGAGAAGTGGTGGTTGTCAACGCCGTCGTCTATGTTGATTTTAAATATATATATATATATATATATAAATATATGTTATATATATTAAAGAGTATGTTTCGTACTGAGTATCCAGCCCGCAGTGTCGTCGCCGGCCAACTGTCTGAGCGTTCGCTGTCGTACCAACAACTCGGGCTGACTCGCAAACGATCGCGCCCCCGCAGCCCCACTTCCAGCGGGCGATTCGCAATGCACACGCATCGTGTTGATGATGACTTTGTATATGTACCTAGTACGTACACTCATAGGTACACTAGAAGAAAAAAGAATGCGTCCAGCTCGAGAGATATTATTGGGATGGACGTTTGCCGAGTCAGACCGAACGTTCGGGGTCTCACCTCGCCCCCCGCACACGCAGTACCTGAACTACCTGATCGTAGCTCGTGCACATTACTTCGCATAAATATTTGTCTTGTATAAAGATGTATTTCTCACTTAGCCTTTATATGCATAGATGTAGATTCATAGATTGATTTGTGTTACGCTTTTAAATACAAGAGCTGCAGACAGATTATTTAATTTGATTTACATAATTATTAATTTCAAATATGAGTAGGTATATATTTGAAATGTTGGTGATTATAACCAACAGAACATGCATTTTCCATAGAGGATAATAAATACGCAAAAAAAATAATATAGCACTCAAATATGAGTAGGTATATATTTGAAATGTTGGTGATTATAACCAACAGAACATACATTTTCCATAGAGGATAATAAATACGCAAAAAAAAATAATATTGCACACTTATAAATCAGACAGAATGATGATAATTCAAAAGAGTTTTATAAGATTTATAATTAAATCTAGCAATTCTCTGTCTTGAAACTAGAAAGTAGATACTGATTATTTTTGTGATAGCACTTAACATTACAATTTGGTATTTATGAAACATTGGTGTAAATTAAAGGAATTCACTTATTTAGATCTTAATTCTTTCTTAGAAGGTTTAGATATTTCATTAACTTCAACGCTTTTCCAATATAAAAATAAGTACTATAAACAAATATATGGATGTGCTATGGGTGCACCAATATCAAGTGTTATAGCACAATTAGTAATGGAAGATCTTGAAGAAACAATTACATCAAAAATTAATTTTGAAATTCCATTTTATAAAAGATATGTTGATGACTGTATTCTTGCAATACCTGAAAACAAAATAGATCTAATAGATACATTTTTTACAACAAAACAATCAAAATTTAAATAATAAACAAATTAAATAATCATCTATCCCATATGTTCCAAAATTATCAGAAAAACTAACTAAAATGTTTAGTACATAAAAATAATAATAATGTAAAGTTTATCAATACTCATATTTAATCTAAAACTCCTTTTAAAAAAAAAGCCACACTGTTTATAATATTCCATGTAATAATTGTAACAAAATATACATTGGACAATCAATGCAATATTAGAAGAAAGAATTAAAGGTCATAAATATTGTAAAAATTCAACTGCTTTAAAAAAACATAGTCAACAATTTAAACGTAATTTTAATTTTGATAACACTAAAATTCTAAATATTGAAATTAACAATAAATCTCAATCAATATTAGAACTCATCCAAATTAAGAAAAATGAATCAGTTTGTGTAAATGCCCGAAGTGAAATTAATGCTCTTTCAAAAATTTATTTTTCATTACTTACATAAACAAATATTTTCCCTTCTACATTTTCAAAAATCAGTTCTTTTAATATTTATTTGATACTTACATTGTAAAAATTTTGTAATGACATTAATATTTATTATTTGAGTATGTTAATAATTTTAAATTGTTGATCTAGAAATCATATGCTGACATTTATAATTATATTTGATATTGTCAATTCTTTTTTTGACAACATTTTAAAAGAAGTAATTTACTTATACAATTTTAGTTATTATACATATTTTTAACGTAAGTAATTTTATATTGTATTAATTTTGGAGCATCATTTGTAATTTATACTTATAATTTCAGTATTGTGATGAAGACATTGTATTAAATATGTCGAAACGTAAACTTAGCATTTTATTGTATCCTTTTCCATAACGGCCTAAATACCAAGAGTTTTATATATACACGTATACAGAGTGATTTATAATAAATAAATCTGTTTCTTATTCACCTCAAAACTAGACAGCAGGCATTTGTTTTTTTTAAAACACCTGCAGTTGCATTTTTCTTGTGTTTATAACTACATATGTGAATGCATACCTAATGTATTAATGTAGTAATTAATTGCAGTAAATAGTATTCTTAAATTCAAACAATGTAAATTATTGTCATTTGATGTGTATTGTCCTCGGTATTGTCGTATACAGATAGAATGATAAATAGAATTTTGGAAGAAGAGAACTGAGTGAAGGTTGTTTTTTCGAGTGTTTGAAATACTTGGGATAAATGTGAAATAAATGTCAACTTATGACAACCCCCACAGAATTACGATCTTTGAAAAAACGGCCAGAAAGAACTTCTTTCTCCAGGTTTTGATTGTTTCTTTGAGTTACTTTGGAATAATTTAGGACAGAATTGGAACAGCCCTCACAATTTCAATTTTCAATTCATACTTTCGAATTTCGTTTTCTACCATCTTTTGTCTAGAAGAGATACGCGTCTGAAATGTTGGAACAAAAATTGTGTATAATTATAATTAAATCTAATAATTCTCCGCATCGAAATTAGAGAATACACACTGATATTCTTTTTTATAATAGCACATAAAATTGCTACCATTTTTTTGCTTATGTTCTACTACGTATTGTTGTGACTTTTACTTTATTCTTAAATAGTTTAACTAAAGTAGATTTTTGCTATATTTTTAATTATAAAGTTACAGCTTTGCTTTCTTCTCCTGGTTTTCAACAGTGGTTTACAATCTTTTCTTACCTTATTAGCTTAAGGGCATCTCTCTCTCCTTCTTTCACTCTCTTATTTATATGATCTGGGATAGGATTAGCAAACCAAAGTCAAAATTTCAGCTACACTATATAAATATAGACACAAAAACCGTAATATTATTATTAATAAGTAAACTCCGAACCAAATAAAACTCTGGAAACATGTCCAATATCATGAAACCAAATAAAAAAATATCATAAAAAACAACTAATGCATAATTCTAAAATCTGGCAAATGTTTATTTATTTTTAAGTATTACTACTGTATAATGCTAATAAAAGAAAGCAAATAAATGATAATTCAGACAATGCATTTTGCAGATTTTCTATAATATTTTTTTATTTGGTTTCATGATATTGCACATGTTTCCAGAGTTTTATTTGGTTCGGAGTTTACTTATTAATAATAATATTACGGGTTTTGTGTCTATATTTATATAATGTAGCTGAAATTTTGACTTTGACTTGCTAATCCTACCCCAGATCATATAAATAAGAGAGTGAAAGAAGGAGAGAGAGATGCTAATAAGGTAAGAAAAGATTGTAAACCATTGTTGAAAACCAGGAGAAGAAAACAAAGCATATAATTAAAAATATAGCAAAAATCTACTTTGGTTAAACTATTTAAGAATAAAGTAAAAGTCACAACAATACGTAGTAGAACATAAGCAAAAAAATGGTCGCGATTTTATGTGCTATTACAAAAAAGAATATCAGTGTGTATTCTCTAATTTCGATGCGGAGAATTATTAGATTTAATTATAATTATACACAATTTTTTGGAAACACTATTTGACTTATTGTTGTATTTCTTATAATTATTATCATCATAATTTTAAATAACATAAATTAATTAAAACAATCCAAACAATGCCTTTTGCAGTGTTTGCATTGAAAAACACGAATATTAAGCAATCGGGCCCATTTACAACTATGCATACAAACGGTAAGTCAGATATGTTTTAGGTGGTAATTCGGCCGAACAAATAGATACAAAAACAAATTCTTTACCCAGGTTCCCTTTTTTCAAAAATGAAAATGATGTGTTATTCCTGATTGTTCTAAATACTGTTCCAACATTTCAGACGCGTATTTCTTCTAGACAAAAGATGGTAGAAAACGAAATTCGAAAGCATGAAATCAGCAAATTGAAATTGTGACGGCTGTTCTAATTCTGTCCTAAATTATTTCAAAGTTTCTCAAAGAAACAACCAAAATCTAGAGAAAGAAGTTCTTTCGGGCGGTTTCTTCAAAGATCGTAATTCTGTGGGAGTTGTCATCGGTTCACATATGTAGTTATAAATACAAAAAAAAATGCAACTGCATGTGTTTTAAAAAAACAAACGCCTGCTGTCTAGTTTTGAGATGAATAATGAACAGATTTATTTATTATAAATCACTCTGTATACGTGTATACCGTAAGCGTCAAATTTTAATTTCGGTTTGCACTTCTATCATATGCAGAAGATGATCTTATCATATGCAGCGATGCCTGCTTGCTAACAGTGGACGGAGAGCAACGGAGTGGCGGGGGGGCCCCACGCCTTACAAATGTCCAGTGTGGCAGCCTCGCTTATGTCTATCTTTAGTTTAATTCGTCGCGCTCTTTTCCTCTTACTACTTTCCTATCAGAAATTAAAATATGTCGACCCCGGTATATAAAACTCTTGGTATTTAGGCCGTTATGGAAAAAGATACAATAAAATGCTAAGTTTATATTTCGACATATTTAATACAATATCTTCATCAGAATACTGAAATTATAAGTATAAATTACAAATGATGCTCCAAAATTAATACAATATAAAATTACTTACGTTAAAAATAGGTATAATAACTAAAATTGTATAAATAACATACTTCTTCTAAAATGTTGTCAAAAAAAGAATTGACAATATCAAATATAATTATAAATGTCAGCATTTGATTTCTAGATTAACAATTTAAAATTATTAACATACTCAAATAATAAATATTAATGTCATTACAAAATTTTCACAATGTAAGTATCAATAAATATTAAAAGAACTGATTTTTGAAAATATAGAAGGGAAAATATTTGTTTATGTAAGTAATGAAAAATAAATTTTTGAAAGAGCATTAATTTCACTTCGGGCATTTACACAAACTGATTCATTTTTCTTAATTTGGATGAGTTCTAATATTGATCGAGATTTATTGTTAATTTCAATATTTAGAATTTTAGTGTTATCAAAATTAAAATTACGTTTAAATTATTGACAATGTTTTTTTAAAGCAGTTGAATTTTTACAATATTTATGACTTTTAATTCTTTCTTCTAATATTGCATTGATTATCCAATGTATATTTTGTTACAATTATTACATGGGATACTATAAACAGTGTGGGCTTTTTTTTAAAAAAGGAGTTTTAGATTAAATATGAGTATTGATAAACTTTACATTATTATAATTTTTATGTACTAAACATTTTAGTTAATTAATTGATTGAAGACGGAGATACGTGTTGAAACTCCATAATTTACAAGTAAAAATTGAAATAAATTCAAATTGAGTTCAAAACAGTTTTATTCAATTCACTACAATTGTTTCACCCTACTAGGGCTTCATCAGGTGATGAATATTATAATATTGTGAAACAATTGTAGTGAATTGAATAAAACTGTTTTGAACTCAATTTGAATTTATTTCAATTTTTACTTTTAGTTAAGTGTTCTGATAATTTTGGAACATATGGGATAGATAAATATTTAATTTGTTTATTATTTAAATTTTGATTGTTTTGTTGTAAAAAATGTATCTATTAGATCTATTTTGTTTTCAGGTATTGCAAGAATACAGTCATCAACATATCTTTTATAAAATGGAATTTCAAAATTAATTTTTGATGTAATTGTTTCTTCAAGATCTTCCATTAGTAATTGTGCTATAACACTTGATATTGGTGCACCCATAGCACATCTATATATTTGTTGATAGTACTTATCTTTATATTGGAAAAACGTTGAAGTTAGTGAAATATCTAAACCTTCTAAGAAAGAATTAAGATCTAAATAAGTGAATTCCTTTAATTTACACCAATGTTTCATAAATACCAAATTGTAATGTTAAGTGCTATCACAAAAATAATCAGTATCTACTTTCTAGTTTCAAGACAGAGAATTGCTAGATTTAATTATAAATCTTATAAAACTCTTTTGAATTATCATCATTCTGTCTGATTTATAAGTGCAATATTATTTTTTTTTGCGTATTTATTATCCTCTATGGAAAATGTATGTTCTGTTGGTTATAATCACCAACATTTCAAATATATACCTACTCATATTTGAAATTAATAATTATGTAAATCAAATTAAATAATCTGTCTGCAACTCTTGTATTTAAAAGCGTAACACAAATCAATCTAAGAATCTATATCTATGCATATAAATGCTAAGTGAGAAATACATCTTTATATAAGAGAAATATTTATGGGAAGTAATGTGCACGTGCTACGATCAGGTAGTTCAGGTACAGCGTGTGCGGGGGGCAGGGTGAGACGTCTAACGTTCGGTCTGACTCGGCAAACGTCCATCCCAACAATATCTCTCGAGCTGGACGCATTCTTTTTTCTTCTAGTGTACGTGTAGTATGTTTTTTGTATTGTAAATGCAGATGCATGTGTGTGTGTGTGAGTGTTTGTATGGCTGCTCTGCCGAAATTGTAAGAACGCGATTTCGCGCAATTCCTTGCATTTATCTATGTACATACGCGTATTTTATTAGACATGAAAATCAAACCATTTATATTAAAATTATTAATCATACTTAAGTGGATTTCTTTTTGGGCACGGTATTGGTAATTCTGTATTAAGAGCGAAAATAAATAGTAAATTCGGATATTGAGAATGTGTTTGTTCTCACAACGTCTTTCCCGATAGTACTTATACCCTCTTGAATAAATGGTATAGCAATATCGGCATTGCACCAAAATCTCTGATTGTTAGTATCCTTTTTGCAGCAAATGCAAAGAAAACAGATTCTATTAATATATCTTTTACGGAATTGTTGGACATTAGTTACCAATATGGTGGATGTGGTGCTTCTCGGCCAAATTAGCATGACACAAAAAATATTTAAGTAAATGCATTTTCCTAATGTTAACATTCCATTTTCAATCAAATTCAATGAATAAAGACATTTTCAATGTTTTTTTCACTTCTAATTTTTTTTATAACTCGGTTTTACAACGTCCGTCGTCTTCCGATTTCCAATCTCCACTCGTTTCTATTCGCCCACAACTCGTCATCCAGACCCCTAAACCTCATTTCGCTGTATATTCCTTCTCTCCAGCTCCTCCGTGGTCTTCCTCGTTTTCTTCGCCCATTTGGATTCCATTGTATTACTTGTTTAGGCAGTCTTTCGTTCTCCATTCTCTGCACATGCCCGTACCATACCAGTTGTTTCGTTCTTATCTCGTCCACTATCGTGCCTTCACCCACTGTTATAATTTCTCTTATTCGTTGATTTGTAACTCGTTCTTTTCTTGATCTCCCCGCTGCTCTTCTCCAATAATTCATTTCCGTAGCGGACAGCATTTTCTCTGTTCTGTCTTTGATTGGCCAAACCTCTGAACTGTACGTAACAATACTCTTTACTATGGTGTTATATGTATATGAGCTTTTTGTTCTGTTTCGATATACTCTGGTCCCAGAGTATTTCATTTATCACGTCTAATTTTGTAAAGTCTAAACCGATGGTTTTGATTTTTTGTTTGAAAGAAGTAGAATTTGCGCCTAGTTCTAATCAGAATTTGATCTTGGCATTCGAAATAAAGTATGGCGGTCTATTACTTTTATTCAAGGCTTAATTTGAAATCACTTCTATTTTGTACGTATAGATTATTTAAATATTAACTTACATAATATACGAGATATGTCTCAGAATTAACGAGAATGATTAGTTTTAAAGTGTTTTATTGACTGTATCTACAAATTAGTATTGTTCTCTTTAAAGTACGCTCCTTGGGAATGCACACAGCGTCTCCAGTGAGTTTTCCATTCCTGGTAACAATTCTGGAAGTCTTGTTCCGTTAGGTTGTTTAGAACCTGCGTCGTGACTCTTTGGATGTTGGTTGATTGTTCCGTAATGGGAACTTTTCAATTGACGCTTAAGCGTTGGAATAAGAAAAATCACGTGGAGCCATGTTTGGACTGCAGGGCGGGTGTTGGAGTACTGGAATGTTTTTCTCTGCCAAAAGTTCTCCAAACGACAATGACCTGTGTCTGTGGGCATCATTGTGATGCAGAATCCGCGCTCTGGCAATGTCAGGTCGCACACGCAGAACTCTGGATTATATTAAAATACCCAAAATTCGTCACCTGTTATCACTCTGTGCATGAAGTTGGGTTCGGTTGTTAAGCGATTCAGCAGTTGTTGATTAATGGAGAAGCGATTTTCCTTTAGTTCATCAGACGAGTTCTTGGACACCAGCTTTGCACATGCCTACACCCTTTGTCACAATTCGATGAACAGTATCCTTACTCATGTCGACCTCTTGTGCCACAAACCTAAGTGTCAACCGTCTACCTTGTGCTAACGCAGAACGCACCTTCCGCACGATTTCATCGGTTTTCGACGTGGACGGCCGTCCGGAGCGATGGTAATCTTTTATGGTTTTGCGACCATCTTTGAAATCCTTGTGCCATCTGAAAACTTGTGCTGACAACAACGCAGCATCTCCATTTTCTGTTCTTAACATTTGTAGTGTCCCTGAAGCAGTTGTTCCTACTTTAACGCAAAATTTAATTGCATATCGTTTCTTGATATTTACCTGCATTTTACATGAAACGTGGTATTGGAACTTAGCGGTAAATACCTCGCGCTTATACCACTAACACTAGACATAATGGCATGCACCTATTCTGGTTGCGTTCTTAGCCACTCCACTCACATGTAATCGACTTCAGGCGGCTGCAGTCATTGTCACATTTAGCATAAACAATTCATGCTCGTTAATGCTGAGATATACCTCGTATTTTGAGCAAAACCAAATTAAGCTTAAAGATAAGACAAACCATTTCGACCACGTAGATCGTGACCTATAAAGATTACGACAATTTAAAAAAAATTAAAAAACGTATATCTTAGAGACATTCACTATAATGGCACTGTGTCAAAATGGTAAGAGAACGGTCACAATTCGATTATAATATCGTTAAAGATTTTTGATTGTGATCAGAAGAGATTCAACAGATTTTTTTAATAATATGTTTCATATAAAGTTCTTACTTTATGAAACATAGACAAAATCTCAGCTGTATCCGTAATGATTTAATTGCGCCATATATCTTACAATTATTGTTTTCTACTTGGCAAAGATACCCATCTTCCCAGCGTTTAGTGTCCCAAGAATTCCGTCTCGCTATTCTGCCCTCTTCCTACCTGTTAAAATTTTCGTTCCAAGGCCTCCCTCGTTGTCTTTCCCATTTACTACATCCATTACTTGACATTCGTGACATTCTATGAAGTTATTTATGGCATTCTCGATTTGTCGGTGCCTAAGTCAGTTGGAAATTCATATTTTTTAAAATACCCGTCATGATTCACTCACTGTTGGTATAGAGAATGAGTGGTCAGTTAAAAGGTCAGATCAAAAAAAATGTTCTAATAGAATTCCCAGTAGACTTAACGATTCCGTTCAAGAACATAACACAAGTTCATGTAGATGCCTTCGCATTGGCTTTCTCTAGTGTTTTCGTGCGTGGTGGCGTGATTGATGACCTACCTGATTCGCTGTCCAATTATCCGTTGCTGCATGTCCCAAATACCATCCTGAAGAAGTCATTCACGGCTTAAAAATAAATCTACTTCCGGGAATGACCACATTTCTTGTTTTTTGGTGAGGGACTGTCCTACAATTTTTGCTGAACCTTTATGTGTGATTTTCAACTTGGCTCTACGAACCTGAGCCTACGCTTAAAATTGCCATGACTTACCAGTGGTTATCTCAAGGAAAAGTTCAAAAACGTCTTTTGTGAGCGGATATGAGTTATCTGATGACGCACTCTCTACTGCCCCTTTCGTCCTTTCCACATTTTCTGCGATATGCTCAGCTGTTATATGATCTTTAAGTGAAAAATATAATGTGCAGGGCAATTTTTCTCAAAATGTTATATCTATAATTTATAGTGTTGATATTTAAAGTTTTAAACTTTAAAATATACTTAACGGCATGAAGGGCTTGGCTTATTTCACATAATTCCTTTTCTTACATTTGTGGGGAATTTGTAATAAAGAATCATGAAAGAAATATAGCAGATTTTGTAAACTTGTGTACTTCGGTGTAAAACTTGGTGACCAGAATAAGCCATGAGCTCCACATAAAGAGCGTTATCTTGGTAAAGTGTGTTACACTTGCGAAAATGGTCAAGAGGTATGAAAAGTTTTGAAGTGCCTATGATATGGAATCCAAAAAAAAACATAGTGATGATTGCTACTTCTGTTCATGTAACGCGAATGCGTAGAATTTATTTAATAGGAGAGAAATCCTTTACCCGAACCTCCCGACTCCAATGCGCCCTGATCCTCTTAGCTCAGAAACACCTAAACCTACTGAGAAACTAGAAGACCCTCCTGAAGACACTTATGATGAGGATTTTACTGTGTTTCAAATAGCAGCAAATCCGAACTTTTTTCCCAACTGGAATTGAACGATCAAAGTCAGAGAGAGAGTCAAAGATTTGGGCCTTTCTAAAGATTTTGTAGAATTCTTAGACTCTAGGCTAAAGAAACAGACTTTATTTGCTCCTGGTAGCCCTTTTTTATGGTTCAGAAAGCGAAAAACAGATTTTATTTCAAAATTTTCTCAAAATGTTTGAAAGTAAAATTGAAATGAGTAAGCGAGAAGCCTGGAGAACTATTATGAAAGCTGTCAAAATACTTCTCGGGGCCCAAACTATAAATGTGTTTGCAAAAGTTAAAAACTTGGGTTGTTTAGTAAGTTTGAAAATTAATGTTTATATTGGCATTTAAACTACTTTCTCAGATTTTGTGAACTTGTGTACTTCGGTGTAAAACTTGGTGACCAGAATAAGTCATGAGCCCCACATAAAGAGCGTTATCTTGGTAAAGTGTGGTACCCTTGCGAAAGTGGTCACAAGGTACGAAAAGTTTTGAAGTGCCAATAATGTGGAATCCAAAAAAACCATAGTGATGATTGCTACTTCTGTTCATGTAACGCGAATGGGTAGAATTTATTTAATAAGAGAGAAATCCTTTACCCGATCCTCCCGACTCCAATGCGCCCTGATCTTCTTAGCTCAGAAACACATGTAACTAAACCTACTGAGAAACTAGAAGACCCTCCTGTAGACTCTGAAGACGAAGGTTAGACTTATGATGAGGACTTTTACGGTGTTTCAAATAGCAGCAAGCCCGAACCTTTTTCCCAACTAGAATTGAACGATCAAAGTCAGAGAGAGAGAGAGAGAGAGAGAGAGAGTCAAAGATTTGGGCTTTTCTAAAGATTCTGTAGAATTCTTAGACTCTAGGCTAAAGAAACAGACTTTATTTGCTCCTGGTAGCTTTTTTTATGGTTCAGAAAGCGAAAAACAGATTTTATTTCAAAATTTTCTCAAAGTGTTTGAAAGTAAAATTGAAATGAGTAAGCGAGAAGCCTGGAGAACTTTTAAGAAAGTCGTCAAAATATTTCTCGGGACCCAAACTATAAATGTGTTTACAAAATTTAAAAACTTGGGTTGTTCGGTAAGTTTGCAAATTAATTTAAAAATTTTGGTGCTATTAGAAGAACATGGACAATCACTTCATCAAAACATCAAGGAGATGGAACGTAGGTGAAACGTCAATATGATACCCCACTATCGTTTGATGTTGCACTGAAAAGACCCGTTGCTCTCACAAGAGGCAAAGTTCCAAAAAGAGCGTTCGGGAGAAAAGGGAAAGGTAGCATAAAAACCTATGAATGTCAAGTTAATAATAAATAAAACATTTAATAAATATTTTGAGAAAAAACACTATTTGCTGGAGTATATAAAATATGTCTTTGCCCCATATATTCGAACAAAAATTTTTTCATTACTAAAATTTTGCAGTCATGTGTGGGGAAATTAATTAAAAAACAATACTCTTAAGTAAGAGTCGAACTCAAAGAATCCCATTTGCTTCAATAATATATTATTTTCATTTTGTTAATTTTATAAACAGTGCATTAAACAGTATATGTACTAGTGGTGTTGCAAATGTAACTATCCGTTACTAAAGTATTCGTTACTTTGTCAAACAGTTATTTTCATAATATACAACTTTTGGAACACATTTTGGTATCAACTATTTTATTAAAAAATATAATTTAGAGTAAATAACTTTGTACAACATATTTTTTATTTATCCAATTATTAGTATTACTTGTATTTGCGTAGATCGATTTCATTATTAAAGGTTTGTTTGAACTTATTGTATTGATGCAATGTAATAGTTATTTACGAACCAAGTGAGGGAAGATTATTTTCTCGCATGAGCGCACATTGTTAGCACGAGCGACCGTAGGAAGCGAGTTCTTTAAACTGCGCGAATGCGTGGAAGATGTCTTCACGCAGGTGGTTTGTACAATATTTTTTGTACGAACATTAAATTAAAAAAATATTATTGATTAATGTCATTGGTATCATACCTAACCTAAGATAGATTACCTAATTAATTTAAGCATTTCATGTACGTAACTATTACTCACCTTTCCCTAAAATTAAGTTATTATATTCTTACTCATGGCAAACATGAGGTATTTATTCTTATAGTTATAAATTTATAGTACATTTATTGAGTTTTTTGGTTTAAATACAAACAATTCCGAACTGCCAATATGCATGTCGATGTGGTACAAATAGATGGCGCATGAATCTTGCTTAAGATGTCGCTTAAAATATCATCAAATAGATGGCGCCACAATTTTTTTCGAAGAATTTTTAATTATTACTCCTATTTCCCCAACTTTTAGTGAAGAATAGTGGAGGGAAGTAGTATTTTATAGACTAAATTTTATTACTACCAAGTTAGATTTTTTTTTAAATGTCCCAAAGTGCCAGTGTTTTTTTCAATTTTTACAGTCGCCTCAACCGGGAAAACTTATTTCCCAGTCGAGCTACACAAGCGCCAAATGTCACTTTACAGGCGGTGAGTATAAAAAATAAATTTTTCCATATACTACATTCGACATTTATTTGTGTGATTTAATATCCGAGGCGGAGGTTTTTATGGTTTTATGATAGAATATCTCGCCTATCGTAAATAAAATGGGGACTCCTCAAAAATTACTTCAGGCTTTGGAATTTTAGTTTTGATTTGAGTTGGAATGTTTTCTATGATGATTTTAACGAATTTTATTTATTTATATACGGGGTGTTCATTTCAAAACTTCCCACTACACATTTTCTGGAAATATGGAAATCTATGAAAACTTCTCTGAAACACCTAAGAAGTATTATCATGGGGGTCATTTCTTGATGCAAAAATTGACTCACTCACTTTAATCCCCCGACTCCGGGAGCTACCCCCTTAAAAATCTTAAATGGAAAGGTGTCTCGAGTACTACGTTATTTTAAAGATCTTTTGAAAAAGTACATTTTGGCATTAACTTTTTTAAAATTGATCGATTCATATTGAAGATTTTCAAAAATATCTTTTAGTTTGTTTAATTTTTTGGTTTTTTGTTTTAGGCTTAAATATCACTTGCTCAAACACACTTTAACTGGTTAAAATATTTTATTTTTGTTTTCAAAGTTATTTAGGAATTTAAATATTTTTTTGCAGAAAAATTCAATTCAATAATTTTTCAAAATGTTGTTCGTTGATTGCTAAATAATGGTATAGCCGTTGTTCAAAACGGCGGCATACATTTTCAATAACATCTCTTTGAATTCAAGGGTATGCGTTAATCCTCTGACAAAGTTCATCTAAATTTTGAGGAGGAGAGGTAAATTCCATCTCTATTCAGTTCTTTTTTGAGAGTATCAATAATTGGCGGATTGATAGTATTTTCCAACATATCAAAATATGCTTCGCCATTTAGATTTCCATTGAAAAAAAGCGGATCAATTACTTGTTCCCAAGAGATGTCTGCCCATACATTATTTTTTTCAGGATATTGGGTGTGTCCTTCTACAGACAGATGAGGGTTGTTGTTACATATTTTCAATTTATACGGATGAAGTTTTTGAACCTTTGTAATTTTATGAACAGAACCCAAGAAAGTTCTAGTTGTCGCAGAAATATGACGAAATGATGTATTGGATTTATGCCAAAATGTACCCAACATTTCCAATTGAGCGCATTCATTTAAAACTTTCCCCTGATTATGTTTTACATTTGCAGCAGATCCAGTCTGAGCAAATTTATCAATAAGATTCAGGACATATGTATGAGTTGTGACGCCTTTCGTTAAATGTTGCGGCAGTTCGTCAAGCACATTGATTTTCTGCTCCATAAATTAATACAATTCAACCCTTTCTTGCAAATTGTAAATTATTTAAATAACTTTGAGTTAAACATTATTTTACTGTGCTGTTACAAAAATTGAATCAATGAACGCAAAATCGGTATAAAATTGTTCCTAAAACATGCAATTTTGTTTAATAAGTAACCACAAAAAGAATGAAAAGTATTCTGTATTAAATATAACTAAAAAGCTGAAACATAAGATTATTAATTTTCCATGTTTTTGAGAAATTTTTAAAAGTTTTTAATATTGGCTTTTTTCCGATGCTCCTAAAATAGATTGACTAGCTAGAAATATAAAATAACTCAAGCCAAAAGATTTTTTTAAAAATCTTCAAAACGACAAAATTTACTGTTTCAAAACATAGTAGCTTCCGTGGGCAGGGGGCTAAAGTGGGTGAGTCAATTTTTGATTCAAGAAATGGCCTCCACGATATTACTTCTTACGTGTTTCAGGAAATTTCTCAAACATTTCCAGATTTCCAGAAATTTAAGGTGGGAAGTTTTGAAATGAACACACTGTATATTAAAATTAGTATATAATTGAACATTTTGTTTGTACCATATATTAACTATACATATTCCTGCACCTCACATTTGAATGAGTACTCGGGTAACGAATAAAAAGTAACGGATAGTTACAAGTAACGAAAAGTAAACGAAACCAATATCACTAAGATGTACATACAGGGTTAGTTAAAAGTATGGAGACGGCGATTTATTGTCGTTAATATTCATTTTAGAGAATTATGTTCAATATAAAAGTTTGTTAGGATATTTTGATCTACATTTGAGAATATTTGAAATTTTTTTTTCTTCAATTGTTTTTTAGTTACGCCTGTCCGCGCAGTTTTTTTAAATGGGAACTAGTGAATTTTACTCTATCATTCAATAGAGAATTTTTTTCTCTTTACAATAATATTTTTGTTTTTTTTAAATTCATTTTAATAACTTTTACAAGAAAAATTAAACAAATTAATAACAAAGTAAATTAAAGTAAGTGTTCAAATTGTCGTCCATTAGTAATTTGACAATGACCCAATCGATTTACAAAACCCCGAACAGAGTTCTGTAAAAAATCTCGGGGAATTTCTTGTATCGTTCTGGTAATTCGGATTTGTAATTCTTCGACGTTATAGGGCTTATCTTCGTAAACTTTGTTTTTTACGTATCCCCAAAGAAAAAAAACTAAAGGACTTAAATCTGGCGAACGGGCTGGCCATTCAATGGTTCCTCGTCTTCCAATCCATCTGTGGGGAAAAACGTTGTCCAGATATTGACGAACATTTACACCATAATGTGGTGGGGCGCCATCTTGCTGGAACCAGATACTGTCATTGGGCAGGTGTTCATTGTTTTCATGTGGATAGAGCGTAGCACAAGCAGGTATTATTTCATTTTGTAATAACTGCAAATACAGACCCGAAGTTAAATTGCCATTGATGAAAAAGGGACCGATAATATGACCGCCAAGAATGCCAACCCAAACATTAACCTTTTGGGGGTACTGCGTATGGTGCTCCAAAAACCAAGAGGGATTTTCCGATGACCAGTATCTGCAGTTATGTCTGTTTACTTCACCGGTAAGGCAAAAAGTAGCTTCGTCAGAGAAAAGAATATTGTTGACAAAATTTTCATTATTATTGCAAATATTTAACATTTCTTCAGAAAATTGTAATCTCCTATCAAAATCATCTTCCGTTAACTCGTGTACAAGGTGTACCTTATAAGGTTTATACTTTTCACTTTTTAAAAATGACACGATCGATAACTGCGAAATATTGAAATTGGCCGCTAATTGATTGGTTGATTAATGAGGATCTTCAGATACAGCCAATAAAATATCCAGTTTGTTATCATCGCTTTTTGCTGTTCTTGGTCTACCACTCCTTGGCAAATCTTTAACGCTACTAGTTTGTTCAAAGCGTCTTAAAGTTTTACCAACAACGGATTTAGAAATTGGATTTCTATTTGGATGCGTATCATTAAATAAATTACAAACGTCTTGTAAACTTCTGCGTCTATCTCCATAACCCAACATTATAAGTATTTCAAATCGTTCATGTTCACTTAAACTCGCCATTGTTAATATTAACAGCAACAAATTGCACAAATGAACTATTTCTGTCAAAGATTTGACGTACACAATAACCACTGATAAAATTATGTCGCTCAAGTTTGTTTATCGCATCGCTTCTGTCTATCTGCGATGTACCGAACATCTGTGAAACACTTGAACAGGCCTTTTCTTATAAAAAAGTTATTAAAATGAATTTTAAAAAAACAAAAATATTATTGTAAAGAGAAAAAAATTCTCTATCGAATGATAGAGTAAAATTTACTAGTTCCCATTTAAAAAAACTGCGCGGACAGGCGTAACTAAAAAACAATTGAAGAAAAAAAAATCAAATATTCTCAAATGTAGATCAAAATATCCTAACAAACTTTTATATTGAACATAATTCTCTAAAATGAATATTAACGACAATAAATCGCCGTCTCCATACTTTTAACTAACCCTGTATGTCTTACATGTTTTGGTTAAATATTAGAATGACACTGTTTTTCTAGTTATACCTTTGATTTAAATTGCCATTTTATTTCATTGTGTAGTTTCTCAAAGGAAATGTATATTGATATTTACATATATTGTATATCTACAGCAGTAGTTCACATTGCTTGTTAGTGGATACCCACTCATATATCATTTCTTGAATGTTCTTTATCTAAGGAGAATTTTTAATTATTAAACGATCATTTGGCACACTTACAAGTAAAGAACTAAAAGAAGGTTAGTGGTTGTTGTTTAACATTTTACTCAGTATTCTGTTACTTCTCCTATTTATTATAATTATACCATTCTACGTAATTATATACATTGAGTGGTGAACACACTGCCTCAGCTTGGGTAGTAGTAGCGATTTGCGATCGGACTTCTACATACATAAATTTAGGCGACACACTTTCACGGTAGCGATGGCGATTTTAGTAGAGGTTTATACACCACTCGGTGCCATTGGCGTCAGTTTGTAAGGTACTTAATTTTTCTAGCCAGTGGCAAAAATGAAAATAAATCTTCTATAGTTAGAAGCAAATAGGGCTTTAAAAATAAATATAATTGACTTTAAAACTATAGCCGCTATTTATACAGGGTGCCCAACCGAAAACGAAACATATTGAATATCTCGAAGGAGAAAACTTTTTTGAAAAAACGCAAAAACAGGTCGATTTTTGATCCAAGGGGAACACCCTTCCATAATATCTTCAACTGTGATAGGTCATTCCCCTCCCCTCCATCACTCTAACCATTACAATTTAAATAGGGAATGTACTAAATACGATACATCATTGAAAAGGTAATTGTACGGAGAATTCAGCAAAGTGATTGTTGGTCTCGCTAGTTTTGATTTTATCGCCCTCTAGCGGGAAAAAGAAACGGTAACGTATTCCACAATGTGACACATCATTTCAAAGCTAATTTAATTAGCAACTAAATACGTAATATTTTTGACATTTATTTGTCATCATTGTCAAGTACAGACTTTCAGGGTCTTTTGTAAAGTAATAAGTTCGTAGTTTCTAATATTAGAGCTCTGCAAGGTTTTTCAATTATTTAAATTTTTTTCAATTGTACATTAAATTGCTAATAAAATTAGCTTTGAAATGATGTGTCACATTGTGGAATACGTAACCGTTTTTTTTCCCGATAGAGGGCGCTAAAATCAAAAATAGCTGAATTCTCCGTACAATTACCTTTTCAGTAATGTATCGTACTTAGTACTTTCTCTACTTAAATTGTAATAGTTAGAGTGATGGAGGGGAGGGGAATGACGTATCACAGTTGAAGATATGATGGAAGGGTGCCCACCTTGTCACAAAAATCGACCTGTTTTTGCGTTTTTTCAAAAAAGTTTTCTCCTTCGAGATATTCAATCTGTTTCGTTTTCGGTGGGGCACTTTGTATAATAAATTTTAGTTGAGATACTAATACTAAGGTATAATTATTTCACTAAAACTACATGTGTGTCGTTTAATGGTAATATGCGTAAACGTATTGGCATTTATTGCACCTAAGCTGCTAATAATACATTATGCAAAATATTTCATTTTGTTGTTACTTTATTTTTGTGTATTACGTAATAAAAATTGAGAGAAGACCTTGTGTTTTGTCGTCCTACATTTTATTCTATAGACATTTGGGAGGTTTTAGCATTTTGAAAATATCTATTTCACATTTATTGTATTTTCTATGATGAAGCTACTTACAGTTGTAAAAATCTCAAATGTTTTTCTAATCCATCCATTTGATTCGTTTGTCCATTATTTTTATTAAATTATCAGATTTGTTTTCAATTTGAACCATTTTAATTTTCTTTTTGTATTTTATAAAGATTTGTATGCATTTTTCTGCTATAATTAAATATGTGGGATTTTGTCGGATCATTATTTCAGGTCAAATAATATTTTTTCTATTATGTATATAATCTAAACGAAATAACGTAACTTGTCTTTTTTAATTTTCATTTATAGTCATTTTCTTTTGTGTTTCCGCTTTGTCAAGTGAATATGTATAGACGTCAGCTGAGATTGTCAAATGGAATTCCCTTTCTGTCAAATTACTTTTCCTTTATATCAGTTGGTTTTCTTGTTTATATATTTACATTTTATAAACAAATATAGCAATTCACACATTAAAGTGAGAAATTTATTTTGTATTTAGATAGAAACACAGTTTAACATCTATGTCGTACAAACATAATTTAATTCAAAATACCATTTCTTTATTAACAGTTGGGTAAATATTTCTCTATGTGCTGAACATAATAGAAACAATTTTGTTGACTTATACGCTCAGATGCATTGTGTACTGTCTCATACCTTGCCTGCAAATACTTTCCTCATTAGAGTAGGCTGTTTTCCAAGTTTTTAAGTAATCAATATTGGTGTACAACGGTGGACTTTTTAAAATGGACTCCTTTTAGTTGCTATAGTATTTTTTTTATTTTTATGTATTGTAAATATGGTTTCAATTAGTGGCGTTTCAGTCAGTTGTGTCACTTTGACTTATACCAATGTAATGTACTAAGTACTTGTTACACAGGGTACATTAGGTGTCCACCTTGGGGAGTCCACCATAGTACATGCTAAACTTTTAAAAACTTTAAATTCTGACAGTTGTCATACTTAAATTCAAATTATAGATCTCTATTATTATTTACAGCACATAACCAAACTATCAAAATTATGCACCGTCACCAACCATTAACAAAAAGCATGGCCGTCTCTCATGAGGAAAGTATTTGAAGGCGCGGTATAATTCATTTTCGCTCTTTGGATGTGTTCTTTTTATTATCTGCTTCCACTGGTTGAATAACTCTTCTATTGGATTTAGAAGAGGGCTATGAGAAGGAAGAAACACTGAAAAATGGCTATCACCTCTAATGATGGTCAAAACTTCCTCACTCCTATGGAATCTTACATTGTTCATAAAATATGAGCCCCTTCTACACCGTCATTATGTAAATGTTGAATTAGCTCTGTGAGAAATTCAGAAAAGTGATGTACATTAAAGAACATATCTTGAATTTGAAACAAGTACGTTCATTGCAGCAGCAATAGTTTGATTACGTCCTCTTAATTCTGCTTTTATTTTCGATGCTCTGGTATTTTTCACATATCTTCCGTATGAAACGCCAAAATATATTTGTATTTCCTATTTGTCAATGAAGAACATCTTTTCTCTTTCCAACATCATTCTCACTGGGTAATCAAAGCTAGCTTGAAAATATCTTCTTTCAGTAAAAATTGACACTTTTTTAACATAATAATGAAAGTGCTTAAGTGCTCTATTAATCGTATATATATATATTTGTTGAAGAAGTGGCCATTTGTTTAAGCTCTTTTCTTGCAACTGGCGGAGGGTTAAAGAATAATTCAGGTTAATCCAATCGCAAATCCGTTCTTTTTGAGCATTTAATAATTTTTGTTGTCGATGTCCTACTTTAATTCCCAGACATAATCCAATAATTTAGCTCGCATAATAAATTGAATATTAGTTTGAAGATTGTAAAATTACAACAAGCAACATTAATACCCTTCTCTTATTAATTAATGGAGTCTCTTGATTTATAACATACGTTTATATATATAGAATTTAAAAGAAATTTATTTTAAGGAAGGAATTGGTGTTTCTACTATATCAACTTTGTAGAGTGTGTTTTATCAAAGTATATGCTAAGTTGCATGTTAATTGTGATCTTTTCTGATAGTTATAAAAATTTCAAGCTTTCTTGTCTACAAAAACAATCTTCTTGCGGTTTTTGAACTCGTTATAATAAAGCTTAAAATTAACATTCTGTTTTAAATATTACAGGAATATTTACTATATTCGCATTATATAATACTCAATCAAAGTGAATTGGCACCAGCAGAATTAAAACGTTGCCAAAATAAATTCACTTATGTTACGCATTTTTCACAATTACATTAATAAACTTATGGTTTTCCGTGCTGTAAAATCACTGTAGTTTGTTTAAGTTAATCAAATATTTCAATACTGAAAGTTGTGCCTCATTATCGAAACTTCTTCATTTTATACGCGCTGTTTCAGATGGTAATGTCAGATTAAAGATGTGTTCTTTTACACGAATCATCATGTATATTTATAGCTAAAAAATGAGAGCACTTTGATATTATGTTCGTCTGAACTTGAATGGTGAAAAATTGTACCCAGATTCTAGCAACATAGTAAACGAGTTTGCTGAATGAATTCTTCATAACTGAGTAATTAAAATAGGACTTGGGTCATCTCAGAGTAGATTGTTAAACAGATTACTTTTTGTTTGTACATTCGCTAAATAATATTTATAGGTACTAATTTCATAATTCAGATCAATTAAAATATGATATATCAATCGCAGAACAAAAACCATACACCAGATGAAAAATGTATTTAAAAATATGAAAGGGAGAGTAGATACCTGTCTCTCTATTAGAATCTTTTCCACAGTATATAGAAATTTTAGATGGATCAAATACATTTTTGCCACTTAACAAAAGAAAATAATTATCGCGATAATCTGTGAAATTAAACCAAAGTTTTTCTTCTCTGAACGGTGTTGGTGTAAAGGAATAAAAATGTCAAGGACAGTATAACGGTTTTCGCAAGTCTAAAACACATATGAAGAAAATGTAGAAATAAGTGATTACGTAAAAAATATGCTTTGGTTTTTGTAATTATCTCGTGGAAATGTCAAAGACATACAATCTCTTTTTCCAATCTTGTCCTTTACTTTTTATAACAGTACACTTATTTACTCTTCATTCAGTTTTTATCTTTCTTTTTCACAATAACATTGAAGATGAGTATGCTTCTAATACTAATAAAGATGTGAGATATGCTTCTTTGTTGCAATCCATGCGATCATTTGATTTATGCAAACATTTTATAGTGCAATATCAGTTTTTTGTATCTAAGACTGAAATATACATATACAAGTATAATTTTTCTACATTTAATATGCATTATCATTATTCATTGATGCAAAATGGAGAATAAGCGGAAGCATCACTAAACTGTTCTTAATTTATTTGAAAATTAGGTATGTCATATAAGTTATAAGAATTATTTTTTATGTGTGATTACTTTTTGCCTCAATTTTCAACTTATTTGTATTTTACATCAGCTTTAAACAGCTTAGAAACATGTCATTTATGTAAAATGTAAATATTTCATATACTGGGTAAACTAAAAAGTATATTCAAAATACACAACTGGTAAGTTTCTAGTTTAAACCTACATGCATATGGGTGGCACACTCTAAAACTTATCGCAAAATCACAGGAGCGGCTACGATTAACGTGATTAATCACGATCACCCCTGATAAGAACTAACGTATTGGAATTGGTAAATTAAAATATTACAATAAACCATCATTACCGATTAATATTCAAACGCAACCCAAACAAAATATATTGACAAAGAATAACAAATTTTCTAATTTTTTGGTGGAGGTTCCGGTAGAATTATGTTACATTTTTTTTGTATTTTGTTGTAAACAAAAACTTAAAATTCCCATAATTATACACATAGTAATGATCCTGTTCTCTAAATTAATATCGGGCCAGCAAGAATAATTCGTTCCACTTTTTCTTAAATTATTGCTTTGCTATAAGCCTCAAGCATTTAAGTTTCTTTGTCTTAAATTCATTGTTTATTAATAAAAATGCGATGTGAAAAAAGCCGAGCACTTTCTCAATTGCACTATCTACCTTTTCGTTGATGAAGTGTCTGGCCTCGACGGATGAAGAAGTTAGCGATGTGTAAAGAACCACGCAACAAATATCAAAACCGAGCTCGCCAAGAAACAGATACGCATATACATGTATACATGAACAAGTCGGGGAACGATGTGCTGCCCTAGAATAGAAGAGAACAGAAATGGTGTTCCAGCGGCTGCACTCAGACTGTGATTTTATAGATAGTTGTGTACTAGGTGTGAAGAGACCACGCATACACCTCTCACTTTGCCGCTTCGGACACGGCAATGGATTAGCGTAAAAGTTCACGTAAAATGAACTAAACGTTGTGTACAGTCTTTGTGTTTTTTCTGTGTGATGCTTTGACATACCAAAATGAACTAAAAATAAACAAGTTGAAATATAAAAGTTCACAAAATTCCCATATAATTTAGATGAAAAAGAAGACGTTGATAAATTACTTAAGCGCTATAATTGTTATTTAATTTACACATAAAAAAGTGATTCGTAGTAGCACGTTTTTGCTACAGCTTCGAGTCTAAAGTTAGAACGGTTTTAATAAAGTAATAGCAATTAATTTTTTAATATCATTGAAAATGTCAAAGGGGGTTTATTACAATACACAAATAAGTAAATAATATTTAAAAACAATGTTGCGTGCTTTTGGCACTTCTGACTAATTTAATTTCAAAATGTTAAATAATATCTGATTACTTAAATGATCAATTACTAAATTACTTAAGAATTCCAAATTAATTATAATATCATTCTTTTGGCTCCTACTGTACACCATTATTAATCTTGATACGCAAAATATATATTCAAAGTTTAAAAGAAATACATATGTCATAAATACCACAGCAAGCTTGTTCAATTTGGGATGAGATCATTCTTTATATTTTATTTTCAAATACTTATTTCTTAAAAATAACATCTGAATAACAACATTTATAATCTAAAGTAAAATTCTTCTTATAAAGCAAATATTATAATCACGTACAACAATTTTCTCAAATACCCCTTTGTATGACATGACGAAAACTAGATTTTGGCGCCGCACGTGTGCTCGTGTTATCAATAGCCCTTTATTTAACAATACCCTGGGAACCGAGCCATTAAATTTTCCTACATCGTGCGTGTCGTGTGCAAACATTCCTTCTTGGAGAAGTCGAGAACCTTCTAGAATCCAAAAACAGGCGTGTTTCACCCCTCTCCAACAGTACGAATAAAAAGGCAAGATCGCTTAAAAATTATGATTATTAATAATTGTTATCCGTCAAGTGACAGTCGACACCTCGAAGTAATTTAAAATATAGACCATTGACGGTCGGTGACTATCAGATGTTTGACGCATAATCCAGTAGTAACTTAGGTGTCAAGATTGTTATCACAGTGTACGTATTATAGCAGTATTAAAAGCTAGTCATGTGACGATTTAACGTGCCTAGTGATTTTAAAATTATCAAACGATCATTAGTCCAGTCTGAAAGAAGATTCGGCAGATCACGATAATTCACCTTAGGGGAATTTAAAGCAGTCTGGATACTGACCCGTTGGATTCTGTCTCCCGTCAAACTACCGAAGAAATCCATCACGTTCTCGGGGGAAAGTCATCGACCTGTCGCACATCCGCCAACCACGATTATTAGCGTCTCCGCACACTTCAAGGTAATTAAAGCATTAATTATGTCTCAGAGCGCTTGAAAATTATTGTACCGTCGCTAGAATAAAATCTAAGGCCATTCCTTCGGGTTTGGTAACAATAAAACTATATTATATAGTCCGTCGGATAACGTTAAAAATAGTTTTGAGGATTAACCTATATCTTTCTGTTCACGTTGTTATTTGAATCATTACACTACTGTAAATAATGGTATTGATCTGAAATTTCGAGTTCATTGTTAGAATCGTTGTACTAGTGCCTATAATATAGTAACTCTAAGTTGATCTTTTGAAAGTTCCAATACAAATTATGCACTTTGTTAAATTAATACATACATTAGTTATTGCATTTTGTTCAAAATTTAATATCCGATTTTAATTTACCATTTGTTTTACGAAGATATTGTAATATGTTATTTGTGTTAATATTTGTGTAACAATAATTTATCTGTCTGGCCAGATTATCAAGTTAGGAATTGTGTAATCTGATGTAAAATGTGAAAATGAAACCGTTGTGTATTAGTGTTAAATGTTTATTGTACCTTGTTTTCAATTATTTCTTGTAATAAATATTGTTAAGTTAACGACATTTGTGTTCTCAATTGATTATCCTTCGTTCTTTGAGGTAACGCAATATAGCTCAGTGAATGTTTCTTACTTTCTTTCACTAACATATCTAGAGCCATGATATGCTAATTCTGGTGATAATAAAATTACGATCCTATCAATCAAAGTGAGTGGCGTCCAGTAATAACTTTTTAAATAATCACAAGATCATTCAAGTAAGCAGTTAGCTATCAAAAAGAATGAACACCGGTTACCCCAGGAACTTTTGATTGGGAATTGTGAGGCATAAGATTAAGGTAGGTGAGTTTTGTCACTAAATTAAATATGCGCATTCATTCACTCTTTGTTCAATTATTAGTTATATAGATTCATTACAATCATAAATATTAAACGACCCTGAGATACTGGATGCAGACTGTGCTACTGGGCCAATCACTCTGTTCTCGCATCCAGTACCGTTGCTGATTAAAAGATATTTATGTAACAAATCAGTTAACCCTTTAGTACCTTAAACAATGGGTTATGGAAAATAATTAGCAACAACAATTCAGAAGAAATAATGTATATGAAAGTAAAGGTATTATTTAAAATATTCTGTTAATTTAAATATCGCTACTTTAGTATGTATCGAAAATATAAACAAATTTTCGTAGGCTCTATTAGAACGAATAGTGAATTAAAATATTTGAATTAAATTTACTGCAGTTTTAATTTTAAGTTCATTTGCTCTATAATGTCAAGTTGATTAAAGGGAATGAAATCATATTATTCCTTCAGAGCAGTTAAATTTACTCATATAAGTATTGCAATTTAATGGAAATTGAGTTTTGCTTCGTTCAATATTTTTCTCTTCGTTGTTTACATTTTCAGGTGTATTGTATATACTATTATAGTACAGTCACGTGGAAACATACATTAAATAAATATGAACATTAATTAAATTTAATAAAAGCTGTGTCATATTAGTGTATTAGAAATGCACGTTTAATATGTTAAAAGTAATGCACGAAAGAAGAGATAGGGGAAAAAATAGCGATTTTCTAAAATAACTAGAAAAAGCTGTAAATTGGTGAAATTTGTCCTTTGAATTGTAAAATATTAAGCTAATATATAATTTTGCACCTGAGTGTACGTCAAAAATGCAAGGTTTAATCTGGTAAAAATATTCAAAAGCTATTAGGTATTATTTAATAAAAAGTAAGTGTAAATTATAATTAAAAATCATGATTTTTAAAAATATTGAATTCGATTTATTAATGTCATAATGACATATCTGTCTAATTGTATACATTTTGTATTTATCTGTATTATACATTTTGTATACCGTCTTTGACGATGTCGATGTATTTGTAACTGATGACAAAATAAAATGACTTTGACCGTCATAGTCATCGTCATTTTATTTTATCATCATCCGTCTATGATTCAAGGATTGAAAATTGCATCCTGCGTAGATCTACTAGGCAAAAAGCGAAATTGATTCTCGGATACAAGACCATACTTTGTGAGACAATTTATTAATCTCTCATTTATGAAACTACGGGTGTTTTTTATATAGGTATAGAACTTTAAGTTGGCAACACTTTTTTAACTGGCGGCCATTTTGTCAGCTGTCAAGTGATTTATGTTTAGTTTGGTTCGGCATTTCAACATGAATAGACTGACGCCTGAACAACGCTTCCAAATTGTGCAAATTTATTTTGAAAATCATGGTTCTGTTCGAAATACGTATCGCACACTACATCCATTTTACGGTCAACATAATCACCCATCAGAGCAATTAATTCGATTAACTGTGGAACGTTTTCGCGCCACGTTTACTCTAAGTGATAATACGCATCCACAGACACGTCGTACAGTGCGCACAGAAGAAGTCATTGCTGTTGTAGAGCGCAGCGTAGAGGAAGACCCGAATCAGTCTATCCGCCATCGTGCACAGGAATTGGATATGTGTCTATCCACTTTATGGAAGATTTTGCGAAAAATCTTGGTTTGCGTGCTTACAAAATCCGTAGATTCGGTGAATGGGTTCAAAACAAGATTGTCGTTGATCCCGATTTTCATAAGCGAATTTTGTTTAGCGATGAAGCTCACTTTTGTTTGAATGGATACGTCAATAAACAAAACTGCCGTATTTGGAGTGATGATAATCCTCAAGTGTATGTTGAGACACCGTTACATCCAGAAAAAACAGACTGTTTGGTGTGCTTCATGGGCTGGTGGAATCATTGGTCCGTATTTCTTTAAAAACGATGCTGGTCAGAACGTTACAGTCAATGGTGGCCGCTATAGAGCCATGATTAATGACTTTTTCGTTCATAAATTGAACAACCATGATGTGCAGGAGCTATAGTTTCAACAAGACGGCGCAACATGTCACACAGCTCGTGCCACAATTGATTTATGGAGGGAAACGTTTGGTAACCGCATAGTTTCACGTTTCGAACCCGTGAATTGGCCTCCAAGATCGTACGATTTGACGCCGCTAGACTATTTTCTGTGGGGATATGTGAAGTCGCAAGTCTACGCCGATAAGCCCGAAACGATTGACCACTTGGAGGACAACATTCGCCGCGTTATTGCCGATATACGGCCACAAATGTTGGCAAAAGTCATCGAAAATTGGACCTCCAGATTAGACTACGTCCGAGCTATGCCAGAAGTCATATTTAAATTATAATGCGAAAAGATTTTCTTTCGAATAGAGTAAATTTCAAGTCAATTAAAAAAATTCATCTTTGTTTTATTCCATTTCAAAGTTCTATACCTCTATAAAAAACACCCTTCTTTATAATTCTCCAATAGTTTTTTTACCTTCGTTATATACTGGAACAACCTTAGTAACAAGCAGCGATTAAAAATGGACACCAAAGAATCGACTATTTTGTCAGGAACAAATTTTAAAATAAAACAAATAATGTCATCAGTACTGACTGATTACTTAGCTGACACATCTTTAATGACCCTAACCAGCTCAAAACTATCGTGGAGCCATCTATAAACTATTAGGTATTAGGATAATTATTCCCATAGACATTCCCGAAATTGCAAGCAACATCCAAGCCCGAGAAGCAGATGGTTCAATTAACTTACAAAAAGAAACCCTAAAAATTCCGCCAGCCTAGCTGGATCACCAACAGTACAGTGCTTAGTCTGTTTTAATTACATCCCAGGAGGTCTTGCTTCTGTTGCTAGAATACGCGATAAAGCCATCATAGCAATATTTTTTTGCTTGTTAACTAAGATTTTATAAGCTTTCTTCTGTGCATTTTCGTGCATAATGTTAATTTTTTTAAAAATTAAAACTCCTTACAACAATAAGGAAGTTAAGAGGTTTGAGTGTATGAGATACCTTGGTAAAAAAATCGTACGACCGGTTTTCGTAATGCAAAAATCACTGGAAATATGTTAAAAGTCGTAACGAACGTCAGATTTGACAGTCGCACTAAAAAATTTCAAAAGTTTCATTCTAGCGATAAAATTTCACATTTTTGAGGTTTTTCCTGCCGACGAAGATTCCGCATAGACGATAACGAACCTTTCCGCAACTTTTGGGTGCAGTCTCCATACGCTTCGAAGGTACGATCACAGACTAAACAATCCAGACCGGCAACTTAATCCTAGATTTTATCCAGAGTACTCATCCTTATTTAGCAAAGTAAATTTCAATACTCTACCATCTTTGTCAGATTCAGTGAACTTGGAGATGAGATGGCGCTAGCGTCAATTGAAATGTTTGTTATGCTGTGGTTATATGTCATTCAAAACTACATTTCAAATTTGACACGTTTGACATATTTTTGCAATCCTTTGTCGTACATCGTATTAATTATATGTTGATACAAATATGGTGTCCAAGTGTTTAGTGTGCGGGTTTGGGCAGGATGAAGTTAACAAAATGCACAGGTTTCCTGCAAATCTCGACGAGTGAGTATAAATATTGTACAGTTGTGCTTTAAATATGTATATTACAAAATTTCTTAGTCATCATATTATATTATATTACAAGATTTGTATATTATTATTGTCTTCTCATTACTGGTTGTGTAATTTAATTTTATTATGTTTTATTGTATAAGTATATGTATCAATAAAAACTTTTATTATTATATCCCTATGTTTTCCTTGACAGTTTTCACTTATTAGATTATTATATTTCTTTTAATCTTATATAGAGTAGTAGTTTATTGTGTCTAATAGGTCACCGTAAGAGGGATGTTACAATACATGTAAGTAAAAGATTAATATTTATATTTCGTATCACATATTTACACCATATTTAATATGTAACACCACAAAATTACACATAAGATGCTCAAACTATGGCTATAATTATTACAGTAAGTAATATTTATTACCATAGTTTTAGTAACTTTTGTGTATGTTTAATAAGCGTATTCTAAAAACAAGCTCATTTCAAATTTCGCGCCAATATGCTGCCAGCGCCATCTTCGTACCAAGTTCACTGATGTGTGACAAGGATAGCAGATCTTGGATATTTTTTTTTCAAGTAGTTGCCGGTCTGGGTTGTTTAGTCTGTGGTACGATTGAAAGTCTTTCTCCGGGTGGACGTGGTTAAAAATTTATGATTTGATCGTAAAGGAAAAACCGTCCGGAATATGTCAGAAATTCAAACAAAGGTCTTGAAAACTTTGACAGGGGCACAGAAATTTTCGTTCCTACAATACAGTTTGGTGTATCAAGTTTTTGTAGTAATGGTGCTAATTTGCGATAAGCGCGTTATATCCTTACACACATCCTGATATATGATTATCATGATGGCGATAACTGTAAAGGATCGACATTTAGACGATCTACAACACGTGCCCTGCTGTAAATTAGACAAAAAATATTACGAAAATATACATTAATTATAGTGGAAAGAATTGATGCCACAATATCAGTAAGTACAATTAAACATATACCGCATGTGTCAAATATCATTAGGTATAGGGATTCAATGTTTACGTGCGATCTATACGTATGAATGTAATACGTGGCAACGTGGTACCCCTACTGTCCATCACCAATGCCGACAACAACCGACATCACAACGATATTCGTTTTTTTTTATAGGGATATTTAAAAAATATTGTTTATACACATAAAGCTGGTAGAGCAGAAAACATAGTTGCCTTGAGAGAAAAAAATAATTGACGCTGCTAATTCAGTAATTGCTCACGTGTTAGAAAACGTAAGAGTAAATTTCTACGACTGCCTAGGGCAATGTCTTGCTGTGCAGGAAGGAATACTTTTTTATTTATTTTATTAGGGTTATTTTTTAATTTTATTAGAATTACGCTTTTGTTTGTGTCATGCAGCGTGAACGCAGCTTAATAATTCTCTGCATTTACTGAAAGAAAAAAGAAAAACAAATCCTTGCAACTCGTAAATATTATTTCTGAACGCATTAGAAATACCCGAGTCGGTGGTCCAATGGTTACTGCTGACTGCCAACTTGTATTTGCGAGCATGTGTCGGTTGTCGCGTCGCTGGCAGTGGAAAGGAAAGTAGGGGTACCACGTTGCCACGTATTGCATGGATTGATAGCCTATGGCTAATGAAAATTAACACATGAATAATATGTAGAAATCAGTCTTGCAGGTTTCTTTGATAAATACCGGAAATATTCAAATTAGACAAATATACTGATCGAAAGTCTTGAAAACTTTGACAGGCGCGCAGAAATTTTCCTTCCTACAATACAGTTTCATGTAAATTTTTTGTAATAATTGTGCTAATTTGCGAATAGTGCGTTATATCCTTACACACATCCTGATATATGATTATCATGATGGCGATAACTGTAAAGGATCGACATTTAGACGATCCACAACACGTGCCCTTCTGTAAATTAGGCAAAAAAATTTTACGATAATATACATTCATTATAGTGGAAAGAATTGATGCCACAATAGCAGTAAGTACAATTAAACATATAGTGTATATTGTATAATATGTAGAAATCACAGTCCTGTAGATTTGTTTCGTTAAATACTGGAAATATACAAATTAGACAAATATACTGATCGAGAGAATCAAATACGAAAACATTGTCATAAAAGAACATAATAAAGGGGATTAGTTTAATCGATCAAAAATTTAGGATTTGTTCGACGAAACGTAAACTCATTAGAAGGAAATGATACTGAAGAGATTCGTATTTTCGATTTTTCGTTATACGAAGTTTAATTGCACGTAGCCGAATAACATACATAAAAAAATAGTTATTGAAGTGCTAATGTTAGTATGTAATCAATTTTAAATGTAGAATATTCTTTAAAGTATCGGAAAACATCAAAAATCCATCTGACGTTTGATTTGCGACGCTAGTCTTACGAAAATTGGAACGTCAGATTTGACGGACTGAATTGCGTCGGTCGTGCAATACCTCTTTGTCTACTCCTAAATGTTTAATTGACAGCTTTAATTACTGAAAATATCAAAGATGAACACTAAATGATCGAGAGATGTGCTATGGAATACGAAAGCTATCAAGAAAGAAAACTCTAAATAGTCACTTTTATCGACCAATTATGAGTATTAATGTCAAAAAGTCTACATAACTGACTAACTTTAAGGATTAAAAGTGCATTTATTTGACTATCACAAGAAAATTACAGCGCCGCGATCAAAGGGAATTAATAGTTTCGATTTTTTTTTTTGAATAAAAGCTCTAAATTTAGGAAATCTAATAACCTCTGTTAAACAGTTACATGGACGCGAATGAGCAGACACAGTGTGGATATATAATGGTAATGAAGTAAAAAAATGCAAAAATTAAGAGTGATTTTCGATTGATATTTTATCATATGCCGGCGGCATATGATTAAATATCTCTTGTCCTTTTTTCTATATTATTATAAATTGTCAATAAAATTGAAATATATTAACATATATAGGAATAATAGTAACAATAACGAGTTCTCTATATTATTAAAATATACCTTGAATGCAAAAACTTTTTTTTAAGTAGAAATGCTACATTTCCTTATGTCAATAATGACACTCAATTTGACAATTCGTACCAGCAATAGATTTGACGTTTACGTGAACGAATAAACTTCTTCGAACAATCTCCATGATGACAACTTACTGAACTGTGCTTTTTGATCGTAGAACTTGACACAAGGACAGTCAGGATACTACCGGTTTTATACAACAAAGAAATTGAAGAATGAATGAATAAAGATTAATTTGCAAACAATCTTAGCTTTGCCTTTACGGCCTGTTAGATGCACACGAATTATACAAAACCTAAATGTAAACGAAATGTTCGAAGCAAGTCACGCTTCATTAAATTATATAGAAATATTATATCAGAAAAAGAAAAATATTGGGTATAATCCGCTGTAGAGCAACCGTAAACACGTGTTTCTGACTAATTGGTCGTCATCAGTACGGTGTAGCCAAGGAATAAGGTGGGATAACCTTGGAGATGTAAGCTAAACGGAAGACCATCAGGTGAAAGACCACCATTTGTAGCTTCAGCTAGAAGATCCTCGGTTTTGAGGACAACAACTAACGTCGCCACGAGGAAGACAATGTCAACCCGCGAGGATCTTCTAGCTGAAGCTACAAATGGTGGTCTGTCACCTGATGGTCTTCCGTTTAGCTTACATCTCCAAGGTTATCCCACCTTATTCCTTGGCTACACCGTACTGATGACGACCAATTAGTCAGAAACACGTGTTTACGGTTGCTCTACAGCGGATTATACCCAATATTTCTTTTTCTGATATTTTATATATCCGCGATAATTCCTTATTTTGTTTCCTTATTTTGAAATATTATATATTTTATGGGCAAATATTTCTTAATAGAAGCCAATTAACGATATTTATTGGTCTACAAAAGAAGGTAATCGTAACTAAATTTAAATCACCTGTAAGAGCTTACTTACTTCAGTTTAAATATTTAGTGCCGCTCAAAAAATTGACGATTCTATCATACTAACCCGATAACTGGCATAATGAACATTATAAGGTAAAGTTTAATCTTTGATTTGTATATGGATTTATGTATGTATATTTAAGGGCATATTTAACAACTAACATCATTCTAATGACAAAATGTATAAAAAATTGATATAAACTGTCTTAATGGTTCTTATGCATTCTTATTATCAATGCAGATCCAAAAAAAAATGACAGAGGGAGCACAAATTTGTGTAGCTAAGTATGTGACTTTATAACAATGTTGTTTTCATTTGTTGCTTACAATTAGTTTGAAAAAAAAAATTTTCTAAAATAAAAATATTCTTTGCGGAACCTACTTCTCAGGATTTTATCGGCTCGAATAGGCATTGAACACGCGACATTCCTGTTTTAAATAAAAAGCAATTGTAATTTTTAAGCGTGCTTCTTTGAAAATGAATCTAGAACTTATTCATGATCTGCGTCCATCTTCCATCGTACCTAACCCAGGCAATCACTCCTGACCCATAGTCGATCTCAAGAACGACTTAATTCTTTTCAAAACGTTCACTTTTACAATATTAATTTTCTATTTGTGCGGGATTCTCGTTCAGGTATGTTGTTTCACCTGTTTGCGAAATTATGACAGAGGGGGCACTTACCCCTGGATCCGCCCCTGTACTTATATATATATATATTTGTATTTAAAGCATCTATGATTTCAATAGATATATATATATCATATTTCTTTTTATTATAAAATAAAAAGAATACGGGTACTACTCACTTTTAGGCTTTAGTGGAGAAGTATGGTGTATTTAATTCTTACCATCTAATTAATATTTCCAAAGTAACCTTGTGTAAATATAAAAACAAATACGAATTGCGTCTAACTACTTTTACGTGAAAAAGTAAAGCGTTTTATTCCAATATATCAAGTATTTTCACAATTGCACAACATATAAAAGTGCATACTTTACAAATTTACGTCTGAACACGTACATGTACTTAATTACGTATATAAACTAATACACAAAAAATACAGACGTCGGTGTTGGTCAGATATGCAACGGGAGATAACAATAATGAGCCCGAGCGGACTAGGCTACGCCACGTACTTGTATGCGTGCGTGTGAACGTTGCGCAAAATAAATGTATGGTATGGTCGGTATACAAGCAGTCAATAGGTACCGTCTGTGACCATGTATAAGTATACAAGGAGTACAGTGGAACGTTGGCGGGTGGTTGACGTGGAAACGACCAAATTTATGTGTGCTGCACGCAAGTCCCGAGTGAGGGTCGCGACCTCGAACGCATCGCCTAAAATGTGCGAGTGATTTCGCAACTCGTCTAGCCGGCTATGCAAAATTGCGGGCCTCCAACGGGTGCAACGGCGACGGCGGCGGCATAGAAAACACCAGGCATCGTCGGTCTAACATTAGCGATTTATTGGCAGCGTCTCGCGATATGCTCTTATACAATTCAGGCTCGCATCCAGGTTAAAGGCTGGGAACACTTTAAACATTTTTCTATGCAATTAATAGAAACATACATGCAATTTATTAACAATAATAAAATGTGCAAAACAATTAGTATAAAATAAAGTCCAACAATATATAGTAGTGGTACTGAATTAGTTTTCCGTATTCAAAAATTATTCTAAATTATAAAGCATGTTCTGTTTTATTCACACAATACCATAACTTGAAATGCAAAAGCTTGTATGTAGAGCTTTTAAAATTTGCAATATATACGAGGGATGATGTCCAGCTCTTTCCGCTGGACCTATCTAGTAGGCGATGATATTTTTCAACAAATTTTTTTTATGACAATTTCAATCAGTTGTTTACAAGTTTAGTTATAGTGACAGTTGTCAAATATACCTGATTGTTTCTAAGTTACAGTTGTTTACAAGTTTAGTTATAGTGACAGTTGTCAAATATACCTGATTGTTTCTAAGTTACATTAGTTTAAAGTACTTCTTTCGCCAATAAATCATGCAACTGGACAAGGAACATTATCGAGTCGTGATTTTTTCCAATTTCAAGCGTGGCCGTAAAGAATGTTTTGATGAAATCCATCTAGTGTTTCGTGACAAGTCGTGCTGCTTCGCTACCGTAAGCGGTGGTACAATGAATTTCAACGCGGCCGATTTTGCTTAAATGACAGTTTTCGAGCTCCTAAACCAAAACCAACAGTGACAGAAAAAATTTTGCTCTTCCTGGGAACATGATTATAGAAGACCGGCATACGACTATCAGACGCTTTCAAGCAACTTTAAAGATTGGTGTGAAAGAAATTAAAATTATTTTACACAAACATTTGAAGTTCCGTAAGCTTTGTTTTTGGTGGATTCCCCACATCTTGACTTCAATTCAAAAAAAAGACTATGTGAGATGATGCAGATCTACACTAGAACGCTTTAACCTTGCATCATCTCAT
Source organism: Amphimallon solstitiale (assembly GCA_963170755.1). Lineage (NCBI taxonomy): Eukaryota > Metazoa > Arthropoda > Insecta > Coleoptera > Scarabaeidae > Amphimallon > Amphimallon solstitiale. Next base: position 46,155,789 of record OY720681.1, on the reverse strand, counting down.
TAGGTTTACAACATCATCACAGGTGATGAAAAATTGGTATACCGCTATGACCAGAAAAAAAGCAACAACGACAGTTTGGGTCTTTGAGAATGAGTCGTCTCCAACAAAAGTTGTTCGTGCAAAATGTTGAAACAACAAGATAGTCGCCACATGTTTTGGAATTACTGGACATGTTTTCACTGTAGCACTGGAGGATAGACGTACTGTTGATTCAGAATGGTACCCTACAATTTGTTCGTCTCAGGTTCCCCAAAATGTTCGCGAAAAGTCCAACAGGAAGGATCATCATATCATCTTATTTCAAGATAGGTAACGCTCGTGTCCACACTGCCGCTCGAATAGCTGAGTATTTGAATGCTCAAAACACAGAAATAATGGGTCATTCACCGTATAGTCCAGACCTAGCACCTAATGACTTCTTTTTATTTTTGTGAGTAAATGATAAATTGCGGGGTTTACGTTTTACATCGGCCGAAGAAGCGGTTGACGCCTTTAATAATTAAATAGACAAACTACGCCCAGAAGATTGGGGGAAATTGTTTTCAAGATTGGTTTTCACGGATGCAAAATTGCATTGACTGTGGAGGAGAATACTTTGAAAAATTATAAATACATGTGTTTTGTAAATAAATGGTGGTTTACTTTACCAGGCTCAGCGGAAAGAGAACAGCCCTCGTACAAAGACAAATTTGAATTCGACTTAAGTGAGACCGCGAGGGAGTTATTTCACTATTCACTATTCAAAAGAGTAATGCTAGGCATTTTGCAATATTTTACCAACTTGCGCATGGCATGTAGGTTTTTGCTGATTAACAAATGTGTGTATCGAAGTATTTTCTCATTAAAAATTGAATTCGTTGTAAAGAAAACATGATGCAAAATATATACTGCAGAGAAAAAGTGAAAGTTGTTCGACAGTTATGTTTGAAAATAAAGAATATTGGAGTATACATTCCTGCATTTGTTGGTTTTCAATTTATTTATGATATTTAGTTTTTCGACATGCAATGACTGCATATTGTCACATTAAAAACTATTATTTTAATAATAGTGGTACCAGGCGCTTGTTGCTACGACCAAAAAAAAACGCAATTTTGAAAAATTATGGAATTTTTTTATTTTTGGTCTGATCGCCACTATGCTGGAGTTTTGCTGAAAATTTCATCAAAATCGTTTCAGCGGTTTTGGAGTCTATAGAGAACATACACACCCACACACATACATACATCCACGAGTCATCTCCGCGGGGAAGGCAGATTTTGACTTTATGATAAAAGATATTTCGAAGCGGTTTTTTCCCTATGATAGTCACTTATTAGGAGCGCGTTTTCAAATTATGTTTTATTATACAGAGTATTCCATAACTGGATGGCTGACCACAGATATAGTTTTCTAAGTAGAACACTCTATACAGCTTGAGCGCGCGGGGTATGATCACCCAATGCCAGTCGATATTCTTCGGACGTATATTCGGAAAATTGATCTCCGCCAGCTGTGTTCGCCAGATATAGATATTTACATCAGTTGCATGCTGGCTGCAAAGAGGAATGCACGTAGGTTTTTATGTTATTTTATGGTATTTCTGTTATACTTATTTATAGTTTTTTTTTACCATGAAATTTCTATTTATTTATTTTTCTCTAGACATCTTAGTTTATTCTGCAGATTTTTTAGGCGGGTTGTTTTTATTTCATTCTAAAACCCAGTTGTACTGCTATAACTTTGTACACAACTACATTATTATTTAATTTCATAAGGATAATCATAATTACGTTATAAGTATTACAATCTTCGCGTTATTATCGACTTAGTTATCTAAGCAATCGTCATCACTTAAAGAGAAAATTTAATTTGTTCTTTTTGTCAATCTGCGAAAAAATAATCAGATCACTATGAGTTCGAATATGAGCAGGCAATGCTAGTATGTTGTGCCGTAACTCTAATATGTATTATCGGACCACGTTTAGATGCGAGTTTACGTATACCATCGGGTGATCATACCTCGCGCGCTCTTGCTGTATATTATTATAATTTTATATTCCCCGTATAATTCTTAGTCAAAAAGTTATAAAATGTATAAACCTAAAATTTAAGGTTTTCGACTTATTAACATTTTTCTGAAAGATTTAATCTTTGTATAAAAAACTTAAAATCATGTTTCTTGAAAACAACGTATTACATGACACATTTTTTAGGAGAGTTTTTCATAATAAAACGTCCTAATACAAACGTATTTCATTTAACCATTAATGATCTTTTGTGATTTTATTATTTAATTTTGTCACCTTTGGGAGCGTAACTGAATATTTAAATGTATTCATTACGGAAGATATTTTTTTCATTTTAAGGTCCTTTAACGATGGTTTGGCTAATATCCAGTAAACGACTTCTTTCATGGGTACTGACGTGTACATTTTCTGTTGTTGCCATAATATTCTTTAACAGTTGTGATGGACGAGAGAAGGAGACCGAGCATGGATCCCTGTGGCAGTTCCCATTCCTCCCCAAATGTTCTACATTTGGTTTCAGCTAATAAAAAGTTGAAAGAATCAGTACCAAAGGCTATCATCCACCATGTCAAAAACCTTACTATAGTCTTTCCACCCTGGAATCAAAGTGTTGCTTTTATTGAGATCGCACGCGACATTGCATAATTTCAATGTTGAATAGTTATTAAGAAAATTTCATATGGTAAGGTTGGTATTATGTAAATTTCATAATGGTAGTAATGGCTGTAATGACTAATTGTCACATTGAAATTGTTGCTTAGGTTCAAATATTCTTCATATTTTTAAATTATTCATCACATGTTGTCCTAGACATTTAAATGCATAAAAATACGCAGAAAGAAAAAAGTAAGTTTGCCATTTATTGATAATAAAACAAAAACGAAATTAAATTTGAGAAGAATGTTTTTAAAAAAATTTTTTGAAATTCTTCAAAAAAAATCGTTTTCTTCGAATATTTTGGAAGCCATGCTTTCTAGGCTGGTACATTACGAGACTAAAAGTATATATATATATATATAATCAAAAACCTTATTGAACCCGTAGGTGTAAGGTATATGTTATGCACAAGTTACTGCATCTCGTAGACGAACTTCCTCCATTCTTTCTTGTCTCTTGCCAGTACTCTCGCTCGTTGTTGTGTTACGCCACGCTCTTCCAGTATATGCTCCATATTTTGGTTCCATGTCTTGATTGGTCTTCCTCTTGATCTCTTGGTTGGCACCCGTGACTCCCATGTTTTCTTGACCGGTCTGTCGCTGCTCATCCGGACCAAGTGTCCATACCACCTCAGCTGGCTCTTTTCGATTTTCTTGATAACTGGTTCTGTTCCTAATTGTTCTCTTATTATTGTATTCCTTAGTCTGTCTCGTTTAGTTATTCCAAGGACCCCTCTCAAATACTTCATCTCAATGCTCTGAATTCTGGATTTCAGTCTCTTGCTCAGCACCCAGCTTTCACACCCATAAGTTAAAACTGGGAGAAACACTGTTCTGTATACGCACATCTTTGTTTTCCTAGATATTTCTTTTTTCCATATAAATGTGTTCCTCAGTAAGTGGTATAGCTTTGATACATTTTCCATTCTGTATGATATTTCTGTTTCATGTGTTCCGTTGCTACTTATGTATACTCCTAGATATTTGAGGTCTTCGGCTTGCTCGATATCCTTGTTGTCAATTTTTATGTTCAGTTTTGAGTAGGTTTTCCCCAATACCATGACTTTGGTTTTGTTGGCATTTATTTTTAAGCTTCTAGCTGATAGTGCGTCATTCCAAAGGTTCAAGTTGGTGTCAAGGTCTATTTCACTTCGTGCAAATACGACCAGATCATCTGCAAATGCACATTCGCTCATATGCTCCGCTTCTAAGTTTCTGTGGCCCACGTATATGGCTTTTGTTCTTGTTTTTACTTCTTTGATGACGTCATCCATTACCATGTTAAATAATATTGAGCTTAATACTCCTCCTTGTCGTAACCCCACATTAACACTAAATTCTTGTGATTCCATGTTATGCGTTCTAACCACATTCCTGTTGTTTCTATGTATGCTCTCTATTGCTCGTTGTAGTTTTCCTGATATTGACCTTTGTCTTAGACTTTCCGCTATTACTTCTCTTGGAACCCTGTCAAACGCTTTTTTCCAAGTCCAGAAAAGCCAGAAAGTACTGCTTTCCATACTCTCGTGTACGTTCTTGCAGCTGTTTTATGGTGAGGATGTGGTCTTGTGTACTTCCTCCCTTCCTAAACCCGCTTTGTGACTGCTCCATGTTAGGTTCTATTTCGTATTTTAATCTTTGTTCTAGTATTCTTTCATATACTTTGGAAGCTATACTTAATAGAGTGATGCCTCGATAATTGTCACAGTCGTGCTTATTTCCCTTCTTGAATATCGGAACGACGATACCTACTTCCCATTCCTTCGGTACCCTTCCTTCGCTCCAGCATACGTTGCAGATTTTGGTTAGAAAGTTCGTGCCATGTACTCCTAAATTTTTTAACATTTCTGCAGTAATCTGGTCACATCCTGCAGATTTACCTTTCTTCAGCTTATTGATAGCATAAGTTACCTCATCCTCTTTAATACTGTGTCCTTGTAGGGAATCTACTTCCTTCTCTTCCCATGAATTTTCGTTCATGTCTCCATCCGGGTTTAGTAAATTTTTAAAATGCTCTTTCCATCTTTCTAAAATTTGTTCTTTTTCATGAAGCATTTCCCCTTCTCGGTTTCTTATCTGTATTAATGTTTGCTGGTGATGACTTCCGGTTTTCATATTTTTCAGTATTCGATAGAACAGCTTTTCATTTGCATGGTAGTCCTCTTCCAGTTTACTTCCAAACGTTTCCCAGGATTTTCGCTTGGCTTCCTGGACTGTTTTCTTTACTTTGTTGTTCTGTTCTTTGTATTCGGTGTATCTTTCATTGGTTCCTTCTTTGAGATACTTTCTCCATCTGCGTTTCTTTTCTTTTATTTGTTCTTTTATCTCGTCGTTCCACCAGGCAGTTTGTTTCTTATTTTTATTTACTTTTATATAGCCGCATACTGTCTTGGCCACTTCTATCAGTGTTGTTTTGAACATCGTCCACCTTGTTTCTAGGTTCATATTTCCTGTTGGTATGTCTCTTAGTCTAGTGTCAACTTCCCTTTGGTACCTCAAAGCTGTTTCTTTGTTGTTTAGCTTGTAACCTCTTATTGTTTCTTTGCTAGGTATTGTTTCTTGATTTCTTGATCTTTTCTGTTTACCATTATGATTTTGGTTTCCTATGTTTGTTTTCACCTTTACTAAATAGTGATCGCTGTTTATTTCTGGGCCTCTACTGACTCTCACATCTTTGATGTCTTTCCTATAGGGTCTGTTTATTAATGCGTAATCTATTATGGACTTTTCTCCCCTACTTTCCATTACTCTGGTATATTTATGGGACTCTTTATGCTGGAAGAAAGTGTGCATTACTAGAAAGTTGTTTTGGGTACAGAAGTACAAAAGCATGTGGCTAAAAGTATTTAGAACTTAATTTTGACTAATTGTTACATTGAAATTGGTGGTTAGGTTCAAATACTCTTCATATTTTTAAATTATTCATCATATGTCCTAGACATTTAAATGCATAAAAATACGCAGAAAGAAAAAAGTAGGTTTGCCATTTATTGATAATAAAACAAAAACGAAATTAAATTTGAGAAGAATGTTTTTAAAAAATTTTTTTGAAATTCTTCAAAAAAAAATTAGTTTTTTTCCAATATTTTGGAAGTCATGCGCTCTAGGCCGGTACATTACCAGTATTTAAAACTTAATTTTCAATACCTTTTGTATAAAAAATAATTCAAAAGTTGGAGCGGAAGTAGCACTTTTACTCTTATCGAGTAGCGATTTTTTGCAAATATGTCGTAAAGTAGTGCCTTCTATATATATTTATCAAAAGTACAAAAGTATTTAGTGCTGGATTTGGAATATTTTTTAAGCTTATTTTTCTAAGATGATAAAACTATTTAAAACAATTTACAACAATGTTGTATAATTGGAAACCCTCGCACATATAAGTAAGTCATGTGGTGGCCACAACTCTTCTTTTTTAATATTTTCTTTGTCAATAATTGAAACTGGAGACCTGCTGTTATGGTAGTTTAGTAGTATTGTGCTTATTAACATTGCCCTGAAAAAGGTAAATAAAATTGTATTCTATAATAATAATTCTATTATTTTAAGAATTCACTCATACATTAACATATAATTAATATAATAAATATTATTTTGCACTCTATTTAACTAGCTGAGTAAATCTTTGTTTTTGAAATTATATTCGAGTTCTTTAACGAGTTCGACTTTTTTAGCGACAGATATCCTATAATTTTTAAATAGATAATTTAAATTAAACCAATAACTTAGATAAATTGCTCAGGAGTGAGTTCATATACACTTCGTAAATTGTCCTTAATAATAATATATTTACACAAAATCTGCTTTATATTCACAAAAGCCCTAAATTGAATTATACTAGTATAAATACATCTATACTATATTAGAATACGTGCATATATCACACAGATCAATTCTTTCAATAATATTGATATTTATAAATGTATCTTATAGGAATAATATAAAAATACTTTCTTTTTTCTTATAATACTTCTGAACAGCTAAGCAAGTGGTTTATTTATTGTCCAAGAAAAACTTCAATGTATTTGAATATATATACACGAGTTCAATATGATCTCAAAGCACTATTTACATAACTACAAAATACAAATACCTCTTTGAAATTGTACATTGTTTGCCATTTATTGATAATAAAACAAAAATAATAATATTATAGATTTTGTCAGGTCATTGCTTTAAACCAATTTCTTCCAATAGAGCAGCGTTTCTCAAAGTGTGCTCCGCGGAGCCCCTGGGCTCCGCAGAAGATGCGAAGGGGCTCCGCAGCCGCCACTCATCATGCGCACGCACGCCCACCCGCATTTCCACCCGCTTTCTAATTCCTGTGTGGCGCCGTAGCACCCTCGAATCGACAAGTCATTACTTGTTTGAGTGAAACGAGTTGTGTTGTATCGTAGTGCAGATTGTGTCCTAAATTTTTCTTGTTTCTCAAAAGTTGTGTGCAAATTATCTGCAATGGACCGTTGGCTACAGACAGGAACATGCAAAAAACAGCGTACGATGATTTCAGAAGCAACAGAACAACCAATGCCTGGACCTTCTAATGCAGGTACTATTTTGTATTTATTTTTATACTTATTAAAGTATGAAATAATTTATTAATTTTTGTTACTCATCATTTTGTGTTCTTTTTTTTTCAGTGTCATACGAAATCGAAAAGCCAGATAGTCCTGAAAGTAATATTACCAAAGAACGTCATTCCGCTTTAAACAAATCTCGTGCAATGCAAAAAACAAGGCGATATGATGAAAATTATATAGCTTTTGGATTTATGAAAGCCGACAATAATTGTCCTCAATGTGTTTTGTGTAACAAAGTTTTACCGAACAGCTCTATGTTTCCTGCTAAACTGCTTCGCCATTTCCAATCTTTGCATGCAGAATACAAGAATAAGAATGCAAGCTTTTTTCGTGAAAGCGTGAACAGCTGTCAAAATCAAAAATGTTTATGCATCACGCATCGCATACCGATAATGAAAATGCAACTGAGGCATCCTACATTGTTTCTTACAAAATTGCAATGGCTGGTGAAGCCTATACAATAGCAGAGAATCTTATAAAACCGTGTGCAGTTGAAATGGTAAAATGTATGCTGGATGAAAAAGCTTCAAACACACTATTAAAGATACCAGTTTCGAATGATACAGTAGCTCGCCGTATAAAAGACTTGTCAGGATCCATAAAAACCGAGTTATCTTTTCGCCTCAAAAGTTGTGATTTTGCACTACAAATGGACGAATCCACTGATGTCGCAGGGCCAGCAGTATTGCTTGTATTTGTACGATATCAGTTCGAGCATTCCATACAAGAGGATTTATTAATCTGTAAGGCGTTAGAAAGTAATACTACTGGGGCTGAAATTTTTAACTTGGTAAATAAGTACTTTATTGAAAATGATCTTTCTTGGGACAACTGCATTGATGTTTGCACTGATGGAGCAAAAGCTATGGTTGGAAAAACTGCAGGTGCCGTTTCAAGGATCAAAGCTATAGCCAAAAATTGCAGCAGTAGTCACTGTATAATCCACCGTCAGGCATTAGCAGTGAAAAATATGCCACTTCACTTGAAAACTGTTCTTGACGAGTCTGTAAATATAATAAACTTTATTAAGTCTCGACCGCTAAATATGCGACTATTTAAGATCTTGTGCGATGATATGGGAAGTAGCCATACATCTTTACTACTTCATACTGAAGTTCGATGGTTATCTCGAGGCAAAATACTACTGCGGTTATTCGAGTTGCGAGCTGAAGTGCACGCTTTCCTCCTGGAACATCCTTTTCATTTACAAAATCAATTAACCAATAAAAATTGGTTGTTTCGACTTGCCTATTTGACAGATATATTTTCCAAACTTAACGAAGTCAATCTCTCACTTCAAGGGAAACAGATTACTGTGTTTACAGCGAATGATAAAATCAAGTCATTTAAGAGGAAGATGGAATTTTGGCTAAGTAGAGTAGAAATTGGAGAGTTTGAATGTTTTCCAACGTTAGAAGAGATTTGTGAAGACACGAGTACAAAAGAATTACCGCAAGAAATGGTTAACGACATTGTTAACCATCTGAGAAACATGTGTGCTTCGGTGGCACAGTACTTTCCGAATGAATGGAATAGTAATCTGGAAAAGAATTCTTGGGTTAAAAATCCATTTGTCATCAATGAAAAGCCTCGAAGTTTATCCTCGCAGGAGTACGAAATACTCATAGAATTAGTGTCGGATTCTTCACTAAAATTGACGTTTGAAAAACAGCCCGTAGCAGAATTTTGGTGCAGCCTGAAGCAGGAGTATCCACAGCTTTCAAAAAAAGCTATTTCCATTCTGTTGCCATTCGTGAGCACATATCTTTGTGAAACTGGATTTTCGTCATATGTTTCCACCAAAACCAAATATCGTAACCGCTTGGATGCCGAGCCAGATATGAGGCTACAGCTTTCCTCAATAAAGCCAGATATCAAAAAAATCTGTGCAAATAAAGCACAATATCACGCATCACATTAATTTGTTACAAAAACATTATTATAACATAATCATAATCAATACAAATTTACATATTTATCTTATTAGTTTTCTTTACCATCATTTGAAACTTATTTGTTTTTGATACTGTACTAGGGGCTCCGTGATCTTAGATACGACCCTATTTGGGCTCCGCGTTCAAAAAAGTTTGAGAACCGCTGCAATAGAGCATCTAATTTTATAAAATAATGTTCTAGGATTGCTTTATTGAGCTTTTGAGCTCGGACTGGATTTTTAAGTTGTGCTTTTCTTTTAGAAATAGTTTTATGTCTGTTCATGAATGAACGATAACATTCTCTCCCGGCCAATTTTTGGTTATCATTAAAGCAGTTAGGAATTTTATATTTCGTAACAAAACAATAGACACTTCTGCGAACTGTTTTAGGAGTTAATGGAAATTCTCTTTCAGCAAATTTTATTATTTTACGTTCCAGTTGTTCCTCAGCTTCTGCGTCTAATATTGGTTTTCTTCCCAAACGTCGAGAGGTTATTCCAGATTTAATGTGGTTTCGTATTGTTCGGCGAGGAATTCCACAATGTTCTTCTACGTATGCTTGAGATTTGCCTTGTCTTATAAGATTCAGTGCTTCTACATTTCTTCCGTCCAGATGGCGCAGATTTCACGGCATTTTTTTCCATTTTATCTATAACATCAAATATTAGAAAAAATAACTCCCAGAAAATAAGGCCCAGTCATCATTGCAAGAAATAAGGCCCGGGCCTTATTTGCTGCTTTGATGTCGGAATGAATTATAGGTTAGGAACCGACAAGCCTTTAGAAAAAATTGGTAAATTTGTGACAACGCATTACTAATGATCATAAGAATACATACCTCAAAAAGTAGAAGACTTCTGCCAAGATATTTTTGCTAAAACTTGATTCTATTCTGGTAAAATCTTATAACTTAATACAACCACTAGCTGATACTTGTTTTCACATTCGAATATAAAGAAGCCGGTACTATAGACACTATAGTTGTAACGTAATAAACTTCTGTAATGTTAACACCCCCTGGGTAGATGCCGGTAGTTGTATTACATTTAACTATTTAGTAGAAAACTCATGTCTGGACCTTATTACCTGTTGGGCTTTATTGCCCGACAATACCTTAGTCTATTTACCCAAAAGAAAAGCACATGCATGTACTTACTGTAAGTTATAATTAACGGACTAAAACAGATATATTTACAATGCAATGGGTAATGAGATATTTACTATATGTATCTAAATACCACGTTCCATCAACATTACCCTTTTCTCAATCTTTTCAAAACAGAAACCGTTATTTTTTAATAACTTGTAGTTATAGAAATATTTGGAATATTTTCTTCATTGCTTATTGCGTTCATTATAATATCTAACGTGGGTGGAACGTTTTGCAATAAGAAATTGCGAACTTTACGTGTGATAAGTGCTTGCACATCTTTATCATATCACTGCAGCCGAGTGTTCTTGGATTTGATTGTTTTAATAATGGGTCTTTATTAATAAATTAAATTATTAGCATTGGCATACTCAGAAAGTTGAGCACTAATTATGTTTTCAAATATTTTTGAGAGAATTATATGACAAAAGTCTTGGTAGCTTTGAGGTATACTGTTGTTTGTCGGACGATTTGTATGTTATAATATATTTTCTCTAAAAACCTTTTCTTTTAATTTCAGGATAAATATGCTCCTACTTTGTTAATAAGTGGATCAAGAAATATAATTATTTTATTCACTTGAATTAATTTAAGGAAGTTCAAAAAGTTCTTTTATAATAATAAATGTTTTTTATGTATTCAATCTCAAGCTATTAATTTTAATTTAAATATTGAAACAATATCTTTATAAATTACAATGAAACCTTTATAAAAACTCGTCTAATCTTTAAAATATTTTTTAAATAATGTGATTATAATAATATTTTACTACCTTTTCTTAAACATATCCCATATTTCAAAATTCATTGTTATAAATTTTATGCCTTTGACATACTGTTTTAAATCAATGGTACACATTTCATTTAAAACTGTCACTGTCATTAAGAAATTAAAATTGTTTCATCAAACTAATACTTTAATTTCAACGTGGATATTATCTAGTCTTTATGTAAAGCTTATTCAATAAATAACCACAACAATAACTTCTTTAAAATGAAATAAGTTTTGTCTATTAGAATGCTACTTCTTCCTTTAATTTATGTTTATTTAATGCAGTCCTTTGCATTTACTAGGTATATTGGTCCTATATAATGAATAAGTATATGTAATATGAAGTAATTCTGCACATACTACATATTATTTTATCTAAACCTTTCGTAGATATTTAAAGTGTAATATTTTTAGAATAAGTTTAAACCCAGACATAGGTAATGTATATATAAAGTTAATGTTTTACTAACTTTCAACTTTCATTCATATTTGTTCGCAACGGTTTCTTTCTTAATCATGCTACGTATTCTTTGAATAACCAAATTTGTTCAAGTGCTATTATATTTTGCTTTACGTGGGAAAAGTACAGTTCGTTATTTATTTCGTAGATCGTACTAATTTTTTAAAATTCATGGTAAATTTCGTTGTATAGCTTACTTGATGCTAGACTTAACGGTCCACTTATTCATTTTAATGTACCTATGTAATACTATTCATATAAAGTTAAAAGCATTTTTCCTTTCTTTTCTTATTTCGGAAATTAGGCACGTGTTTAGCCTACTAATTTAGAATAAAACTAAAACAAAAATATACATAATCATTTATCTCTTTATGCACAGTAATAGGGATGACCAAATCGTTGTGTCCAAAGTGACCCAGATGTACAAGTAGACATTTTTAGTGCTATTAATTTCTAGTTTTATCTATCATTAACTTTTTTCCCCTGTAGTTGAAAATTTTTCCATGTAATAGTTATTCTAAGATATGTAGGTACTTTTTGATCATTTGTTTTTTATTGTTTTTTTTTTTAATATTTAATTTACTCCTACAACTTACTTTGAAAGTACAATTTAGATGCACTTCTTCTTCTTTTATAATATTTTCTTTGTCAATAATTGACACTGGAGACCTGCTGTTATGATATTGTTTAGTATGGTGCTAATTAATATTGCCGTGGAAGGGGTAAATAAAATTGGATTATACAATAATAATTCTATTATATTAAGATTTCACTTATACATTAACATATAATTAATAAAATAAATATTATTTTAACTGAATAAATAAAATTTTATTTATTCAGTAAATATGGAGTTTCAACATGTATCGGCCTTATCAATTAACTATTAAATATTAATTTGTCCTCTATTTAACAAGCTCAGTAATTCTTTTTTTCAAATTATAGTCGAGTTCTTTAACAACAGATGTCCTATAATTTTTAATTAGATAATTTAAATTAAACCAATAACTTAGATAAATTGCCCAGGAGTGAGATCATATACACTTCTTAAATTGTCTTTAATAATAATATATTTACACAAAATCTGCTTTATATTCACAAAAGACCAAAATTGCATTACTAGTATATCTATACTATATCTATACTATATTAGAATACGTGCGTATATCACATAGATCAATTCTTTCAATAATATTGATATTTATAAATGTATCTATAGGAATAATATAAAAATACTTTCTTTTTCGTTATAATACTTCTGAACAGCTAAGCAATATTTATTGCACAAGGAAAACGTCAATGTATTTGAATATATTATGAGTTTAATATGATCTCAAGGCATTATTGACATAACCACAAAATACAAATACCTATCTCTTTGAAATTGCATATTTTTGGAAATGTCATTTATTAGAATAATATAAAATATAACATGAATGTTAGTATATTAGACAAAGATTAGTAAGTACACAACTATTTATTTTATATACCTTCTGACAGAGTAGATATACCAGCCAATATTTTTTATTTTGCCCATAATAACAGATTTATAACCTCAAATTACTTTCTTACACATAGTATAAGGAAGTATTGTGATGACGAAAATGTTGACCTCGAAATTTTTGCAGATGTATACGTTTTGAAGTCCCCTTATACCATGGGTTATGTTTTTGCAAACATCTCTCTCTCTCTCATTCTGGCTGTCAGTGTGTGACCACTATAGCGGTCAAACGGCTAGAGATATCAATTCAAAATTTTATGTTTACGAGTATCTCTTCAGATCTGATTAGATTTTCAGTAACATCGGTATACTGGAAGTAGTAATTTCCTTTAGTATCGAAACCAAAATTTACTTATATCTCGTCACTACTAAGTTTAGACAAAATTATAAAGTATTAAAATGTACTCAAATGTGAAATTGAGAAAAAATTTATTAAAAAAGTGTTTCTAAATTCCTACCGGAAGTAGATTTTTTACTCTTATCGAATGGCGATTTTTTACTAAATCTCGTAAATTATGCATATTATATAGATTTATCCAGAGTACAAAAACATTACGACCTGGATTTGGAATAATCATTTTATAAAAGAATTTTCAAAATTCGAATCGGAAGTAACAATTTTACTCTTATCGAGTAGCACTTTTTGCAAATATCTCGCAAAGTATGCATTTTATAGACATTTATTAAGACTAGTGGTCGCCCAGTGGTCGAAATTTTACCTTTTTATTTTTTTAATTTAATGTATTTGTACACAGAATTTTACCTGTCAGCACTCTCCATATGAAATTTAACCATGCCAAATGTCACACTCCTCCGTGAGCGCAATATGCTTAAAAAGGGGTACAAAGTTTTTTTCTTCACATATTAATAAATAGATATTTAACAATAAATGTTTTATTCTATTTTATTTAATTTAATGTATTTGTAATAAATATTATACATAAATTTTATCATTGTGCACACATTCTCCATATGAACTTTAACTATGCCAAATCTCATACTCCTCTGTACGCGCAATTTCCTTAAACATTTTTCCTTCATGTATTAATATATAGACAATAGAGTATTTAGAATAGGTGCTTAAATAATTATGGTATGAAAAAATCATAAAATTTGAACCTCCAGTAACACACTTATTTCTAGGTTAACTTTTTAAGAAAATAAAAGTACTTAAAAATTAATTTACAACATTTGATGTCAATTAGAAAGGATATATGTACAAGTCATATATTTTTTTAGAAGCTGTTACTGTGTATACAATAAATAAAAAATGAGGTGTGGCCACCACACGACTTTCTTATCGTATGAGCTTTTCAAAATATACAATTTAAAGATTTTTTTTATACAAAAATTATTCAAAATCCTAGTCTAAGTACTTTCATTCTCTTAATAAATCGCTATAGAGTGCATACTTTGCAAGATATTCGAAAAAGTGCTACTCGCTAAGAGCAAAAGTGCTACTTCCGGTACGAATTTTGAAATTTCATGTATACAAAAAATATTGCAAATCCAACTCTAAATACTTTTGTACTCTTAATAAGTATATATAGAATGCATAATTTACGACATATTTGCAAAAAATCGCTATTCGGTAAGAGTAAAAGTGGTACTTCCGGCCCGAATTCTGAAATTTTTTTTTATACAAAAGATATTTAAAATTATCATTTAAATACTTTTATACTCGTAATGTACCTACCTAGAAAGCATGACTTGCGAGATATTCGCAAAAAACTGATTTTCGATAAGAGTAAAAGACCTACTTCCGGTAGGAATTTCAAAAAACTTTTTTAAGACAATTTGTCTCGAATTTAATTTTGAGTACAATATTTGCAAAATTCGATTTTTTCACCGAAGTAAACTACTACTTCCGGTCTACCGATTTTACTGAAAAACTAATCAGATCTCAAGAGGGAGATTATATACGTAAATACAAAATTTGGAACAGATATCTACAGCGGTTTGACCGCTATCGTGGTCACACACACAGAGACACACACAAACACACACAGACATTTTTTAAAAACCACTTTTTTGTTATCAGGGAACTTCAAAACGTGGACATCTGCAAAAATCTCGAGGTCGTAAATTTTCGTCATCACAATACGTCCTTATACGTAGTATAAGGAAGTAAAAGGAGTATATCCTTCCGAACTAGGAAACTATTATTAAATGTATTAAAATACTAATGGATGTCAAATATTTTAATAATAATAATAATAATAATAATAATAAATGCCTTTATTGATACATTAACATACTATGATACAAGGACTAGTGCAGGATAAACAAAAGATAAAAGTACATACGAAGTTCAGCATTAAGCTGTTTTTCAACTTAACCTTGATCAGTATTATACATAACTATGAAGCTGGTGCTCAAAAACTACAAAACTACTAATATCACTCGCATTGAATTCCAATTCGTATATCTTCAGCGATACCACAAATTCAATTGTAATACCTTGCAATAATACCCCTTACAATTTAATAAAAAAGAATTAAAAAAAAAAGGAAAACAGAGCTCTACTGTGCAGTCTAGAACGGCTTCACACAAACACAATACCAACACAACATTAATATAACCCCTAACCCCTGGCTCACATCAATATCCCTCGTGATTCTAAATATCTCTTAACTCTTTTCCACGAAAAGACGTGACAGTGGAAGTAAACTTATAAGGCAGAGAATTATACCTGCTGTAGATATTAAACGTGAATGACCTCCGGTAGAGAGCAGTTCTGTGCCGTGGCGGAGATACTTTACCTCAAAATCTGGTGGTGAGATTGTGTATGTCGGTCCTAAACCGTATCTTATTATATAGATATGGCGGGGACCTCAAAGAAAGTATTTTATGGTACATAACCAAACATCTTAGCTCCCGCCTGTCCTCCATATTCGACCAACCTGCACTGGTAAGCGTATGTGAGATAGAATCATATTTTCGTATAAAATAAATATATCTTAAGCAGAAGTTTTGCACCTTCTGTATACGATTCCTCGTTATGCTATCCAATGCAGGATGATACACAGGAACACAGTACGAGAAATGGGACAGAACAAAAACATCGCAAAGGTTGTTCACAGTAGTATTAAAGATATGCCTGTAAAGACACAATTTTTTTAAATTCATATACGCATTTCGAATATATATAAACTGAAATTTGCTTACGGTACCTATGCGTATTATCCAAAGTTAGACCTAGACTTTTCGCATTTTCCACCAACGGCAAAGGAACACCCTTAATTTTCAGGTTAAAGATCTGTGAGATGTTGCTACAAACTTTCTTAGAGTCAAATAAAATCTCCTTTGATTTGTTAGAGCTAATAGTAAGGCAATGCGCGAGCAAAATATTGTGCAAATAATTAAGATTTTCGTTCATATTAGCAGCAGCGTCATTCCACCGACTAGGGTAAAAGGAATTATAAATTTGTGTGTCGTCGGCATATGCATGGAAACTACAAGAAGTCAAACGCTTGTAAAACTGAGAGGCATAAATTGAGTACAAAACAGTCTCAACGACAGAGCCCTGAGGCACGCCCCGATTGACACTTAGAGGGTCAGGCAAGCAGCCGTTGATATCCACATATTATGTACGATCACGTAAATAACTCTCAAACAGTGACAATGCCAATCCACCAAAACTTACATGCTGAAGGACAGCAATATGGGGTGAGCAACAGTATCAAAGGCTCAAAGGCCTTACTGTAACCCAACAGAAGCAAGTATTATCCGTTGCTTCAAAAATATCATCCGTAATTTTTAAGAGTGCAGTCTCACAGCTATAGCCGGAAGGAAAACCTAATTGTTCAGGTGGAAGTATGTCACCGAGAGAAATATATTCTGTCGCTTGCTTAGCCACAACGCGCTCCAGAATTTTCAACAGCACTAGGAGGATACTAATAGGCCTAAGGTCACGAAGCTCCTCCGGCTCCCCGACTTTTGGCAAAGGGTGGACAACAGCGCACTTTCAGGATTTTGGGGACACACCCTCAGTCAAACATGTGTTTATAATATACGTCACGTATGGGGTAATCTCAGGACAGCACATCCGAATCATGGCCATCGACAAACCATCACACCCGGTGGATGAGGACTTTATATTTGCCATGATTACATTGATATCATGTTCCCCCACAGGTGTAAAGTTAAACTTCGTAGGAAGATTATTGCTAGCTCTATAAAACTGAAATACCTCCCCATGATCAACTCCAGGATCACCACCCGCAGCCCCAATGAATAATTCAGAATATTAAATGTTCTTATGCCTGGTAGATCGTCAAAATAGATAATCTTACTTTTTATCATTCTGGGAAGTACGGCTAGAAATTCTATTCGGAAACGATCTCCGCTTTGTACCTCTTTAAGTTCTAAAATAAATATTACTTCTAAAGTAAGTATTTCTATATTTTTATTACCTCTTCTTGATAAAACAATTCTCTAATAAAATTGCACGTTCCTTTCTTCTTTTTAGGTAAGGTTGTTCTTCTTTTATTTTATATATACGTTAAATTTATGACTTCTTTATCATTTTTAACACTACCACAACTATCAAACAGAGAAATATCTATTTTATTTATGGGAGTATAATTTTACTACTATACTTGAAATATTTTAAAATACTAATATTATGATTATAATAATTTATAAATATCATTTGACTTTACTTTGCCTTGTTTAATCTCTATATAATAGTATTCCGCTCCGAATTTTAATTTTTTATGAAAAAATTATTCATAATCAAGCTTTAAAAATACGTTAATAATAATATATCTGTCTAGAAAGATGTACTGGTATGATAGAAGACCTACCCTGAAATTTAAGAAAACTTAAGAACTTTTTCTCTTAAAAATAACTTAGGGTACTTTCTATACACAGATATATGTATACAGTGTGTCAATAAAGTAAGGAACACCCTAAATATCAGCTTTAAAACATATCTCTAGCAAAAACGCTCAGACACGTATTTTTTTATTTTTGAAGGCGCATTCTCTTAGATTAAATTGAAGTATACAGGGTTATCAAAAAAGAAGATATGACGTTATCATGTGTTTTTTTAAATGGAATACCCTGTATATTTTTAAGGAAATCAAAAGAGCTTCTCATGAAGATTTCAACGATGTATGAGTTGTTGGGGATATCTTTAATATTTACTTGTAGAAATTGAAAAAACACTTTTGGTGGAACAACGTCATAAAATAATTACAATAGAGTTTAACTTGTTTATTTTTAAATCTAAAACAAAAATTTACTTAAGTAAATGTTCAAATTGCTGCCCGTTCACAATCTGACAGTAGCTTAGGCGAGAAATAAACTCATTCTGAACATTGCTGATTACATCTGGCGTGATTCTTCGGATCTCATGGCGTATGCGTTCTTTTAAATCATTAATATTTTGAGGTCTATTTACATAAACTTTGCTTTTTAGGTAACCCCACAGGAAGAAATCTAGTGGTGTTAAGTCAGGGGAGCGAGCTGGCCACTCAACAACCCCACGTCTGCCAATCCATCGGTTATTAAAAATCAAATTTAGGTAGTCACGCACAGGTCGAGAATAACGAGGAGGTGCCCCATCTTGTTGGAACCAGATTTCAATACTAGGACTGCCAGGGGTATTTGGATCAGGATAAAGTTCCACAAGCGCAGGAAGAAGCTCTAACTGTAAAAAATCCAAATAGATATCCCCATTTAAATTTCCATCAAAAAAGAAAGGTCCTAAAATCCTATTTTTTAGTATTCCAGCCCAGACGTTCACCTTCTGAGGGTGTTGACTTCGAGCTTCCTGCATCCTGTGAGGATTATGTTCTTCTGTCCAGTATCTACAATTTTGTCGGTTAACTGTTCCGTTTAAAGAAAAAGTTGCCTCATCTGAAAATGAAATGTTTCTAGCAAACATTTCATCACGTTCACAAAGTATTTGCAAGTTTTCTGAAAACTCCAAACGGCGATCAAAATCATCTTCCGACAATTCATGGATAAGATGCACTTTATAATGATGATATTTCTGCTTATGCCAAATTTTTCTAACAGTCTCATGGCTGCAATTAAAGTTTAAAGCTGCTTGACGAGTAGCACAATTCGGATTATCTTGCACTGTCAAAAGAACATTTAACTTAGTTTCATCATCCACTTTTGGTTGCCCAGTTTTATGTAGATCCCTAACATTTCCGTACTCCTCATACTTCAGAAGTATTTTACTTACAGTTGAGCGAGTTATTGGTTGCCGATTAGGATGCGCTGCATTAAATAGTTCGCAAACTTCCACTGTACTCCTTCTTCGGTCACCATAACCAATCATCATAAGAATCTCAATCTGTTCTTTCTCACTTAGACCCATTTTTATCAAAAGAAATGGCAATTATAAAACAAGCAAGGCCAAACAAACTAACGGTGGTTAGTCACTGTCTAATTAGATAAGACGTCACCTTCCATACTGGCAATTCTGTCATGACAACTTTCAAAGATTAAAATTACCAAAAAGTATCATGTAGTTCCACCAAAAGTGTTTTTTCAATTTCTATAAGTAAATATTAAGGATATCCCCAACAACTCATATATCGTTGAAATCTTCATGAGAGGCTCTTTTGATTTTCTTAAAAATATACAGGGTATTCCATTTAAAAAAACACATGATAACTTTATATCTTCTTTTTTGATAACCCTGTATACTTCAATTTAATCTAAGAAAATGCGCCTTCAAAAATAAAAAAATACGTCTCTGAGCGTTTTTGCTAGAGATATGGTTTAAAGCTGATATTTAGGGTGTTCCTTACTTTATTAACACACTGTATATTAAAAATATGTAAATTTCTTAGCTGTTTGATAAAATAATTTCTTTTCGTAGTTTGGCGGCTGCAAATATACTTAAACAATAAAGAAATTAAAACGTTTCGGTTACAAATATTATCTTCATTATTTAATTAAAACATTAAAATATTATGGAAATATTGATAAAACTGTAAAATATATTTGACAAACATTTGCTGAAATATGTTGGCAACAAGTATTATACAGTACAATATTTGCCACTAAGATATTTGTCAAATATATATTACAGCTTTATTAATTGTTTGTTAATTCTTTAATGTTTTAGTTAATTGATAAAGATAATATCTATATTATGTAAACGTTTTAATTTCTATTAATCGAATTTATAGTCGCTAAACGACGAAAAGGAATTATTATTATGCGTATCCATTTGCAGACTATTATTATAAATCAACTTCCTCATATTCAGTTATTTTACATATACATATGGAAATGAAGTGAGAGGTAACTGGTTAAATGCCGATACATATCGTAGGTACTACTTTTATCTTATGTTATACCATTACTCGTTACTTCATTATATTACATTCTGTTATCTTTCTGCAGTACACGCGTTTATGCGTTCTTACTTGTGTACATTAGTGTAAAATATGCAGTCAAACGATGATAATGAAAGGTTTTGTCACGTATATGTGTGTACATATATGCCGCGCTCATGTACTTCTGTTATTTAGTTATTTACACAAAACTTTATCCAGCACGTAATAGTAAAAGAAATATAATTTCCTACCATTTTAACGAGCACATATAGCTCATATAACACAAGCAACAAATTAGTGAATCATGAATATTACAAACGTAAAATTTTAAAACATTCGCATTTAATTTGTTTTCTAGATAACCTGTTGAATAGACGCGAGGCAAATTAATTTGAAGAGAGGCTTTGAAACACATAAAACTTTTTGAATTATTCCGCGAATAAATATAATTTGCTGTTTTGTTACATTCATCTTCGCACAGTCTCTAGCTTTATGTGCATGTGTTGTAATAATGCAAGTTCTCAATTGTGTCTTCGTAACATTATTTGATGATGAATTATTTATTAGTAGGACTATTCCTCGTTAATGAGAAATCTTTAGCATGATCTTTCTTTCGACAGAGTTACTACATCGGTAAATAACCAACTTGAGTTAAATTAACTTCTTCGATGTTTAAATTCATCAAAATTCAAGTTATGATCATATAAATTGATAATTTGCTAATTTGTAGGTAGTATAATAACAAAAGTCTGGTTGAGAAGCTTGCCGTAAAAATTGTTTTCTTTTACATTTTACTTTCTTATCCGTAGTTTTACTTCCTTGCGATGACGAAAAATATCGACATCCAGATTTCTGCAGATTTTGAAGTGCTCTGATACCGAAAAGTGGTTTTAAAAAAAATCCCGCCCTCTCTTTCTCACTCTGTGTTTGTCTGTGACCACAACAGTGGTCTAACAGCTGAAGCTATAAATGCCAAATTTTATATTTACGATTGAAATCTCCCTTTTGAGGTCTTATTAGATTTATAGTAAAATCGGTAGACAGGAAGTAGTAGTTTACTTCATTGAAGAAATCGAATTTTACTAATATTTAAGCAACTACACAAATAAGAAAAATAACTTGAATCAAAAAAATATGGATAAATAAACAAATATTGTTTTGATATGAGCAAAACAAATTCAAGTTTTAAAACAAATACATGATTTATTCGGTTCATCGTTTCTATTTTTAGTCAACTCAAATATATATTTGTTGCATCCAATCTACTGTGCCTAGTATTTCGTATTCAAAACAAACTAATATTGGTTTGGTTCTGGTTATCATCGTGGATGCAATTCAACGGTTGCATTGTTTGAATCAAATCCACACTTTATTCGAACGAAATATATATTTATTTCCTAGTTTATTTCTTATTTGTTTGGCATCAATAAATATTTGTTTGATTTAAATACAATATTCGCTTGAAATAATTAATTAATATTATAATTACTATTAGATATTCTTTGGTCTTCGCATCCAAAGGGCTGCTTGTGAAAAAACAAAAAGTGTTCTTCACAGCCCCTTGGATGCGAAAACAAGAGAATATCTAATAGTAATAATAATACCAATAATAATAGCATTAGCTAATTATTTCAAGCAGATATTGTATTTAAATTAAACAATATAGTAACAGTAATGGATAATTGTTGAATATATATACAGTGTGTTAGAAGAGAAGTGACAGATTTCAGTTATAAAGTGATGGCACGTGTTAATATACTGAAAGTCGTGGGTAAATTACCGTATAGGGAGAGTGAGAGAGAGAGATAGATTTTTTGGAAAGTACTTTATCAGGGAATTTCAAAACGTGCACTTCTGCATAAATTTCAAGGTCAAGATTTATCATCATCACAACAATTATTTATACAACGTATAAGAAATTAAAACGCTACTATAAAAATTTGTCACGTTTTTCATAAAATCATCTTTCATTATAATCATGATTACAGCTAGTATATAGATGTCTATACATATTGCTGTGCACTTTACAATTTACAATACATGGCGTAAATGCTCTTTTATGGATACATGAAACACAATGCACCAGGTCGCACAGACAGTAATGCATATGCTGGGTAAATAATTAATAATAATGATAATGATAATCAATACCGCTTTGAAGTTGCATATTAGTTATACACCAATTACTTGGCTTATAGTAGACTTTGTTCCCTGGTGACAGATTGCGCTTTTCAGTATAGGTTATGTTATATAAATACAATTTATATAACATTTCTTTAACTGATTATTCTCTATTATTTATAATGCTAATTAGTATAAATAATTTGACTCTCACGTACGATACAAATTGTTACTAATTGATAGTGCAGTGAGTAAGAATCACTTTTATTACAAATAAGTTATGTCATGTGTAATATTGAGCATTAATGACATTTCTTCAGGTGACATATGTTCGCGTAAAATCTGAGACTAATCAAGGCGTTTCCTTACGCGACCCTTAAAATAGAAACACATGTAATAAAATCGCTTTAAATTGTTATTGCGTGCTGCTCCTACAACTATAGTAATAAGTAGTTAAGTTTAACAGAGTATTTTTTATGTTTTCTAATGGAATAAAATACATTAGAATTCTATTTATACTGCTTATTTTCATTCTAAATGCAGTGATTTGTGATAAGAGCTGTTGGGATCGGTACGTTTAGCCCCTAAATAACGTACAGATTCTCTAATACATATGGAGTATAATTGTACACCTTTTTTATATTTTACAAAAATTGAATCACTAAATAAAGTAGATATATTAAACTCTAAAATATTTATTACACATATAATTAAAAAATATATACATAATATTTAAAAATTAAGAATTTAGATATATACATTATATATAGTATTTAATATTTCAAATTCTGTATAAAAATAGACATTTTCTAAAGTGCTTCTTAAAATTAGAAAAGTTGCTATTTTACATATGTATTTATTATATGCTCTCCCATATAAACTACAATTAAAAAAAAATAATCTTAATTACACGAAGAGATTTATGAAACGTACCAGACCCATCATAATATGTACTCGAAGTTCACATAATCTATTAAGAAACTGAATACTTTATCAATCTTTTCTTGTGTAACACTATTAGCAGCTTCAGTAGTTGCAGGTTGCAATTCAGGTAATCTATGTAATTGATTTGATGTACTATGTTTTTTAAATGGACAAAAAAAAGACAGGCAAAGAGATAAATTTTTTCTAATCAATCAGAAATTATTCTTTGAAGAAATTTGCTTGTATAGTCGAGTCGCACGCGCAATCGACATGCGCCACCAAAATAAAATGGCGTCAAATTTGAGACGTTGAAATATTTTACCTGTCAAGTAATATAACCTACATAAGCCATTTCAGGGCTGTCTTAAATAATAATATTCATACACCTTTTGGCATTTGTTATAATTATCTTTTGACGTTTGTTATAATTGTCATCTAAACATTTTAAATTTGACAACAATGCTTGCCTCCTGAACAGTATAGCTAAATATTATATAAATTATAGGTATAGAAAAAATGATAATTAATAGCTTTATTTATAACATTTAATTTGTAACTGGATTTCATGTATCACTATTTCACTATGGGAAGATATATATCCTGAAATATTAATTAATTAGTTTAATTTTATTGTTTTGAAATTGTTCCGGCCGATCGAAATTGGTGGTATTGAATCGTCGTCTTTAGTTCGTACTTGGCCGCGTCGGTTGCCAAAACGACTCAACTTTAGTATTCAAATTGTATTTCTTTATGATTGAGCTGGCCAATATATGGTTCCAAAATACGAGTTCATTAATTTCATCGTGGAAAAAAATTGGATCTATTATTCTTCCATGTGGCATTGTACACCAAACATTCACTGTAATTGGATGCAAATTATATATGATTACATATTGTTCAATAAATTGTCACAAAATCGTTTTAAATCGTGTACAAAATATTCTCCGTTTTTTAAAATTCTTTATATCCAATATCAACTTAACCTTAAAAATAAGTAGAAATTTAAATGATATATGTGTGCAATTGAACACAAGAAAATTTACATACTGCCATAATATTAAGTAGTTCTTATTGTCTTTACAATGGTGGCTTTACTATTTAATAAAGTACATGCGGAAGAAGGTAAGGAAGAAAACATATAAAGCGACAACAATACTAACTGTCAGATACTATTTTAATAAACTTCATAACAAAATCATTCATACTACATTAATATACCTGTGGCAAGAATAATATGTTGGTGTTGCGACACGGTCAATGTTATTTACTCCTACTGTATTATAATATCGTTTTTTAAGTAAAACGTGCATTTCAAAAAATAATGGCATTAGAAATCAATATGTGATAGCATGATGTGATATTTTAAAGTGACAACACTACTATTTAAATATTTTGTTGCATCTAACAATAAGGAGTGTCAAGATCAAATGTATAAACGCAATTTTCCCATATACATACAGGGTGTTTCATCGGTTGGGGTATCGCGAATTAAAGTGCCTAAATATAAAAATATCGACTTCAAATTTTAACCACTTATAGAGCTTTTAAACCGCTACCAGCAGGTTAGGTTGTTTTTGATAATATTATTTTAATTAATGCGTAAATTAAAAAAAAACGTATTATCAAAAATTAAAAGTGCTCAAAAAATGTTCAAATTTGAATGGTGATACGTGGAAATATCACCCATATTAACTTCACAATCAGAATTTTTATAAACAAAACCGTTTGTCAAATAAAGTCAATATTAAATAATGTCGTTTTTCTTACGACAGATTTATGGTACTTAACTTTCTAATTGTGCTGTCCGCAAACAAGTAGTCCTTTTAAATTTATGACGGATAATAAATAAAAATTTATGACGGATAATATTCAACGGCATTTTGAAAACAGAAAACACTAGCAAAACACAGCTTAAACAAATGAAGTTGACTCCGTGAAAATAGAATCACAACTAACATCACAAAGTACCTAAATGTAAGTTCAGAATGCCCTTGGAAACGCTTCCCGATTAGTAGAACTACAACAACAACTGAAGGCTTCAGGGTTGAATATTATCCGTCATAAATTTTTATTTATTATCCGTCATAAATTTAAAAGGACTACCTGTTTGCGGACAGCACAATTAGAAAGTTAAGTACCATAAATCTGTCGTAAGAAAAACGACATTATTTAATATTGACTTTATTTGACAAACGGTTTCGTTTATAAAAATTCTGATTGTGAAGTTAATATGGGTGATATTTCCACGTATCACCATTCAAATTTGAACATTTTTTGAGCACTTTTAATTTTTGATAATACTTTTTTTTTTAATTTACGCATTAATTAAAATAATATTATCAAAAACAACCTAACCTGCTGGTAGCGGTTTAAAAGCTCTATAAGTGGTTAAAATTTGAAGTCGATATTTTTATATTTAGGCACTTTAATTCGCGATACCCCAACCGATGAAACACCCTGTACATATACAGTACATACGCTAATAATTTAATATTAATCAAGTGTAATTAAGTTTACGATGCTACTACAAAGGTTTTAACAGTGCATATAATGACATGAAATCATTACCCGGACAATCTGTGGAATTATGCTTTTATCTCTTTTTATACATAAATGTATAGGTAGTGCATAAATACTGCATATTATTATAAGCCTATTGTTATTTATTAATTATTATTTATATGACTGCAATTTATTTCTGAGCATATGTACACATATTGAGCATAGACGAAAGACCATTACATAAATAATAATTCCATTTAAGGAACCAACCCTATTATTAAATCATGATTGCAGAAAAGTTATGCACATATTTACAATACCTACATTGTAATCGTAAGGGAATTACTATATGCATCTAAGTAATTTACGATTTTTCTAACGTAAACATAAATGAGATATTAATAATTCGTAGACGTAATTAATATTAATGTTAAGGATGATGCTTGCTATTTGCTATTACATAAGTATTTCATATGATACCGAAATTATCATTTTCATTACAACTTACTATACCGTATGTGTCTATTTTCATTAGCTATAGGGATTCAATGTTTACATGCGATTTATACATATACAAATAATACTTGGCAACGTGTGTCTCCCGGCAACAATCGACATCACAGCGACTTTCCCCGATCTTGCCACTTCTACATTAAATGTTGAGCAGCGAACACGTTCCGAGATATAGTCTGCAATAAAATCCGTCATCATCAAATGGCCGGCGCGATCTAGTTGTTTATTATTATTTTCAGAATCCTTTTTTATTTACCTTATTTTTAATTTTATTAGAATTACGCTTTTGTTTGTGTCATGCTTAATAATTCTCTGCATTTACTGAAAGGAAAAAGAAAAATCCTTGCAAGGCGTAAATATTATTTCTAAGCGCAGTACATACATCCAAGTCAATAGTCCAACAGCTACTGCTAACTTGAGCTTGTATCTTGTATCATCGGTCGCGCTCGCATTGAAGAGAAAAGTTGGGGGTGCCATGTTGTCACATATTGCATGAATTAATCGCCTATGGCTAATGAAAATTGACACGTGCTGTATATGAAGTGTGTTAATCAATTAATTAGAATTGTAGATTATCCTAACGTGAAAATTCCCTTTATTGAAACATACAATAAGTATGCAAAACATGCATTACACAGTAAAAGTAAATATTTTTAAGCAAATTTTTCTACAAATGTTTACTGGGTTGAGAATATACATCATAAAAAAGTAGCAAGGAAATAATGCTAATCGCAAATTTTTGTTTACATTTGTTTTACATCCAAATTAGTGTAGTTCTCAGGGGTGGCCAAGCTCCTTGATAGTCCGATCCATTTCTCAAAATTTGAAATTTTTCGCGAGCCGCAATTAAATACGTATTCAAAAGGTATGCAAAAAAGGTATTAAAAAAATTTTTTTTACAGAAATTATATTTATTGAAAACACATAAATAAAAGTATAAAATATGTGTGTTGAATTTAAATATTAAAAATTAAACACATTTATTTTACTTCTCTTTATAATTCTCTAAAATTTGGCGAATAATTGGTGACAGCACTTCTTAGTAATTCTTTGAGATGCTGGTTAGTTAATACTGATCGATGTTTGGATTTCACGAATTTTAAAGTGGAATAAAATGATTCACTTAATTACGTTGTTCCGAATATTGAAATAATTCGACAAGCAGCCTTTTTTAATTCAGGATACTTCGATTCTGGTACAAATTTCCAAAATTCAGTAATCGACGTCGACTTATATTTTAATTCTAGAGCTTGATCTTCTTGCATCTCTATTAATTCTAATTCTCCAGATGCTTTTTGGGTCATTATTATATTGGAAATGGAAAACTCACCTTGAATTATGCTAATTTCAAATGGATTCAGAAAAAAATCAAGAGACGATTTAAAATATTTCAAGTCTTGAAATCTATTTTGGAATTTCGTCAATATTCCTTCTAGCTTTTTAATATATTCGTTGCGCTTTTCTTGTTTAATATTGGAAAAAAAATTTTTATTCCGAGGAAAATGACAAATGTTTTATTTTTAATGTCCTTTTGAAAAAGTTGTAAATTCAGTTTGAAAACTAAATATACAGTGTGAGAGGTCAGATATTATTTTATCTTTCCCCTGCAATTGTAAATTCACTGTTTGCAAATGTCCCATGACATTAGTCAAAAACATTAAGTCTTATAACCACTCGTCATCGTCTAATTCTGAATAGGTTATTACTTTTTCTTTTAGAAATGCAGTTATCGGATCAAACATATCTGCAAAACGATTAAATACGTTGTAGCTAGATAACCATCTAACAATACAAAAGAAATTAATGTCATTTGGAAGTTCCTCGTCCTTGAATTCTTCAAGGAAATTTTTGAATTGTCGATGATTTTTTGCATTGGTACGAATGTAATTTACAATGTGTAACACTGTTTTCATAACATTAGGATATTATAAATATTTTGTAACGAGATGTTCTCTGTGAATTATGCAGTGAATTGGTATCAATTGTGAAATTTGAGAATCATCTCATCCAGCATTGCTGGAGCTCCATCAGTTGCAATTCTTACAAGTTTATTAAGAGGCACATCAAACATTTTCATTATAAATCTAATGTATTTTTAATTGCGGAAAATCTGTGATGTCTGTCGATTTGTCAAGGGCTAAGCTGAATTGCAATACAGTTCTTCACATCATTTTTTAAATTATATTCAAGAGATGTATTAATTGCAGTTATGCGTCGTTCGGTTGTGTCTCTTGAGATGGGAATTTGCGAAACAACTTTGTGCAATGCTGCATTATTTGGATCTAAAACTTTAAGTACATCTTCCAAGTTTTTTTTAAATAAACTCTCCCTCTCCATACGGGTGTTTTGCACGAGCAATATTCCAGGCAATAAGAAAACTGACTTCAGCCACATTATTAGCTTGATTGCTAAAGGTCATCAAAATTGACTGTTGATTATTTAAATTTGATTTTAAAGAAGCAAGTTTATCTGATCTTAATTTGGAATTTGGTGGATAGTGATTAGAAAACTGAGGATGATTGGTTTCATAATTCGACATAAATTGCTGGTTTTATAATTTTTGACCGTAGAATTACAAATAACACATAATACTTTTCCGTTATTGTCAATAAAAAAGAAATTCTCCTCCCACTAATTATTAAAACTTCTATTTTCTTGCTCGTATTTTCTTTTTTTATTTTCGTTCTCTGTCGTCATATGTTTAAAAGAACTGTAAATAAATAAAGAAATTTAGAAAATAACAATAACAACACGTGTTACATACCACGAAACAAATTTAGTTAACTTACCAATAATTCCAGATTACAAATTATATCCGTAGCAAGAGTGATAAAACTTGTTTCCTCCAGAGCACAATGTCAACTGTCCGTTGCAATGAATTTTACCAATTGAGACCATAGAAGCATAATCAAATACTGAACGTGGGAAGGAAATGCACCCGGGAATAATTAATGTTTATGGAAAAGATGCGCAGTCATATTTTACGATAAAGATTCGGTCCAAATAATTTCGATGGGGTAGAGAATCAATTAAAGATAACCCAATATGCGGAAGGCTAGCTGAGGCAAGACCGAACAAAACAGCTAGACTGTTTTGGTTGTTAATAGATAGGAGAGTAAGAGTTCCAATGAATGACGATCAAGTAGGGATGTCGGAAGGTAAAGTATTAAGCATTTCGCAAAATTTAAGAATGTATAATATTTCAGCACGCTGGATTCCGAAATTTCTGCTACCTCTGTGTTTGGTTGACTACGAAGAGCTTTTTTCGAAACTCATAACAGGTGAAGGAACGTGGTTATAACTATAACTGGAATGCACCGACAAAACAAGAATCCATGTTTACAAACAGGCAAGAACGTAAATTTCACCAAGATAGCTGACGGTGACATTTTTTTAGGATACGAAAGAAATTTTACTGACTGAATACTGGGAAAAAGCTGAACAATAACAGGGGAAGTCTATAAGAAAATAATCATAAAATTTAAAACTACTATACAGTAAAAAAAGACCCCACAACTCTGACCAAAAGATTCGCAAAGTTCATAAAATTTGCCATGTTTGAAATATTCGAAGGGTGCTGCTTTGTAGAGATGAAATATTTACTCTGCAATCCAGATTAGGCACCGAGTGACTATTATTTTTATACTAAATTAAACATACGCTTGTGGGAACGCCATTTTTCTTCGGATGAATACCTGAAAGAAAACTATCAAAAGAATTTCTTTTTTTTTAATAGAAAAATATTGAAATAATTGTGTGCCCCTTAATGACCATGTCCTGAAAACAAAAGATTACCTGTCTCCATAGATAATATAAAAATGTCTTATCGTGTATGTATACGAAAAGTATAAATACAATTCTAAAATGTCATCTTGATGTAGTGGCTTACTACTAAATCATAGCAACACGAGCTGCCATTTAAAGCTACATCATCACACGGCACCTCTGCGTTTTTTGACCCACGAGTGGCAAATTATAGAAACATGATAACTATTACGGTTACGTGTTAATTAAAAATGAATTGCAGGAAACTTCGGGTGTAGTGTAACCCCAGGCACATGTTTCAGACTGGTTCTTTCTCATTGGTTCGTTGTAAACCTGGAATATATGTGTTGATTGAATAATATACCGCGTGTCTGTTTAAACTCGGTCACCGGCTATATTTCGGCAAGCGTTTATCGTACAAGTTGGTGGAAAAAACTTGACAGTAAAACGGACCACTGCAATTTCAACAAAAATATTTTTAAGTTTCTAAAATTATCGCAGGGGGGGCGCAATTCTCAAGTTGAATTAAAAATTCGATAATTTTTCATTAAATTCTGGATTAAGATAGATTAAAATTTTTACTAGCAACATTTTCGGACTTTTTTATAAAATTTTAATTTGAAACTTTTATTTAACTCTCATACGAAAGGGTGGGTGGAAGAGAATATGTCTGCGTACAAAAGTAGGTAAAATTTCGGTTTGCCTGAACGAATTTCAATGTTTCTGGGTTCGTTAGATAGAGAATCTTACAAAGAATTGAAGGATATGTAATACAAAATTACATGGTTGTCAAAAAAGAAATAACATGGAGCGCTGTTCTCAATTTATGCATATTACTTGTTTTTTCTTTAAAATTTTAAATGGGACGGAATATTTTTAATATCGTAATATTGAAGCACATAAAAAACTGAAGGGAATGATGAAAACCGGAAGTTGATACCTTTTTTCTTGACGAAGATATAGTCGTACGAAGACAATACAGAAAAATAAAAAAAATTAAATATAAATTTATTTATTTATTGGGAGTAATAATGTTGTTTTAATTTTGAGAGTGTCACTAGACAGTGTATAGTTCGCTTTCACTGGAATTTTCATCATACTCTTCCATAAATGTATTCACTTAAATTTTTTATCGATGTTTTAATTCACTGCATATGTTACGTTAGATTCTCCTATTAAATATTTTCAAATTCTCTAGCTATTATTTTCTAAATATCGTTTCTTGCTCTTTCCAACATTGAAATAAAATAATAACAATACTGAATAGGGTATAGTTTACATTTTTTTTATTTTCATCATACAATATCGCATGCATCGTGATACTGAATTACATTATTATAAAATTTCCAAGATGGGCCATGAAAATCGAAATGTAAAAATATTAGTGTCACTTGTAGTAAAACTTTTTGTAGGTATTTAGCAAATTAAGCCTTTTTGTACACCTGCACATACTTATTAATTAAGTTTGTAGAATGTCATATTCTTACGTTGAAGCTTATGACATGATCAGAATGTATTTTCAATGCTTTGAAAATGCAGTTCTTTCTTTCCGGTAATATTCCCTAAATTATCTCGAAAGAAGAGTTTTTATTCGCCTTGGGCTTGTCCTTGATTTTTATTAATGAGGCAGAATAAAAGACATAGTTCATCACAACAAGCCGATTACAACAACTGCTTCCTCCGCAACTGAAGTAACTGGTAACTAATCGACAAGTAAACATGTGTATTTAAAATAATGGTGAACGCTTTGAACACTTTGAACAAGTTGAAGCTTTTTTTATTGTTTGTACTTCCTGATTTAAATATATTTGTTTGTTTCGTTTATATTTCTTGGTCAATATATTTTCTTATTTATGTTTAGATATAATAATGGGTTCTTTTACTTACTTTCATGTTATAGGCGGGGATGAATTAGACATCCATTTTTATACACTTTCGTTACTAATGGGTAAATGATTTGGTTATAACTAAGGCATTACATTATATTGTTTTTTTCTCGTTGTTGCATACATAGTCCATGAGTCATGGAAATTATTTCTGCTGTTCCTAAAATTAAATGTATATCTGTTGGGAAATAAAGATATATTATTATTATTAATGTTATTATTTTAGTTTAATATCTGAAAAGACAAGACATGAAATTTAAAAATAGCTAGAGAGTTTGAAAACATTTAAAAGGAGAATCTAACGTAACATAAGCAATGAATTAAAAAATCGGTGAGAAGATTGAAATGAATAGATTTATGGAAGAGTAAAATTCAAGTGACGGCGAACTGTACACTGTCTAGTAACCCTTTTAAAATTAAAATAAAATTATTGCTTGCAATAAATAAATAAATATATATTTAAGTTTTTTTTATTTTTCTGGATTGTCTTCGTATGATTATATCTTCGTCAAGAAAAAAAGGTAGCAGCTTCCGGTTTTCATCATTCCCTTCAGTTTTTTATGTGCTTCAATATTATGATATTAAAAATATGAAGTCCCATTTAAAATTTTAAAGAAAAAACAAGTAATATACATAAATTAAGAACAGCGCCCCCTGTTATTTTTTTGACAACCACGTAATTTTGTACTACATATTCTTCAAATAAAAATTGTATAAAAACGTCTGAAAATGTTGCTAGTAAAAATTTTAATCTACCTTAATCTAGATTTTAAGGAAAAATTATCGAATTTTTAATTGATATTGCGCCCCCTTGTGATAATTTTGGAAACTTAAATAATATTTTTGTTGATATTCCCGTGGTCCATTTTACTATCAAGATTTTTCCGCCAAGTTGTCCGATAAACGGTTGCCGAGATATAGCTGGTGGCCAACCTTACACAGACACCCGGTATGTAGTATAAATTCTTACCCTTAAAACTCTCAGCTATTTCATAAGTCTTATCCATGTCCACAGTGTCCACGAAAAGTAGTTAGTATTGTATTCTGTACCGGAAAATGTCCCATTTTCATGAAGAAAAAATTAATAAACAAGTTAAGGATCTACTAGATGCTGCAAATAGCAACCTATCCCCTTATTTCTCTATTTTGTTATTATTTTGCTATGATTGTCAATAAAGCCATAAAGTCAAGATGGCATTTCAGAATTGGATATATTTCGTTCTTACCAATAATTAGTACATATAGAAACGTATTATAAATGTATATAAAATTCTCTACGTACGATTCAAATTAGTATTTTCTAGTCGACTTGCATACTGAATTAGTGAAAAAGAAGAAACTTTTAGCACTTATTTTAATTTATTTGTAAATTGTCAAAATTGCTAGTTTGATACAACTTCAATAAATGTTTATTGCAATATGCTAGTCTACTAAATACATAATTTAATTTAAATTACTGCTTATACATTTACAATAAGTTACAGATTTGCACTAACATAATGTTGAATGCTCAATGTGTTGATGTTCATCCCCTTCTGACTTATATTTTATACAAAATATAAAATAAATAACAGCTGCTATGATGAATAAAACATTTTCTGTTACTTGACACATCATCTTTAGAGTAAGTATATCTTTGTTGAACATGTCTTACATGTCGACATTATTAGTCTCAAACAGAGCAATTACTTATTACAAAACTATTATTATCTTCAATTTGTTTCCGTTAGCTTAGCTTTCTATTAAAGATGTTTTACACACTAAAAATACGGATAAAGTTTAAGTATGTATTTGCAAATATCAAATGTTAATTTTGACAGATCACGCAAGAAACTTCAAATGTCGGTTGATTATCGTATTTTTTCCGTAGTATGACGGAAGCTAATTATATAAATCTTCTATCTCTTTCTAACTAATACAGCGTATGTAGATCGCAATGCTTTTTGTTTTTATTCAATTCTTTTGCATTTAAGTTATATGATAATGGTTGAGCGACTTTTGTATATTATACAGGGTGTTATAAATTAAGTCGGCACTATTGCTAACTTTGTTATTAATGAAGGTATGACATCGGTTAAATTAGCAATTTTTTTTATCGTGAACAATGATGGCAGAACTGAAAAGAAAGTTGAACTTCTAAATTTCGCGCTATTTACAAAAGTTACTTTTTTTTAAATGGAACATCCAGTATATTTTTGCATGTATTGAAAGAAGGAATTATTTTAAAAAACAAAGTGTTCATACATTATTGACAAAAAATGAAATTTGCGGCCACTATTTTGTACAGCAATTCATATCAATAAAATCAAGATGACTATGATAAAAAACAGCAAATATTAAACAAGTATTGCGTATTATGTATATTTATTGTAATAAATGTTCGAAGACATCACCGTTTTGTCCAATATAATACCTCCAATACAAAAAACAGAATGAGATTTACAAAGGGAGATATGAAAACGTAGAGCTGCAAAATAAAGCAATTATACTATTGCTAATACCATAGAGGCAAGATCGATTTTAAAAGTAACTCGCAATGTACATCGACAAACGAATTCGGAAGTGTATTGGACAAAACGGTGATGTCTTCGAACATCTATTATAATAAACATATGCACAATGTTTGTTTAATATTTGCTGTTTTTTGTATTGGATTGTTTTTTTTTGTATTGGATGTATTGTATTGGACAAATCGATGATGTCTTCGAACGTCTATTATAATAGATATTCATAATACACAATGCTTGTTTAATATATGCTGTTTTTTTTTATCATAGCCATCTTGATTTTATTGATATGAATTGCTGTACAAAATAGTGGATAACTGACACAACTTTCATTTTTTGTCAATAATGTATGAAAGCTTTTTTTTTAAATAATTCCTTCTTTCAATATATGCAGAAATGTACTGGGTATTCCATTTAAAAAAAAGTAACTTTTGTAAATAGCGCGAAAATTAGAAGTTATCTTTTCGGTTCTGTCATCATTATTCAAGGTAAAAATACTACTACTTTGCTAATTTAACCGATACTGTAGCTTCACTAATAACAAATTTAGCAATAGTGCCCACTTAATTTATAACACTCTGTAGTTACATAAACTAACGGAAGAATGGCGCACATAATGTATATGTCTCTATACATTTATGCAATAAGCCGTAAGTCTTGGAAAATAGATACTTAATATATTAAAGACCTATTAATTAAATGTTATAAAAAAAAGTGACAAGTTTAAGAATGGAAATGATTAACCAATGAACGAACCTAGTAGCAGCGGAGTATATGCATACAAATAATAAATAACTGTAATTGCAACTTAAGTATGCCTTAAGTGAATATTAAAAACTAATTTTACCACCACGAAAATGTATTAACGCTTCTAATACATTGCTCAATATAGCTTCTAATGAGACAAATGTTACTAATATTACCATACGCTAATACTATTCATTGCGTATAACAGAAAATGACACTTGCAGTTAACCGGTAATATGAATTCCATTGCAATTCTAATAGAATGTCAGAAAATAGTCTGCTGTTCTTCATTCTTCTTTCCTTTGAAGTTCTATAAGAATTATAAGATTTTATTATTATTCATTTCACGGAAATTTGAAATATTGACTGGAAGTGGATATAAAGCAGCCATTAAATATAAAATTTATTGAAGAATACTTTGCTATTAAAGTTTTATTACTTACTTGTGTCTAAAGCAGGTATAAGTAGTATTGAGTACTTCACAACTGTTCTCATGTTGTTGCTTTTCTTTACTGAAATATATTATTCTATATAGGTATCTGATAATATGTGTCCCAGTAAAATTACTTTAAGAAATTACACAAGATATTTTACACATACGAGGGTGATTTGACGGAAGGTGAGACTTAAAATGATTCTCTTGCATTATGGCAACGATTTCTTTTTATTACTATTTTTCTTATTATACGAAACTAACATTTATATCTAAGTAATACTCTTAGCGAAGAACGCGCAAGCACAACAAAAGAAAGCTCGAATTATTGTGGCAAATATGCAATTTCATCAAATTTGTACATGATTTGCGCTTTATCGGTTTCAATTCGACACAGGCTGCTGAAAATTAGTATGAGATTCTGCGATAATAATACTAGACAGTCGGTGCATAACGATAACCATAGCAAGCGTAATCATCCAAATTTACTTTGAAGCTCTAAATGAAGTGTGTTTCTCCTGTCACACGACCAAGGGCTTTGGGGTCTATTATAGGGTCATTGTTATAAGGGTTTTTTCATTAAGCGTGTCTGAACTTTTAAATTGAATAAAAACAGTTGTGTGTGAGATATAACGGAAACTTTTATTGCGGATTAAAGAACATTCAATACCATTATGTTTTAAAAATGATATCATTCAAATGGTCTCCGCGACTTCGTCCACAGGACTTGATCCGAGAGGTCGAATTTTGTATGACTCTGTTGCGTAAGTCAAGATGGATCTCACCATTGGTTTGGATGATGTGGTTCTCCAGTTAGTTAATTGTTGTTGTTTTTTTGTCATAAACGAGTGACTAAAAGTAGTCCCAGGGAAGAAAGTCTAAGGGCATTAAATCGCTTGATCTTGGTGGCCAGTACACATCGCCTCTTCTGGAAATAACGCTTTCTGGTAACCTTTTTTGCAACAACTCCAAGGTAACGTTCGATGGGTGACACGTTGCGTCATCTTGTCGGGAGTACATCTCGTCCAGGTACGTGTCACCGAATTGAAACCACAAAAAGGTATCGTTCGCCATTGACATAACCTTTTGGCCATTCTCGTGTAGGAAGATGTATGGCCCTATGACGCCGCTGGACCAAAATCTACACTAAACAGTAAGTTTTTCCGGATGCAATAGATATTCTTGATACTGCTGTGGTTTACTCTCTCCCCAACAATTTTGCTTGTTCCCAAAGCCGTTTTACCAGAAATGTGCTTCATCACTAAAGATGATTTTTTTATGCCAAAATTTGGATCCGTTTCCAACTGATCCAGACCCCAATCAATGAAAGTATTTGGTAGTCTGGTCTTCAATTCTTGTGCCAATTGGATCTTGTAAGGATGCATGCCCAAGTTTTTTCGCAAAACGAGACGAAGAATTGAGAGGTTTTGGTATTCAGCTACACTTTCGAAACATAGCAATATTTTCGATTTACCGCGCGTTTCGACGTCCTACAGAGACTGTTCGAGCAGCAATCGAACCACTTAACTCGAATTTTGCGATAAATCGTTGTATTGTTTGCTCAGTTCGACGATCATTTGGACCGTAAATATTTTGTAGCTCGCGAAAAGTTCAGAGCACGAATATTTATAATAAATTTTAACAATTTCGGCAAGTTGTTGAATGGTGTAGTGTACTCCATGGTAAAATGGTGAGTAAGGCAGAACACAAACGCCATAGAATGAGAGCGCTGCCACGTGACACATCGGAGGAATAACCTGTCAAAGTTAATTATAATCCGTAAAAAAGTATTACGAACGGAAATCACAAACTACATAGATTTTGCAAACATTGTTATTAATAACCAACAGCAGCTAATAATTATAACTGATGTTTTCTCTGGTAATGTATATTTAAACTCGGGCTTAATTATTGTCAAAACCGCCATCGTTTAAGTAAAGGATGAATTTTAGATGTTTTCACGATTTTCGGTGAGTACTTCATAGTTTTTAGGTTGAAACCGTCCCTTAGTCTCTTCATCTGCTGACGAAATTTCATCCACTCTTACGATGCTAAACGAAAAGTCGCCTGCAAATTACGACACCATATCTTAGAAATTTTAATGGTAAAGTTGTTGATTATAAGATCTTCCTAAGCAGGTAATAATAATAATAATCATTTGTTGATGTAAACATTTTTACAATCTATTGTCATATACAAAGTAGCTGAATACAGCTTCGTCAAATACAATATAAAAAACGCAAACATGAATAATAAAAGAGAATCACATACATATTGCTGTGACCTTCACATCATCGAAATAATAAGATTAAGAATTAGATTAGTTATTGAAAAAGAATACTAATTTTATTTCAAAAATCGTTTATTTAAAATTAAGACATTAGTTAAAACACATCGTTTTAAGAAGTATAAGTTGCCATCATTTAAAGACAGATTTTATTGTCAAAATGTATAAGTTGTTGATATGTAATAGTTAAATAAGTATAAATATTAGGCATAATACAAACACAAAATAAATCAATGCACTTTATATTTTGTAGAAAAGACAAGCACAAAATATGGCTTGAGTACAAAAATACAGAGCCTAATTTCACACAAGGCGTTAGAACAGCATTAAACATTTTAAGAAGTGGTCCATTATTCAAAAACAAAAAGGTATTGAGAGTGAATAACAGAGAGAAAGAGAGAGAGTTATGTTGAAGGATGGGACAATAAAGAGAGTAAATCATTTATATGCGATTAAGTTATATGAGCAAGGTAATATCAGGTGTGCTCGAGAAGATAAAACGATTTTGAATGAATAAATACAAATTTAAAATATGAATAATGGTACCAATTCATAATAAAGATTTCAACAATGAAACTTAAAGTATAACAAATACCTGTGGCTTATATATAAAAAAAGGATATAAATCAAAAGAATTTCCAGTGGAAGATGTCAGTCCGTAAATAAGAATATTTTGTGTAAATAATAACAATATGAATTAAAAATACACTTGCTAGTTCTTGTATGTATAACTCAAGGGCTTCAAAGACAATGGATATGGTCATGTGTGGTTTACAAACCTTCAAAAGAAAAATACAATGTTGATGTTGTTTATAGCATTCTACAAATTAACGTGTTACCTGAGGAGAAAGCATGGTTAGAAATCAGAGAGAATGTGACGTAGACGACCGTTTTTCGTAGTGCGAGCTCCGTAGGAAAAAATCCCGTGTTGTGTTATGTGTTTTCTTTGCTACCGGACCGAAGGGTTTCTAAAAGAAGAATCAGGATAACATTAGTACATGGTAAAAGGAAATATGTAACAAACGATGAATACAAATACAATGAAGGATTATACAGAAGAGAAAGAGAAGGAAGATATACTTACCAAAGATGGGATGCAACCAATTTTATGAGAAACTATAATAACAAACAGCTTGAAGCATCGCCATTAGTGTATAACTGTCAAGATGATCGACGTGTATTGGCTCGAGCGTGACAACTTGAAGAATACGAACAAGAAAATTTATCACGAACATTTTTGAAATAGATGCCAACCTAGAATTTAATTAAATGAGAGAGGCATTCAAAATTGTCGATAGGCTTTTTTTTTATATAAGGCAAGAAACAGGAGTAGACCTGCAGATTTTAAGTTTGTAATTCGAGGAGTAAAGACGCAAATTTTGTAAACGATTAGCAAAATTAATATAGCGAAAGTGAGAGTAGGGTTTATATACACTACATATCAACTCACGATTTAATAATTTGTATAAAAGATTTAGAGTTTAATATTAATTTAGTTTTCTTTTAAACAAATTTATTCAGTTAATTTTTCTTTTCTTATTACTAATTTTAAGATGGAGGATATCAATAAGATAGAATATGATAAAAATACGATGAGATAAAATAATTCAATTTATTAAATATCAGATGAATATTATCTTGTTTTATAACAATATTTCGTTTTTCAAAATAAATTTAGAAATTCAATGTCTTTGGTGGGCAGATGCTAAGCTGCTAGAGGTACAATGTGAGAATGTTTACAGCTAGCGATTAGTATAAGTCAGTTTCAGAGTATTCACGTTGCAAGATTCTAGATTACCAAAGCATTATGTGAAAATGTATGTTTTGGTGAGTGAGTATAAATGTTTTTTTTATAAGAAAATATTGTTGAACAAAAAAATATATATAGTGACAATGTTATTAACAATCGTAATTTATAAATGTAAATATAATTTTTATATGATATTTAGACATTTTGTTTAATTTTTGACCTTATCCCAAGCAAAACTAAATAAGAGGTGTACCAGAACATAAATCACTACAAGAACTCATAAGAACATTTAAAAATTTTATGCTGTTAGGAAAAAGTTAATAAATAAACTATTATAATTTTATCATTCATCAGTATCGTAGCATCCACAGCATATATATTTTGCTGTACCCAACGTGTGGCAATGTTACATTTTTATCTCAAATAAGAAATTTACCATTTTTTTGTTGCTGTAGCTGCAACAGTGCTATGTGGAACAACAAATTCGTCCCTGTGCCGAGTGTTATTTAGGTGGTGCTCACTATTAATGGAAAACTTGTGTCGATGTGTGTGAAAATACTTCAACATTTGCAGGATATACATCAACACCATGGTAAGTATACCCTCTTTTCAACCCTCTTTCAACAATCATAAAAATTCAAATCTTCTAGGTTATGAGCATGTTTAAAACGTCCTATTCATTGTTTAATATTTTATCAGGTACTTGAAATAGCGGCTCATATTTCTTCGATTAATGACGTTCTACATGATTGATTAGTGCAATTCAATGTTGAAAAATCGAAATTTGTACTAACAAACAGGTACTTTAGTCAATGAACACTGTCAGAGGTGGATTTTTAATCGGAGTTGGAAAACCCGGCCCTTAATACGTTGATTATTTTCTAATGTTTCCATGACATCTATTTTCATTGATAAACTGTGTTAACAACTCGAGATTTAAAGTTATCTCTAGTTTGTGGAGAATGTAATAATTGCCTGTGGGGAATTTTATCTCATGCCTTAAGTCATGTAGAAGAGATTGAGATTTGGTCTTAAATACACTTTCAAATTGAAGCCTCATCACTCCGTGAAAGATATACAAAATGCCAAAACTTTTGACTGGAATTCGACGAAAAATATACGTAAGTTGAAATACTCCAAATACATCTGTAGGTATATAGTTCCATCTGCAATACCTACAACAAAGTCGACTGCTTTAATTTTCTTGGGCACCTCTTTATAATAAACTTATTTTGGATCGTTTTGAATGTTCTTCTAAACTTTGTTGATTCGCTAAAATAAGCTTTTAAATCTTTATCTAAATAGGACCTAAAACAGGTCAATTCCTAAAATACTCCACAGTTTGGAGGTTAGTACCAAAACCCCTTTACCAAAAACCAACTGTCAAATTAATAATTAAAAAAAGTACATTTGTCCAAAACTAAATGTTGGACACTGTATGCCAATATTACAGCTGCCTATGACTTATGAGATTACTGTTAGAAATTATATTCTCAATTAAAATTGAGTGCATGGAGAAGGACGTCTCTAGACTAACATAAATATTCTACTAACGACTGGAATATTTATATTTTATGTTGATTTCTTATCCGTTTTCATACATATGCATAGTTTTAACACCCACATAACAATATGACATATGTATGGTTACATGTTAATAGGTATTACGATTCTGCGTTAAGATTACCAGTAACGTGAACTCGCGATCGATTTTAGTCGACGGACAATAGGATATAATCTCATAGAATTGCAAATGTGTTTTACATTTTTAAACCTCTAAAATAATGTGAACCATATAGATTTCGTATAAGTACAAGCTGTTGGCTGTCGAATTAGAAAAGCATTATTCCATGATGATGAAGATGTTTTCCGTTTAAATAACGTGTATGGGTATAGTGGTGTTCAACATCTTTATTATGTACCGAAAGGACTCACATCTAATGAGAGGCAGTATAAAAGTACTCTCATAATTTTATTCCTTCGGAAAATTAAAAGAGATAAATTAATGATTCACATGTTTGTTCCAGAACTTATGAAAGGTGTATCAAAATTTGCGCATGATTTGAATTCTGCCTAATTTGTGCGGCAAAGTGTTGACAGTAGAGGGTTATTAAAAATGCAGTGCTAGACGAAAGAACAACGTATTTTCATTGTTGAGCAGTATTTTAAAAATAATGAAGGTATGGTTTAATTTTTTAAGACAATTTTGCACGCATTGTTTTGATCTACACATATTATTTGATTTAACAAACACCTACTTAGTTGTGCCACACTGAAGAAACCAAATAAGGTAGAAATATGTATGCATGTGGTTACTAACACATATTTAACAGTTTCGTATGTGACTTACACAATTCTGTATTATATATCTTTGATACATAGACAGTATTATTTGTGTGATGAGATTAGATGTTCGTCTAAGATAAACCTAGACCTTCTGATTGAACCACAT
The DNA here is from genome assembly GCA_963170755.1 of Amphimallon solstitiale. Taxonomy (NCBI): domain Eukaryota; kingdom Metazoa; phylum Arthropoda; class Insecta; order Coleoptera; family Scarabaeidae; genus Amphimallon; species Amphimallon solstitiale. The sequence continues at coordinate 46,113,537 of OY720681.1, read as the reverse complement.
GAATGGTATACGACAGTTCTTCTCCTAATTTTTACATTACTTTTTTAATTATACAATTCGCGTCAATATTATTTGTGCAGTAGAATTAAATGTCTGTTAGATCAAAACCTTTTAATAAAACTGCATAGATAGTAGCAACTGCTATGCTTAATTGTTCACATTTTTACTTTTACACATTTCTCACTTGCATTATATCTTGTTAGCAATAAAGCTTTTCAGATGACAGCGTGTTTTCCAATTGTCATGTTGTTATTAGTTACTATTGAATTACGTTGCCGCTAGGCCAAGATGACTGATTAGTTTTAATACATTTTTTGTATATTTGGCAAAGAATTTCAAATATATATATATATATATATATATATATATATATATATATAATATTTGGTCTTCAGTAATAGGATGTTAAAATAAAAAATGAGGTGTGGCCACCACACGACTTTCTTGTACGTATGAGCGTTTCAAACTACATATATAATTTTAAGATTTTTTTTATACAAAAGTTATTCAAAAACCTATTCTAGGTACTTCCATTGTTTTAATAAATCTCTATAAAATGCATATTTTGCAAGATATTCAAAAAAATGTGCTACACGCTAAGAGTAAAAGCGTTACTTCCGGTCCGAATTTTGCAATTTCATGTATACAAAGAATGTTGCAAATCCAGCTCTAAATACTTTTGTACTCTTGATAAATATATATACTGGGGTGTCTCTAAAAGGTGCGGAAAAAACGCTACCACACATTTCTGAGGGCAAAATATGACGATCTAACCCAACTTGCCTCAGTCCAAAAGTGAATGCTTTCGGAGATACAGAGTGTCAAAAGTTCAATTTGGTTTTAGTTTTTTATAAATAATTTCTGTAATAATTGGTATATTGTCACAATATTTGGGTAGGGGGGGTTTCGTAGGGTAAAAAATTTAAATCTGCTCTCATTTTCATTGCAAAATATAGAGGGCGCCACCTGCGGCATATTGTATCCATTTAAAACGTAATAACTTTTTTGAGACACACTGTATTTAACTTTTAAATAAAAATTCTTATTCTCCAATGTTTTTTACCTAGAAAAGGTATACCTGGTAGGAGTTGATTGGAGCAGCCGTTTATGAGTAATCTGGATATAAAGAATTCATTCCGTATATGGACACATATGCTTCTGTAATTTGGGTGTTATTCTTGTGGCAATTCAATGGAATGGTGCATCCACTTTTGGCCTGAGGTAAGTTGGGTTAGATCGCCCTCAGAAATGTGTGGTAGCGTTTTTTCCGCACCTCTTAGAGGCACCCTGTAGAATGCATAATTTACGGCATATTTTCAAAAAATCGCTATTCGGTAAGAGTAAAAGTGGTACTTCCGGTCCGAATTTTGACATTTTTTTTAAATTTGTTTAAACTTAGTAGTTGACAAAATATTGGCAAAATTCGATTTTTTCACTGAAGTAAGCTACTACTTCCGGTCTGCCGATTTTACTGAAAATCTAATCAGATCTCAAGAGGGAGATTATACTTGTAAATACAAAATTTGGAATTAATGGCTATAGCGGTTTGACCGCTATCGTGGTCACACACAGGCAGATAGACACACAGACACACACGCAGAGAGAGAGAGAGAATTTTTTTTTAAACCACTTTTTCGGTATCAGGGAACTTCAAAACGTGGACATCTGCAAAAACCTCGAAGTCGAATATTTTTATCATTACAATACTTCCTTATACTACGTATAAGAAAGTAAAAAGTGTTGTTAGGTTCACGACGGTTCGTCTATTTTCACAATAAATTTCTCAGCTAGAAAGAGTTTAAAAATTACATACAACACAATCGATTAACAATAAAAAATGTGTATTTCTTTGTAACTATTACATTACTTAATACATGAATGTTGGTTATTTTCAACAATATTATTGTGTATTAATAGTTCGTATGTTCGGTGTCTGATCAAAAACGTTATCAGACTAATGTGCAAAGCTTACGTTTTTCATATGCTATATACAAATAACGTTTCCTTTTTCTATGAATACTATTTTATAAACCATCCAAAGGAAATCATTCCAATAGTCGTATTATCGAACATACAGGGCAGCCAAACGATACGAGTACAAAATAACAAGTTATCATGTATTGAATATCAAGATTACCAAAATGCTATCAAAACAAAAAAATATTTATTAAAAAGAGAACAAATAGAAAAATAATAATAATAATAATAATAATAATAAGCATTTATTCTCCAACAACACTACAAGTATTTACAAATTTTATAGACGAATTACGAAATGCTACAAATTAAGTAATAATACTACAAAAACACAATAAAAACAATAGTACATGGCAACTACCTACATATATCTTACCATGTTATAAGGAGAATCCTCACGAGAGTGTCAGAAAGTGACACCCAAGGGTACCACACTAATTTTCAAACTTCCCATGAATTATTAGTCACATTAATTTTATAGCTTGCCTATACTAACTAAATCTAACTTAAACTAACTTAAACTAACTAATAATACTGACTACATAATATATACATAACTCAGAAAACAGCATTTGGTAGTAGCATCACTTTTTTTTTGAAATGGGGTATTGATATAAAAAATTCTAATCAAACAAATGTTCAACAAAAGTAGAAAGATGTAACATAACCAATTATTCCTCGAGACAATTACACAAATACAAATTACACTGTATCAGAATATGTACAACGTAATGAAATGAGAAGTGCTGGACTAATGTGAAATGCATTTTAACATACTTATATTATAGAAATACCGACATAATATTAGTCCCGCATTGTAAACCTATTACTTTGGCCTATCCATAGACAAAAAACTTATTCAAAGAACACTATACCAGTTGTGGCCTCCTTCAATATTTTTACACCATTAATAATTTTATAGTTAAATTTATAAATATATGTATCCTGTTATATCCTAATACTGTAGAACGCATTAGATATCAAAGACTTTTATTGTTGCCAGCTTTTCTTACAAATATTAAAACTTACCATTCTCCCTTTGCTACTGTTATGTAGTACCATATTGTACCCCTACTTTCAATCTTTATCTGTCCCAAAAAGGCTTCCTAGAGTCAGAGTCTAATCCAAACCTCCGGGGTACCAAATTGTGCCGATTATTTTAACTCATACAACAAGCACAAGTCAATAATTAAAATATAAAGCACTGTGTTTTTCAATTTCTTTGTTTAAGCTAAATATTATTTTATGCATTTAGATAAGTTCTATGTTTTGTTAAGGAAATAGTTTATGTTGTTATAATTAAAGGAAATAAACTCAGTACACCCACGGAACTCTTAGGAAAGCAGCAATTCTAACCTGATGCGTTTAAACTTTTATCTCAAAATGTACCATTTGAATTGATTGTTTATAGAATTGATTACCTATTAATATCCAAAATTTTTACCTTCGTGTCCGGTTTTTTAAGAACATCAATCGAGTTGGCGTCGAAAAAGCGACATTAGTATTCCTCGCAACATCTGAGTTCGATTCCAAGCCATTTAACGCCATATTTTATCGACCGAACTATACCTCGAAGAGGACTCTAAACTGAAAACAGAAGAAAATGAATTTTAGATGTGAAACACTTTAATTTTTAGACATGTAGGAAGCTAATTAATGGTAAAAATGTACTTAGGTAATAAGATGAATTAACATTTAAATATAAATGAAATGTGTTTGTCTCTTATAGATATGTATATGTTGTACATGCATATACAGATTGTCTCCAAAAAAGAAGACAAGTCCATAACTCTCTTATTTAACGGATGATTATTAATTATCTATACATTAAATTAAATGGTTGCGTGGAAGCTACTAAATGCCATAATAAAATCACGTATAGCCATAAGGGCTTTAAAGCTAAACTATCAAAAAAATTTTTTTTCAAATTCGAGCACATTTATTTTTTTTAGTAATTCTAATAGAGATTCTTAGTCTGAAAATAACACTGTAACACAAGTAACGTTTACACAACAAAAATATTAAAAAAAGCATTGCGTTATGATATAAAAAACTAAATTAATTTGGCTGGGAAAACAAGTGACAAATAATAATTGCACAACTTCAATTCAAAGTTCAAAAAATTCTAAAATGAACGGGTTTATTTTGAGTGTTGTTATAATACTTAATAAGCTTCCCAAGGGCTTTTAAATAAACGAAACGGAGTCAGCGGCAACTTCTGGATGAAAGCGTAGAACTTGACGTACTTTTGAGTGTTGAGGAAAAACAGTGGACTTCCACCAAAAATATCTATACCTTATTCCAAAAAGAGAGAGACGAAATTCTGAACAGACCAAAGTGAGAGTTATTTCTTATTGGTTGACAGCAAAGCGAAATAACATCATACTACTTTCGCATTAAATATTTTGACATCTTTGACATTGTTTGTTTTCTAGACAAATTTATTTGCTTTCATGTGTTGTGATTACTACATTTACCATTCGGTTGCCTTAACTGTGAATTTATCTCTAAAGAATCTATATATAATTTAATTTGGTACAGATTTCATAAATTTTGACTGGGGGTCTGTTCAAAATTTCGTCTCTCTCTTTTTGGAATAAGGTATATTAATCTAGAACCTTCAAAGGATATTGTGCATAGAATTTTGAAAAAACAAAGATAAAACCGTAAAATCCACCCAAATAACATGCAATACCGGACGGTGATCTTGAGCACCGTTCGACATATTTGTCGCTTCTATTTGCGCAAAATCCAAGGAGATCTGTCGTCTTATCGTAGAATTTTGTGGTTTGATGAGTACAATTTTTCCAACTGCGGTATTTTCAGTCAAGACATCTATCGGTGTTGGACTCGAGAAAATCTGCCTGCGACGGCAGTAAGCAATTTCCAACATTAGAATTTCGGTAAATGTGTGGTGCGATATTTTACGTTTTAATAGGCTCATTGGGCCAAATTTTATTGATGGTAAACCAGACGTTACAATTATTCGAGAAAGCATGACAAATTTTCTTGACAATCTACCGTTCAGTGAATTTCGAAAAGTGATATTTAAACAGAATGACGCTACTCCCTAAAACGCCACTGTGACAACGAAGTTTTTAACAAGAAGGTTTAGAGATTCTTGAATTGAGACATATTGACATATCTCTACCAGATATTACCCCAATGGATTCTTTTATTGGCCATTTTTTCAAGGTCAAGTTTTAGTGCCGCCTCTACAAATTGAGGCTTAATAAAAAAAAAATAATTATCGAGGTTTGTTAAATAATTATTGCTAAAATGTTGAACAATGCGTAGAAGATTGCGCAGTGATACCGTCAATGTTTAGCGAAAAATGGAGGTCAGTTTGTGAAACGTTCTTGGTTTCAGAATAAAAATATCTATTAGAATTACTGATAAAAAGGTAATTATTAGATATATTTTTTTTTGACTGTTTAGTCTTGAAAGATTAGGGCAATACGAGATTTTATTAGGCCATTTAGTAGCTTATTCAAACTATTTAATTTGGTATATATATTGTCAATATCCTCCTATAAATAAAGCAGTTTTGGAGACAGTCTGCGTATGAACTTTGATAATAGATGTATACTTAATTAGTTTTCTTAGAAACGTAGCCTTTTTATGTTTCCCCAGATGTTTATTTGAAGAAATTGTAATTGATATTTTACAACATTAGTTTTTGGTTTGGACTTCAAATAATTGGTAATGCTAATGATGAAAGTAACGATATTTTAAAAGTTCAAGACCATTATTATATCAATATGTGATACGAAATACACGAAAAAGAAAGTAAAATGTCACATTTTTAGAAATGATGTAGCAGATACGGCAAATGAGTATAATTATATCAAGTGACATTTGATAAAAAATATGGCTCGCTTAAGAAAAAAATTAGTATGTTTATAATTTCATTATAAAATAATACTGAAATACTATTTAAAAACACGAAAATTAATATGTGCATAATTTCATTATAAAAGAATACTGAAAGACCATTTAAAAACAGGATTGTTTGAGACGTACTTCAATAATTCGCCATTTGATTACGTATAGGCAGTCAGCTTCGGTTCGGAAAAAAGTAACCTATTGCTTTTTTGTAGCGAATTATTTCTTCATAAAAAATTTCAAAATTCCAATCAAACGTAACACATTTAACTATGATCGAAAATTTGATTTTTACAAATAACTCCCAGATATATTCTACACAGATACATTAAGCGTATAATAGTATTTTAAATTTAATTTGCAAAACTTAGGAAAGTGGACTAATTTTGGAGATACATTTATAATAATTATTTTTAAAAAAATTGAAATTCAAATACGAATCAGAAAGTTTTGTTCTAGTCAAAACAATTTACTTATTATTGATGTTCAGTTTGTAGGTTTCCTGTTTTTTTAGTATTATTAAATACATATTTTCGAAAAGTCTAAAAAATATAAATGACAAAGAGATATTTTCGAAACTAAGAGTCGTGTATTTTGCTCAATGAGTTAAACAAAGAAAATTTAAAAACTTAGGCTAAGAAAGATATTGTGATAAGCTAGTCATAACTACTACATAGCTTCAATAAATATTATATTCATTGTAGAAGTGCAAGTTCGGGATTTCATTTGCTACTATATCATTAAAGAAGCAGAATAAGAGAATTTTATTTGGTACTACTTAGGGCCATTGGTTTAATCATACTTGGAAGAGGCTCTGTACGAGCTGCTAGCGAACGTGCTGGCCACTAAAAAGGTACCGGAGGACTGGAAAAATAGTTACACGATTCCGTTACACAGAAAAGGAGAGAAGAAGACACAAAACAAATACCGCGGAATTACTCTGTTGAATACAATTCATAAATTGTTTACATCCATAATTAAAAAGCTATTGCAAGAAACAATACAAATACAGAGGAGCAACAGGGGTTCAGAAAGAATCGTAGTACAACAGATGCCATTTTCATCATACGCCAATTGATAAAAAAATCAATCGAATATAACAACCCGCTATTTATGTGCTTCGTGGATTTCAGCAAGGCTTTCGACCGTGTGAGAAGAAACGACGTCTTGAAAATTTTACATGAATATGACGTACCACAAACCCTTGTGGAATTGGTCAATAATATTAACACTAACACGTCGACTAGAATCAAAACATTTGATGGAATTACGGAACCAATCAAAATAAACATTGGCATACGACAAGGGGATTCGTTGAGCCCCTTCTTATTCAATTTAATAATGGACTGTATGATAGAATCAATAAGAGGAAAAGATGGTTATCCTATGGGAAGACACAACGTGAACATAGTATGCTACGCCGATGATGCAGTGCTCCTAGCAGACAGCGAAGATAACTTACAAAGACTTTTGCATCAATTCAACATTACCGGCAAAAAAGATAATATGAACATCTCCAAAGACAAAACTAAGTGCATGGTAATATGTAAGCAGCCACTTCGTTGTAAACTAGAAATAGACGGATCCGCCGTTCAATAGGTAATGAGCTTGAGGTGTCTTGGTGTCGAGGTAACGAGTCAAAGAGACCTGCGGGCGGAGGTTCAACAACAGGAAATGAAGGCGACACAAGTAACCAGGTATCTAAACACAATGGTCTGGCGGAACAAATACCTTACTAAGGAAAGTAAAGTACGAGTATACAGATCTATGGTTCGCCCAGTACTAACATACTCCACGGAGACAAGAGCAGATACCAAGAAAACTAAACAAAAAATTAGAACAGTAGAAATGAAGATTCTCAAAAAAATAGCGAATGTCACGTTAGGAGATAGACAGACGAGTAGATCCATAAGAGAAGGATGCGGAGTGCAGGATGTGGTGAAGTGGAGCAAGCGAAGAAGGAAGGAATGGGATGACCATGTCGAGAGAATGCAAACCAACAGTCTAGCATATATATGCAAACATGAGAGACCAAAAGGAAAGAGACAACAAGGACGACCTCCCAAGAGATGGGAACAAAGTTGGTGTTCCTCATCCGCTGAATAGAAACAGGTCAGGCAAACAGGGGATGACCCTAGCTAAAAGAAGAAGAAGAAGAAAGTTTAATCATACAAATTAAGAATACAGCAGACGTAGCAAACTATGCATATAATTATATCCATTAGACACAAGCCTACATAGACATACAGATTAGTGTTAGGTTATAACAAACCTAAACGGACTGACAAAAACGGTTCATTATAAACGAAATCGCTTTACAAAAATTGTTATCACAAATATCTTCTGTTATGATTTTCCACATTTACTTTTTATTCAAAAACAAATTGACGCGTAGAAGAACTAGGAAATATGATAAAACAACATTTTTGATATAGATAATTATGAATATAAATACATGACGCGTATCTATAATTGATTTGCGCATGCCGATTTGGAAACATTTATGTTATTAATCGGCAACTTGTATATCTCTTTCTTCATTTTGTCTACCGCCAGAGTTGTAATTAAATATTTAATTTATAAAATAAATATCATTTTATGATACGATAATGCTTACATACAAATATAATATTAGCAATATGATGGAAATATCATTCATACCCTGTAAATTCATATCATTTTAAAGTTGATTAGTTACGGGTTTCATAAATGGGATTTCAAATTAGTAAACTATACGTCAACTCTAGATCTAACTAATGCAAAATATGAAGATATTAAAGCAGTAGAACAACCGATTGGAAAACTCTTCAAGGACGTTGGGATAATGGATTTGCACACATCGATTATTCTTTACCTCAAATCTACAATATTTTCTGGCTACATTTTATAAACTTGAGATTTGATATGACCCCAGAAGAAAAAATCAAGTGGGGTTAAATTAACAGCAAGACAATTTGTTTGAGATTCGACAACAATTCAAACAGCTTTCACTTCAAGACTACGTATCATTCTCACTATTGACTTGAAAGCTCAAATCACAAATGACTCCTATTGATAATAAAAAGACTAGGTGTGGAAAAACTTCGTTTACAGTTGTCGAGTTCAACCTAGTATTACTTTTCAACAAAAACCTAAAAACAGGAAGAAAAATTATTGTACAGAAAATTTTATCACGGTGTAAACAAAGTCGTCATAGGGATATTAGTGCATAACAGAGTCATTCAAAGCTTTAAATAACAATCTTCGTAAAGTCCCATGTTTTGAATTATAGCTTAAAAAAGAATCCTGTAAATTTTTTTGAATAGGTCTATCAAATATCTTTCAATATCTTGAGTGAATACTCAACCCCAACTTCCCATTTCAAACTTTTACATTGATACAAGGCTTACTGGATCTCGCTATCGCTACGCGATAAAGGCCATCACATAACGAGCTTTTTCTGATTCTGATAACCTCAAAATATCGATCCTCAAGTGGCGCCATCTATTCAAAGTATTATAAACTACTTGGTATTCGCTAAGCATTTTTAAAATCACGTGCTGAAAATACGCAATATGGTTAAATTATATCAAACCTGCTGATATTGACATTTGACTGATTTGACATTTATTCGTGTCTATTCCATATTATTTTCTATTTAAATTATTCTAATACTACACACGTTAAGTCGTTTCTGGGTTCTTAGCAAAATAGTCTGCGCTAAAGGGCAAGTAATTCGCAAGGTACTTCGGAAAATGAGCATTGATTATTCGTAATGTAGTATAAGTAAAATTCTTTGGTAAATAGCTATAGTTTTTTGCATTTTTAGGTTAAATTTTCATCTTAAATTTTGTAGATGTATAGAATTCTAATGAAATATTGCCGGGCTGTAGTGAAGCAGCTTTGCTAGACGTTATTTGGTGACTAATATTAATAATAAGCCTGAATATGTGAACTCTAAGGTATTTGAGGACTGATGTACTACAATTTTAAAAACGATACAAGTGGGTTTGTTATGAATATTTCAACATTGTCAATTTTTTTTCTGTAATTAGACTTGCACCTGTTCGATAAATTATATTGGTATAATAATTATTAAAATACTCTAATTATTACCAATAATCTACCTTGTTATCATCGTAAAGTTGAGAAATGTGTACGAAGAAATACTAACAGATTTGGTACAGGCAGAACTAAAAAGTGCGTCACTGTAACTAACAAAATTAGCAAATTATAATAGTGCCAACATGGAAAAAAAGTACATCAAATATGCACTGAAATACACAGCAAAAACTAGTTTATATCATGTATTTAACCAGTGTTATTTGGAAATATTCTAAGTTTCTTTTAATAAGTGTACATGGATGTATATATACTGTACAACAAAGTTACTTTTGTGTCAACTAGATCATTTAGTTCCAATTCTGTAGAAGAAATGTTTCCACATATTAAGCTTGAAGAAGGTGCAAATGATATAACCGATGCCAGAGAGGCTGAATATTTTATGAAGCAAATATTGCGATGTGGAATAGTAAGGCTTCAAAATATTCCAATACAGTTGAAAGGGTCGATTACGTTAGTACTGCAATATTTTTTAAATTCCAAGAAGTCATATACAAAATCTAAACACAACACATTTAATTGAACCCTAATTAGTGTTTTCTTTTGAATTGTTATACAAAATTTGAAATACAAGTAAAATTGTTATTCTTGACACTGACCAACAATTTCATTTACAGCAACACTTTTTTAATTTGATTTCGTTCTATTTCATTATTTTAAAATTATTAATATTAATTACTGTAAAGTTAATGTTTAAAGTGTTATTTTAAAGTTCATTTCAATAAAAATAAATACATAATTCAGAAATTATTTATTTTGAGTACTACTAGATAGCGTTACATAAGGATCAATATTTTCAGTTTGCCAGAATCAAATTCAGCAATGTAAATCGAAGTTATATGACGGCCTTATATCGCCCACCGATAGCGACATCCGGTTGGCCTTGGTTGATATTGCCTACAGCGCCATCTGTCAAAATTTTAAAATGAGACAATTTTATGAAATTAGTATTTATATAGTGGTTTATAAGGACCTGCAGTTATAACAGTGTTCTACTGGATAGCAAGTCAGATATTGCAAGTTATATTCTTGTCCTCGTCACTGAAGTTGTTACGAAATAAAATTTGGACAGCATTCTTTGCTGTTATAGTAGAAATTTTTAAATAAAACTCGTTTGCTGGAAATAAAAATATAGTTTCTTTTTTATTAAAACAAGTTTTCGAAAATTTGAGTTCTTTTTGTTCTTCTCGATTACGTACTGGTAAATTTCCAAAATGTAAAACTGATATACTATACAATAATATCTATGCATTCATATATCTGTGTTACATATGCACATTATGTTCGTTAGATACAAATATATGTTTAACACATACATACATATGTAATCTTCTGGACGACGAACTATGTAGAAATGTAATTGATATTGTTGAAGCATGTTTTATAATGTGCGCTGTTCGCATGGAGACCATGGATCGGATTTGCAATATTACATTTGGTGGGTCTGAAGGTCAGCGATAATCATTTTTGTGTTTCGGCCACGTTCGCAAATCATATTGCGTAACTGGTTAATATAAAGGCAGGCGCGACTTTTTATGCGAATATTAACTGTTGTAAGCATTCATACGTGTTTATATTTATATGTGTGTATAAGTATTAGCAACAGATGCATATGTGGTTCATCTTATATTTAATCAAAACTGTTTTTTGTTACATTATTTAATTAAATATGTACACTACTATCCACGAGTCTAATCGGTTAAATGAGTTGTCTTTATATTGATTTGCTTGACAAACGCCTGGCATTCCATAAATTAATCTATATTAAATTCAAAAGTTTGGTAGGTACATAAAAGAAATTAATAATTTTTTTCAAATATGAAAGTAATTCTTTCCATACTTTTATTAATGAAAGACCTATTCTGTTTTAGTTTAAACACGATTTTTGTGTAAATTAGACTTATGGTTACCATTCAGAATCACAATACATAAAAATTTTGCTTAAATACAGAAAATATGGAAATAAGATAATATAGTTCTTACTGTATATTTATGAAAGATTGAAAGGCATTACATTTAGCGTATTAGTATTAGTAACTTCAATCTTACACAATTTATATTTTACCAATTTAATGGAAATCAAACTATTGTCTGGGGGCCGGCCAATACCGGTCAGCACCACTAATCCGCTCCGCCACAGTATATTTTGATTACATTATTGTAAAATTTACAATGTAAGTAAACCATACAACACAACAATCAGATGTTTTTATTTTACGAGAAATACAGCAATCTAACGACCTGTCAAAACCAATTCAATATAGCGGTTGTGGGCAAACAAACAAATTCGTGATAAGTTGAATTCGACTATCAAGGAATCCCAAGGCTTTGACCGCAATAAGACTAAATGTCATATAAAGACATTTATAAATATATATTTTGTACTCACCGCCTGTAAAGCGATATTTGGCGCACGTGTAGCTCGACTGGGAAATACGTTTTCCCGGTTGAGGCGAATGTAAAAATTGAAAAAAACACTGGCACTTTGGGACAATTAAAAAAAAATCTAACTTGGTGGTAATAAAATTTAGTCTATAAAATACTACTTCCCTCCACTATTCTTTTCTAAAAGTTGGGGAAATAGGAGTAATAATTAAAAATTCTTCCAAAAAAATTGTGGCGCCATCTATTTGAGGACATTTTAAGCGACATCTTAAGCAAGCAAGATTTAAGCGCCATCTATTTGAACCACATCGACATTCATATTGGCAGTTCGGAATTGTTTGTATTTAAACCAAAAAACGCAATAAATGTACTATAAATTTATAAATATAAGAATAAATACCTCATGTTTGCCATGTGTAACAATATAATAACTTAATTTTAGGGAAAGGTGAGTAATAGTTACGTACATGAAATGCTTAAATTAGTTAGGTAATCTATCTTAGGTATGATACCAATGACATTAATCAATAATATTTTTTTAATTTAATGTTCGTACAAAAAATATTGTACAAACCACTTGCGTGAAGATATCTTCCACGCATTCGCGCAATTAAAAGCACTCGCTTCCTGCGGTCGCTCGTGCTTACAATGTGCGCTCATGCGGGAAAATAGTCTTCCCGCACTTGGTTCGTAAATAACTATTCAATACCAACTTGTTGTAAATGAATCACTGGTATAGAACATCCAGATCATTTTCCAATAATAGTGTATCATCGGGTTTGGGAATACTGGACTATTTTTTTCAAAATTTTAGCGTAATACAAAGCACTAGAAGCTAGGGAAATGAAAAAATCATCAATAAAAGGAATTAAAAGAAGTGGTCCCAAATTAGATCCGTGTGGTACACCCGAACTGGAGATGTATGCCCCAAACCCATAGCCGCATTCAGTCAAACTAATACTACTTGAGGCCCTGATTCGACTAGACCCATGATCAGAAAATTGTCTATTTACATCAACATTATATTGGACACTATATTATTCAAGAACCAAGGAAAATATTGTGATTTCTGGGAGCAAGAAGTATATTTAAAGCTATAGAACATTTTAAGTGCACTGTAGATACCAGTATAATATATAGAATATTCCAGAAATGACCAATTAGCATTCAAAATGTATTATTGAGGTTGAGGGAAATTAGCTCTTCGGAAATTGTAGTTTGAAGGACATGCAGTTTGACTGCGAGGAAATGTACTATATGACAAATAAATTGATAATGGTGGATGATATAAATCTAATGGAGCAAACGGTTCATTATCAAATAGTTAGCTAGTTATTATAAGAGTACGATAAAATGCTCATATTAAACATTATTTTATTCAATTAGCTATATTATCTAAATATGATGTTTTCTATTAAAAGTTAAAATTCACAATTATGTGACCAAAACGTCCTGAATTTCAAAAGAATATTCCAGTATGTTTCTAAGAACCGTTTCAAGAAACGAAAACTGTAATTATTAACTACTTTGAAGTGTTTATTGGAAAACCAGATAGATATTTAATTCAGCAACAGTGCTGTTTTTTTTATAAGCATCATAACATGGTAAAAATGTTTTGTATCAAAAGCTAAAATTAACAATTCTATGACCGAAACGATCTGTATTTCAAAAGAATATATCAGTATGTTTCAAAGAACCGTTTCAAGAAATGAAATACTGTAATTATTGACTACTTTGAAGTGTTTATTGGAAAACCAGATTAATTCAACAACATTTTTATTAGCAATAACACCTCGAGGAAATATAAGTAAAAAATAAGATAAAAAAAAACAATAGAAAAATGTTTTTGCAGATAGAGGATTTTTAATAAAGAAAATACTCGGGATTCTGAAAGCCGATTTAGTTATTCCAGTTATCACTAAAGGAAAACCTTAGTTGCCAAAAAAATTTAGACATTTAGCCAGCGCACACTGAAGAATTAAAGATATATGTATTTAAAAATAAATTTGAGACTTCAAAGGTTCTATTTTAAGGGGATATTAAAGTCGATTTGTATTTGGGAATTGACTATAGTTGCTGTTGGAGGTGTTGGCCCGTAGGAGGAGCCAAATGCAAGCCATCTCATTCTCATATATTTGAAATGAATGTGTTGTTTTCCGTCACCCGAATACAGAGAAAAAATACAGCTGAAGGCGCTGCTAAAGTACAAATAATTCAGTACTGCACCATTCGGGAATTTCTTAATTTAATTACTCAAATTAAACTTTTATCCTCAATTCAAAAAGCTATATTTCACAAGAAAACATTGGTCTACACGGGAATTACATCCGTTTTGATCAATTTCATTGAATTATTTCAGATTTTGACCGAGAAACACATGTACATTTTACTCTAATTTAGAATTAAAAAAATAGATGGTTGTGACAAATATTACATAATCTGACAACCTTTCCGTGTACTCATATCAATATTGGAGTTGTACAGAAAATTTCACATTTCTATCTTGAACAGTAGTAAAAAAAACTGATAAATTCGATATCTTGCTTTCTCGACCGCTTTAATATCCCCTTAATATCTATGTTAAGAAACGGTAATAATATTCAAAAATTAAACGGGTTGGATAAAGATGTGATTGTTTTTAAGATACACTATAAATGATTTTATATTTATAATTACTTATGCCACTATATAATCCTAATTTACACCTGTAGAACGTGGCCATTGTTTTAGAATTTAAATAGGCATTTCTTTACATATAAAACACAGAACTTTAAAATAAATTTAATCTATTTACATTTACTTAAGCCTATTGCACATTGTATCTTAAACTTTAATAATTATTTTTAAAGTTTTATACATAGTATTTTTTATAATTAAAATAATAATTAAAGCAAACATTAAAAAAATATTATTAAACAATACTCAGATTATTTTGTTAGGTTATTCAAGTGTTTTAGCTTTATATCAGTTTATGAAATGGATTGTTTTTCTTTGCATTCTGAAAATAAGAATGTATGTACCTACTACCATGGCTCACAATACATCCACTGGATTTAAATTAGCTTGTTATGTAATGTTTCACCAAATGAAAAACATACATAGGAGAAGTGTGGGTAAAATGGGATACTTAATAAAACGGAATAGCCTTGTTTTTGTATAAAACACGGACCCCATCCAGCGTGTAGATGTGATTTGTAGGAGTGACCGGAAAAGTGGGTAAGTTTTTCAGTTTTTCACACTTCTGTTATAAAAACAGCCATTTAAAAATGTAAGGACTGCACTCACAAATGCTAACAGAATGGGGTTTACAATTATTTCCAATTAATACATATCTAAACAAACATTTTCATTATGATCACTTTGAGCTTGGATGTGAGGTTAGAATTTTTTCGTCGGTTAATTGGCCGGCATGCATGACGTTAAAATGGGATAGTAGTCTCCCATTTTACCCCAATGAAGAAATCAGCTCGTTTTACTTTGTACCTACTTATTTTAACTACTCATTTCAGAAAAATGCAAGGAAAATATTCCCGAACGAATGCCAGTCATAGACTGAAAGGGCTAGGCCTAAAACAATTGAGGGAGTTGTTAATAGTCAATGTGGTTACTTAAAAATAGCGGAAATGTATCGGTGCCAAAAGCGTTCTAGAGCGGCAAGTCAAAGGACAAAATAAATGCAATCCGGAACAGAGAAAGGCTCAGGAAGCAGGATTTTAACATTTTCTCTTGAATTAGAACTAAAAAGAATTAAAAATATGGAGTGCATGCTCTTCGGGTTAACAAATACTACAGTTCGTCGCCTTGCTTATCAACTAGCTGAAAAGAATAACCTGAAGCATTACTTTAACACGAATAAAGAAATAGCTGATCGGGTATAACTGCACTCATTTTTAAGCCGAAAGAAGTTATCCATCGGGGTTCCAGAAACTACTTCGACATCCCGTGCAACAAACTTTA
This sequence comes from Amphimallon solstitiale, assembly GCA_963170755.1. Taxonomy (NCBI): domain Eukaryota; kingdom Metazoa; phylum Arthropoda; class Insecta; order Coleoptera; family Scarabaeidae; genus Amphimallon; species Amphimallon solstitiale. The sequence continues at coordinate 46,097,232 of OY720681.1, read as the reverse complement.
ATCAAGTAAACGTGGACAACTTTTTAAATATATATTGGAGCATATTTAAGAACAACAGAAATTTTCTGCATCATGAGTATTTAACGCTGATAAGACGTGATTAACTACGGTTCAAAGACGCCCTTCAAAAGTAATTGCACTGCAGAGAAGGAAACAAGTTGGCACCATTACATCAGCCAAACGTGGAACTTTGGTCACTGCGGCAATGTGCATGAATGCTGCATCGATATAATAATGGTAATTCCACAAGGCCTTATGGGGGTGGTATTTCTTAATGGCACCTGAACAATAACGGCTTGTCACCCAGCAGGATTGAAACAAATAAATCTTTTCGAAAAGTGGTTTGATCACTTTTTGACATTTACTAGGGCATCAAAAGAACATCCAGTTTTACTGGTAATGCACGGCCACAAAACCCATACATGAAACATTGCAGTGATAGATAAACCCAGCCATGGAGTAACTGATATGTTTGCTTCGAATACTTAAAAAACTTTTTTACATTTGCTTTCAATCAACGCACGCTAGGTGTATAAAACTAGGATAGACCCTCTTTTCAGCATATAGGTAACTTCGCTTGTTATAAACCGCTTCATCTTTTTGTGTCTAATTTCTGATGGCCACAAAATTCCTAAAAGTAAGACTTTAGATGTTTTAGAAAATGTGTCAGCAAAATAGTAAAAACACCTAAGGACGTTCGTAATTCCGAAAATGGGTAAATGATTTGTTTTTACTAATTCTTTACAAGCACTTTAACAGAAAGCTTTCCAATAATCAAATGTGCCATACATCTATCAGAGAGACCAGTAGTTTCATCCACTGCAACCTACACACAACAATTTCTAATATGGTTCTTCATTTTCTTTATTACGTAAAATTGAGTATTAATTACATTTGCTACCAGTTCACAACGTGTGTAGACTTGTAAATAATTCTTTGGAAGAGTGGATTCTTTCAGAAATGCCGTCCAGGATACGATTGTAAAAATGTATTTAAATTTGTGTTTTGAATTTGTTTCCAGGGTATATTTGCAAATATAAAAGCTTCACAAACACTCCTAAAAAATGTGTCAATCCCTTGTATACGACTAGTCATTTGGAGTTGTCGATAAGGCGTTTTATAAAGAAATATTCATACTTGCTCTGATGGGTGACCGAAAATGCGCAGATTTTAAAAAACACTATTTTAGGCGACATTAAATAGGGTTTTAAATGCCTAAAATTGGCGACAAATAGGGCGTTTAGGTTCTATAATTACTGAAATAGATATTTTAAGCAAAAACAAATAGGTTTTCAAACTGCATAGGTTTTTCACGAATTTAATTTATATTCCGAATATAGTGATGTATGTACCTAGAAACCTCAAAATAATCTAAAAACATAAGATTTGCTCTTCAATCACAACATATCTAGTATATTTATTTACTGTAAGCGCTTACTTTTTAGAAATAATTTTTATTATTATTTTTATTATTGTTTTTCTGGAAATCGGAGTTTGGTAATTCTCTAATTCCTTCACGAATACTATGTACGAGGTGTGATCAATATATAACCGTTATTTTCAATTTTTTCAAAAAGTATTTATTTATTCATCAATAACAATCTTGTCCCCTTCAAAGTAATCCCCCTCAGATATAATACACTTATGCCAGCGTTTTTTCAAATCCTCGAAACACTTCTGAAACGCGCTTTTTGGTATCGCCAACAGCTCCTTTTTCGATTTTTCTTTTATCTCCTCAATCGTAGCGAAACGCTTTCCTTTCATCGGTGTCTTCAGTTTTGGGAAGAGGAAAAAGTCAGCGAGGGCCAAGTCCGGTGAATACGGTGGTTGAGGCATGATAACGGTTTTGTTTTTGGCCAAAAACTCACGCACAAGCATCGATGTGTGAGCTGGTGCGTTATCATGGTGCAAAATCCATGATTGTTTTTTCCACAATTCTGTGCGTTTCTGACGAATTGCTTCTCGCAAACGGCGCATAACTTCAAGGTAGTATTCCTTATTAACCGTACGACCTTGTGGCAAGAATTCATGATGCACCACGCCATTGCAGTCGAAGAAAACAGTGAGCAAAATCTTAACATTTGACCGAACTTGACGTGCTTTTTTCGGTCTTGGCTCTTCTGGACGCTTCCATTGGGATGATTGGGCTTTGGTTTCAATGTCATAGCCATACACCCATGATTCGTCACCAGTTATGACCTTTTTGAGGAAATCTGGATCGTCGTTGACGATGTTCAACAGCTCCTGAGCGATGTCCATGCGACGTTGTTTTTGCTCAAAATTTAGCAATTTTGGAACAATCTTCGCTGCCGCACGTTTCATGCCTAAAACATCCGTAAAAATTGCTTGACATGAGCCGAACGATATGCCAATATCATCAGCAACCTCTCTGATAGTGATTCGACGATTATCCAAAATCATTTTCTTCACTGCTTCAATGTTTTCATCGGTTGTTGACGTGCTCGGGCGATCCGGACGAGCATCGTCATTGACATCTTCTCGGCCTTCCTTAAACCGGTTATACCACAATTGAACTTGTGTTCTGCTCATAGTAGACTCGCCAAACGCCACAGTCAACATTTCAAATGTCCTTGTGCATTTAATTTCATTTTTTACACAAAACTTAATACAATTTCTTCGATCCATTTTTTCGAATAGTAAAAAATCGAAGAGCACACCAAAACACGACTAACCTTTTTATCTGTCAAAAACAAACTGACAATATATAACAGACATGTGTACCAACATAACAGAAACAAAAACGCGAAAATCGAACATACGTAACTCACGAAATTTGAAAATAACGGTTATATATTGATCACACCTCGTAAATGCTTTATAGATACCACATGAGTAGTATTCTATAAAAGAGACTAGATTGGGCATGTAACAAATCATTTTTCTTTTGCATAAGTTAGTATACTATAATAAGTGAAAGTATGATTTGCTTCCAGCTTTTAAAAATTTCCACATAGAAAGAATGAAATCAAAACAATTGCTGGATAGCTTGTATAGTTCTTGAAGACAGGATCCTTCTTAATTAGAAAAATGTCTTATAATATATATAAAATTGAATGTATGTGACTGGCGGCGTGTCTTGTGTGTTCTCTATAGACTCCAAAACCGCTGAACCGATTTTAATAAAGCTTTCAGAAATACTCTAGCATAGTCTGGAGCGTGCTCCTGTAAAGTTTGGTGCCGATAAAAATTGGGTTATTTTTGTGGGCTTAGCCACACGGGCCGGGTATAGCTAGTATAGTATAAACTAACAAAATACTGTAGAATAATAAGAATGAAAAGCCGAATCTAGTACTAAAAAACATATATTTTTTAAATTTATTATCGGAATAATAAAAACTAGGTTATTCACATAACCAAGCGCGAATAGAGATGTCCAAGATGAATATGATTTCTGATCCACTTTTAAGCAATATTTCTACTATACAATAGCATAGAAATTAATTTATTTGATTGTAGTTTTATTGGTTGTCGTAAATAAACGTGTTTTCATCTATTATGTTGTTTTAATAAGTATTTCTTTAGGAAATATGTCTACAATGTGCTGTATTGTAAACTGTGGAAAGCTTTTACATACTGAAACACATTTTTTGCAGTTTATTGCTACGTAACACAATACACAACATAATATAACACAGTGACTTTATCACATATTGCTGTAGTATCTACTTGTTAAATTATAATAAATAATGGTGGTACCTTAACGTATGATTTTAGTGTAACTGCATAAATATTAAAATTTATACGTGGATTCTAACAGCGGTTTACTCCTTGCTTTATAACCTTTCTCTTATCTGGTGTATTATGGGATAGGGTAAAGAAATTAAACACAATAAATATATCTTAATGATAACACTGAATATATTTTGATACAATTTTGTCAGTATTATACTATATTAATTAAAACCTCAAAACTGACAAAATTATATCAAAAAGAGACAATAGCTCAGTAATAGTCACGTTTATAGTATTAACATCTTACATGTTTTTGATGTGAAATTTAATAAAAAATTCAAAAATGAAATAATATACAGTGTGTTCCATTTGAAAAAATTGACTTTTTTGCAAAAACTAACAAAAGCATATCAAAAAACGACAATAACTCTGTAATATTCACTTTTACTGTATTAACGTCTTACATGTTTCTGACACGAAATTTAATAAACAATTGAAAAATGAACTAATATACAGGGTGTTCCATTCGGAAAAAAGGAAAAACCTCACAAATAACTTCTATTCTCCTTTTCGACTTCTTACCAGGAAGTTTCGTTGTTGTTTCCTTCTCTTCATGTTCAAACCAATTTCTCATCTCACGTAAGATTGTTATTTCTAATATGCTACAAATAAATTATTGACGTTTTATATTATTTTGCAGGTATTGAACCACACATGATCGTCATTGATGTTTCAGAAACACAAAAACTACAAATATAAGAACTAAAGAATATATTTTAAATCTTATCGTACACAATATATTTTATTTACGATTGAAAATCTAATATAATAAATTTCGTAGTCATATCCTTTTTTAAAGACTGTACGTATTTACATCTTTTTACTTTTTCATTTGTACTAGAGCCATATTTATGAATTTATACTATTCATATCAACATTTACATTTTTTATTTGAGATGATGTCATTTTCTTTGGCACATCAACTGTCATTCTACTCATATAATAGCATTTAAATGTATCGCTTCTACACAATAAAGTTTATTTATGATCATTTGTATATTGTCTCATTTACAATATTTTTAACGAAGGAATTTCTCCTTTATAGTATCTGCAACCCATCTTACTAAAGACCCTTGCCACCATTTTCAAAATGTAGGGTTTACAGCAATATGTATGTATGAAACTTGTACATACATAGGGATAAATAAGAATTAGTTTGTACCATTCTATTTTCAATACGCAATTTGATCCTGTTTCCTAATGATGTACAAACTTTTCTGGCATAACACAGTTTTTGCACTTCTTTTAAAACAACTCGATATCGCTTTATATCTCCAAAATTCATTTTTAAAAAATTTATACTAACATAGACAATTGATATATTACCAATATGCAAGCTGTTAGATACGGAATTACTGCAGAGTAGTAAACGCGGTAAAATGAATAATTTGTATGTCTACATGTACCTACATGGCTACAGGCGGCCGTATTTATTAGTAAAATTACTTATGTTGAATATCTTTATACTGTAGCATTAGCGTCTAAAACCTACCTTTTCTCTATTTCATTCAGCAATTTTAAAATTGGTCTTATATTTACAACCAGACACACTAAATACCTATATTAATAAGGTATTAAGTGTCCAAACTTGGTATATATTTTCTTTATAAAATGTTATGAATGTGTAATACGCCTGAATATTTTATGAAATTGTAATGAAATTCTAGCAAGGTTCAATCGTAATTTTCCAATTCGTAACATACTGCGAGAGATCATTTTTATGATTGCTCGTATAGTGCACTCAGAAACAGCGAAAAATAGAGAGGAATACAAACGCGGAATGTCCGTTCATTCGTAAAATAAATCATAATTATCCGAATACAATTGGTAGCATCATACCGGACCTCCAACTCAACTACAAAAGAAAGAGACCCTGCGGTCTTGCTTCCGGCTCTCTGCTACGACAACGGTCTTGACTATCCCTACGTGTTCTGGAAAGAGACGGTCAACACGCAGAAGGAGATGGAGAGTATACGAGCTGCACTTTTCTCTCTTTATCATGCCATTCTGCACCACCCGGCCGGCTCTCTGCGTTATAAAGTCAAGACGTGAAGATGGCCGGCTCGTCTGGCCCCGTGCACCGACAACGAAATTAGTGGGTGAAGGTGGCCTAGATCAATACTAGTCTAGCCTAGTCCACCCTGTCGCCTTCTCCCAACCCTCCCAAACCCCGGACTGCGTCACGCGCTGTCTCGCACACCCTCCTACATTCAACCCAGCGCACCACTATTGCTGCTACTACGATTATATCCAACCCCAACCCGCTTGCATCGACCCCCAAACCCCGAGCTCGACAACCCTCTTTACTCTTCACGTTGCACACACAGTCCTCTTTATTTCCCTTTCCATCGACCTCACTCTCTATACCCTCTTACCTTTTAGCTTGGTATGTAACAAAAATTTTACTCCCACAAAAAAACGTGTTTACTCACATAAAATGATTTACTTGTAATCATACAAATATCTACCATATTTATAATTCAATATATGTACATTATAGAATAGAAATATACACCAACGTACGTTCGGCATTTTTCAGATTTTAGATATACTTACAGAATATTGATTAAAATCCACTTATTAATATTTCCATGCGCCAAAGAAAAATAACAAATTATCTTAAGATTGAAAGGAAACAATTTGTAATAATATTGCCTACACTCATGAAACAAATATATTTATGTTAAGCTAATTATTTGCAATAATAAGCGCTTCATTACTTAAATTACTGAATATTATTGCTAAACTTAAAAGTACTTTACCGTCATACAAGAAAAATGTATTTAAATATTTATGTAATCAGCCATATCTCCTTCCCTACACCACGAAAGGATTTTTCATATACGACTTAAGTAAGGATTCTGTCAATATATAACATTTTATCGGTGTTGGTAAATTGCCTCCCCACAGGTAGTAAGAAAAAGGGTCGGATTTAATCCGTCTTATAAATAGGTAAATTGCCTCCCAAACGTTTGTAATCATTTAGGATGGATTATTTTTACTTATTAATATTATTGCTAATGCCTTTATCATAGAGGATAGAGGATTAATCTTAATGATCTGTTGTAATTATCTGTTAATAAGTTATGTATATAAGAAGACAGGTGAAGAATATTTATCAGTTAGATTTCTACATTCATTTGGTTAAAATTCTTAAAGTATTCCAACATGAATCCCAGTATTATTTTTAGTGAAAGGGGAAAACAGTTATTAGTTTTAAACAAGTATGTATAAATATGGTTTCCAAAAATGTTTAAAAAGTGGTGAAAACGGTGGACTTGTACAAAGGAAACGTGCAAATTTTTCCTTCTTACCTTGGGCGAATTCGACAACAATATAGTTGTTACAAAACATATTCAGGAACATAGTCATGACGCTGAGATCGAAAAATTACATCGTCAAATTGCAAACACATCCTGTAAAAGGAAGGCTATCGAAGATATGTCTGAAAAACCTGCAAAAATAATACGACGAGTATTACAAGAAAATCTTCCATCAACGGTTACCACGGTTGATGTAGCTGATTGCCGAAGAGCATTGAAGATTGTTTCAGAATTCTGGAGGAGATCACAATTGAAACATGTAAAGGTGAATCTTTTATGCTTACTAATAGTAAAATTGAGAAAATAGTTGTTTTTTGTTGTAAATCAAATATCCAGTTTTTTGAAAACGAATTTATTTGGACGGTACCTTTAATAATTGCCCCCAGTTCTTTTGTCAATTGTTCACTATTCATGGGTATTACAATGGACATTATATTCCATTAATATTTTCTTTGTTGCCTGATAAACAAACAGAGACATATTTAAAATTATTTAATTTAATTACGGATAGCTTTAAAAATAATCATATAAAAGTAGATATTTTGGAGGTCGTTATTGATTTTGAAAAGGGTACCCACAAGGCTGTTCAACAAACTTGGCCGTTAGCAAAGATAATTGGTTGCCGATTTCATCTTTCACAACCTTGGTATCGCAAAATCCAAGAATCATATAAAGATAACAACTCTGAAATCGGAAATTGGTCACGAATGACATTCGCCCTTACTTTTTTAAAACCTGAAGAAGTTGGCGATTGTTTTGTATTTGATTTTCTATCTATTGCACCGGATTTGGAAAACATTCAAAAATATTCTGATTAATTTAATAGACAATTATGTATCAGAGAACTCTTTATTTCCTCCATATCTTTGGGCTGAAGATTCAGCGGAACTCACTCGCACTAATAATGCTTGTGAATCGTTCCACAAACATTTTAGCTATTCCTTCTACAAATCTCATCCAAATATTTTTGTATTTATAGAAGTGTGCATTTAACTACTAAAATTCATAACACGAATGTAAAAAATCGCAAAAGATTCATTGCAAAAATAATCGAGTCTTATAAAAAAAAAGAGATAAGCAGAATGCACTTTATTAAATGTATTCTTTCCATTGTGGTGTTAGAGATTGAAAATTTTTTGTTTTATTTAAGTATAATTTTAATATTTAAGTAATTGTAGATTTAAGGTTTATGTTACATCTTATAATTTATGTATTATATACTTTTGTTTAGTTTGTATTCTACATTTTTTTCAATAAATTCAAAATTTTAATTAACTATTTTTGTTTTATTATTTATCGACCGGGACTCAATTTACACATATATCTCAGGTACCTAAAAGTTGCGGGAGGAAATTTACATTTACCCCATTTTATGCTGTAGCACACGAAATAATATTGGTATTCTATAAGTTATATTACATGTTACTTTTTAATAACCAGCTTTTCTAAGTAGCTTTCAACATTTTATTTTAATGGCACATATAAAATGTGATTATTGAAAAAGTGGCTACTATTGCAGGACAGTGTGCGGTATTAATAAATTGGAAAATTACAATTCCAAATATCTGAAAGGTGAAATAATATAAATACTAAAATCCTATTAAAGAAGCCCAGATCATTAGACAACATGCAATTTTAAATAATATTGCTATAATATTTACTGTATGTGTAATTTGATTTCTACCTGGTTTTGGCTACTTTATGTAGTATCCAAGAATCATGTATATCTTTATCCAACGATATTTTAATCAATAAATTTCACACAACAATTATAATAAAACACCAATTTTATAACTAAATTTTATTTATGTAATTTATATAAAATTATTCATCTTATTGGTTATAATTATAGGCATAAAGCGGTATAGAGTTTTTATCGAATTAATAATTAACAAAAAACTTGTATGTAAAATAATATTACATAAATATTATAAGGGAAACTAAAACGAAGTAAAAATTCATTCCAAACATCTTCAAAAAAATAATTCATTTACAACTTTAGCTTATTGCAATGTTATTATTTTGATTGTAATATCATCATAATTAATAATATCGTAAATCATAAAATTTCATGTTAAGTTAGTGTGTGACATAAAATTGTATGAAAGAATTTCCTCTTGTTGCGATTATTTGTTCAAAATAAAATCTTCAGAATATGATTCCTCATGATTATTTAGCAACTCTGTTATAATTTATGTGACTATAAACAAGGAGTTATATTTTCTTTAAACTAAATAAGCCCTGCAAATCGGTAATTTCATTCTACTATCAAAACATGCCTACTAAGGTCCAGGAGCTTTTGCAGCTGTTTCTTCGTCATTACTTGATTTTATATGTTTATACACAACCTGGTTGTTCTGTGATGTCTTTAGTTCAGAATACTTTCCGAAAATGTATATGGTGTTGAAAGGTGACAGAAAGTTTGAAGACGTAGGTTGTTCACGGGGTAGTGGAGCTACCTTATAGTGATTGTTTGAGTGTACTGGTGTTGAAGATGCGGGACTCGCTCAACCACTTTGTACAGGTGGATATTATTGGTTGAAAATGTGTTATCTTGCAAGGTGTTTTTGTGCTGTATATTCCTCCTTCCTTTTCAGCAGCTGTTGTTTAATTGTTTGAAAAATACACTGTGAACATTATAATTCTTGGTGATTTTAATTGCTCTTAATTTATTTATAATAATCTAAACCAATTCGTTCCACATATTCCTTTAAACATGTCTAGCTTGTGCAACCTAATTAATTCTGATAATCTAATGCTGGATTCGATCTTTTCATCTTTCCTATTATGACGTGTAACGTGAGATATCTACTAATAAATCGGTCAGTTAGCTTGAAAAGCTTCTTCAATATCTTAAGCACCTGCGTAAAATCTTATAACTTAAAAACATTCATAATCTTCATAATTCAAGCAAACTTATTAGTATTATACCCCAATACGCAGCTCAAGATAGCTGTCTATTAATGATTCCCCCCGCATGGTTTCTTTAAATCTTTTCCATTCAAGTGCAAAATATGCTACTGTGAACCAAATATGTATAACCAACTCCCAGAATAGATAAGAAGCACTAATGAAAAAGCATTTTCATCACTAGTTAGATTTTCGGTCATATAGTGTACCAAAATACCAAGCAAGTCTTGATATGTGTACTGGTGATATGGAACAACAAAACTCCGTTAGATGATTGTGTTGTATTGCTTAGAAACGCTACCGATGGAAAACATACAGTTTTACACAATTTAATTATAATTTTGAATACAGTGTAGATGTTTTTCTTTTGCTAGAGATCTGAGCTGACATAAAATGATGTGAGTGCCTCTGCTCATTTCAAATGAGCTTCTCTCACTAGGTTAAAAGATTTGGACAAGTGAGATTTTAATCTTGCGCCTGACTTGTCATTGCGGCAAAGTTGTGTCAAACTCTGAACCTTCTGCAAATTATTGCTATAATAAAATACCTATCTGTAAAATTTATAGTTACAGTGACATTATAGTAACACTTAATTACAAAAAAAGGCTTCCACTAAAATTTCGAATGTCACCGCTCCAATCCGCTCACTATGCACATATATAAAAGAAATTAACTCTTTCTAATATTCAATCAGTTATGTTGCAAATAGTAGTACGTAATAGGTACATACAACATTTTCTATAAGACTAAACTGAATAAACTTTATTTACCGAACAGAAAAGTGATGAGTAAAAAGATGATTCAAAAATCGCAAAAAGAATGAGTGGGGAATTGGTCACCGTCATTCCAGAAGCCACTTGAATTATCGCGAAGATAAAGATGTGTACAAAAAGGGGTTTCCAGACGCAGGAGGGGATTATTATTAGCTCAGCTAGTAATGTGAATATCAGATATAAAGTAATAAATATAAATTCAGTCATAAATATAATTAAGTTCTAATAAACATCTTTAGTACTTTTAAGAGTATTTTAATCAATCAGCGTTAATGTTCTCATCGTTTTGTTACTGATAAATTTAATATCGCCTGGTTCTATAACTACCGAAGGTAGAAACGTTAAAATAATGATGACTACTCCGGAAAAAGTGCGCGCGATAAGTTCGTTCGACAATGGATTGTCCGTAAGAGCTGTTGCTCAAGAATTAAACGTTAGCCACATATCAGTAAATAAATTGCTGCGTAAATGGACCGTTGAGAATACAACTTCAAGGCAACCACGATCAGTTAAACGAAGAGTTACCACAGAAAAGAACAGAACTTTATCACAATATATCCGGGACTATTCATTTACCAGATACAGTTCGGCGGTCAACGAAAGTGTTTATCCTGCTAGTGCGAGTACTGTACGAAGAAGACTGATCTCCCTCGGCTTCAATAGTTATAATGCGGCGGTAAAACGAAAAGACATCGACATGATAGGTTAACATTAGCGAAAACATACCACCGCATGGACAGATATTTTTGGCGGTCAGTAATTTTCTCCGATGAATCAACTTTTTAATCGTATTCCTACAGAAAGAAAACGGTTAATCGTGAGAGAGGAGGAAGATATGATCCAAGATGTATTTATCAACGTTCGATTAGTTGCTGGTTTTCTGTAGGAGCCTGGCGATGGATGTCTTTTGAAGGCCAAGGAGTTATATGACAAATAGATGGTCATCTATGCGGTACGCAATATAGGGATATATTAAGGGGGCTTACGCAGACGTCACGACTAGCTGCCGTGAGGTAGGACGTAAGGGAGTGGCGCCATAAGCGCTAATGTAAATTCTGTCGATGTAAGCTTTTCGTTAAAATAAAACAAACAGCAGAAACTTTTGTTTTTCTTATTATGTTTTTGCATTAAATTGAATACAAAGGATTAATTAAGGCTTCGTTGGGAGTACTTTCTTATAATTCAAATTATTTACTCCTACATTTCACTCTCAAAATTGGCAAAATTTACAACAGCATAATACAGTTTCAGAAACTTTATTTTAAAAACTAATTCCAGTGGAGCATGCATTGAGTTTATTTGTGTTTTAAATTTCGTTTTGAGACTTCGTAAATTAAAGCGGTTCTATTGTTTTAACGAAACCTTCGAAAGTCCAGAATTTACATTAGCGCTTATGACGCCACCCCCTTACGCCCTACCTCACGGCAGTTAGTCGTGACGTCTGCGTAAGCCCCTTAACTAATGTCATGTTGCCTAGTGTCACCGATACATTTATCCAGAGTTGTTCAGTAGTGGATCGAAACTGAAAATATTGAAACTTTACCCTGGCCCCTAAGAGTCCAGACTTAAGTCCTCTTTATGAAAAAGAGAACCTTTGATAATGTATACAATAATTCAATTATATATTTTAAACTTTAAATTTATTATTTATTTATATTGTTTTTCTTTACTTTTTATAAATATAAAATGTCCTATGTATGCAGAAAATATCTATTTTATTCAATATGTGTGAAGGTATTATTCCTGAAAATTAGAGATGGGTACGAACTTAATCGGACTGAATTTTTTGTGAAAACCTTTATTTGCAAATAAGTGTACGTAATAGACCAACCGAAGCAATTAGAATGCTTAGAATATATCAGTTTCAGATTATATCGTATTTGTTTCTACAATTGAATGACATTAAAGATATGCGAATGATCGTTATCTACGTAATTATTAAAGTCAGTTAGTAAAATGTCACCTTCATCGTATATGATTCACCCATTTTTGGGTCTATAAATTTCGTACATTGTTCTTCGTTTAATTTAATTACACATGATTTGAACAACAATTTATATCTACACAAAAACCTTAGACCAAACAACAACATGAAGCATTTTGATACCACCACCATCACAAGAGAAAAGTGAAGAACCACTTGATTAATGGAGAATACTACACAATCGAAGAATTCCTTAGACACTAGTCATTCCTCTTCTATATACAGATGATCTTATTTGATTTTATTATTTTGTGTTTTTTTTCTTCTGTCTTCTTTGTTATTTGTTAAGAGTGTTGTTAGTATTAGTATACACTACACTATTTATTTATACTTATCATGATCTGACAATTGTAATGCATTACAAGTTTGAGAATATTGACAATTTTATGTAACAGAGGTCTTACAAATATATAGTCTATTATTATTATTATTATTATTATTATTATTATCAAGTGATATTTAAGTCTCGGTAGCGAGTATGGTTCTGACCGACCTCAGAATCAGAGGGGGGGGGGGTAAAAATCTCACTTTGTCGCAGACTGTTGATTATAAAGGACGCGTCTAAATATAACCTCAGTTCAAGTGAGATGAAATTATCTGAGAATTATGTCAAAAGGCAGCTATTATTAAACTAAACAATAAACCAATTCAATTAGAAATGTATCATAGGTATATATTGAAAATATCAGTTTTTACAAGAAAGTTTTCCAGGTAATCTGTACGCAAATATTAATACGAACAAAAGTAAATGAAGTTAAACCAATACTTCCTTTAAATTCCATCAGTATTATGGGTAAATATGTAACAGAATTATATTACAAATAAATAAATCTTACAAATACTTACTACAATATTACCCAATGAAAATGTTTTATTTAAGTAATATTTCCTTAACGTTTAAAGAAGAGAAATGTTATATCTAATGCGCGTTAAGAGGTAGAAGTGAGAATGTTATAAAAGATTGTTTCGGCGACGATGAAACCGAACTTATATAGAACAAAGATACCCTTATACAAATTGTGTGGTGAATTAAATTAAATTGCCTCCGCGAAAGTTTCCGGTAGCGCTGAAGTTTGCCGGAGGAAAGTGAATGTTTGCAAAAAGATAAAACTGACATTTTCCTTTTTACCTTGCAAAAATCCGGTAGATTAATTTATTCTGGCGTCTCTTTCAGATTTCGATCAATCAATATGTCATCAGCCAATTTATTGTAAATTAAATATTGAATTACTAACATGTAATAGTATTTTCAATTAACGAATTCTTCTTGAGAAAATATACCGTTGTATATTATTATTAAAACTCCTAAATAAGTTATTTTTATTTATTTTTGTTTTCATTCTATAGTACCCAATTCTTTACGTCTAATATATTAAGTTGTTGTTGATATGATTTTTGTAATATAAATTGTTCCGACAAAAAGTTTTTCTACATCATTATAACATATTTATAACGAAAATAACAAGAAATGGATGAGTTGTTTACTTTTATCGCGTCTCGTCTGTATACCGGTTGTGTCAAAGGGCATTAGGTATAGGGATTCTCATGCATACGTATGTACGCTGCATACGTAAGTATATGTATGCCAACCCGATACCTACTGCCGTCCTAATGCCGCGACGTTTGCATCGTATATACGTATACATTGATTTCCTATGCCTAATAGTATTTGACACAACAAGTATAGTCGTCTCCTTTTTGTCTCCTAGAAGTAATACTTTTTGCAACTTACGGTTTGCGATGCAAGCTTAGATTATAACAAGTATGCTGCATCCAGTTTTTCACTTGAAATTTCAGATAATAAAATTAACATTAAATTGAAGTAAAATTTCCTTAATTTAACTTATACGAATGTGGCTCGTCATAAAGTAGTAATTGAAGAAAAACAAATATAGTGAGGCTATGTTTCCATTCACAACACATAACAACTGACACTGTCTATCGGAAAACAATCTTTCAGTAATTATTCAGAGTCATTTTTCAAATGAACAGCATTTTTCTGTTTGAAAATATTAAATGACAAATAGCTATAACCAAAGTTGGTCTATAAAACATGGTTGTACCTCGGCATAGAGTGCAATGATTCAAAATTAAAATCTAAATTTTTAATTTTGAATCATTGCACTCAATGCCGAGAAAAAATATTAAAGTGAGATGACAAAATTTTATTTGAATATCATATGTATTTGCTTTGTGTAATAAACTACCGCGCGATCATTTAAATTCTAAATTAGAGCAGTTTGTGATATTTGAATTAAGTTGGTATATAAGTACTAATTTACAATTTGAATTGTCAAAGTGACGTTTCAAAATGTTTGATTTAGAACATAAGATTTTTCTTACTGAAAGTTATTTTAAAAACGCCGAACGACAAGAGAATGGTGAATGGACATATTCAGTACCGTACTGCATCAATGATCTTCAAAATGCCTTCCCTAATTTTCCTGCGGATTATCAAAAATTAGTCCAAGAAATTTAGACATGTTTGGCGAAATTTCGTAATGTTGGAACTCTAGGTAGGAAAGCTGGTAGTGGCGCGCCCAAAAAAAGGACTCCTGAGATTGTGGCAGATGTTGCAGAAAGAATGGAATAGTCTCCCAAAAAATCTCTTCGCAGATTAGCCCAAGAAATAAACCTTTCATATGGAACTTGTCAAAAAATTTTAAAAGAAAATTTAAATGTTTATCCCTATAAGATTAACGTCGTTCAAGAGCTATTCCCTCGAGATTTTCCTGTACTAATAGAATACTGTCAGTGGTTTTTGAATAATTTAAATAACAACAACACGTTGGATTTAACATTTTTTTCTGACGAAGCATGGTTTCACCTATCCGGCTATATAAACAAACAAAATATGCGTATTTGGTCTTCGGAGAATCCTCATGAGTTTATTCAATCGCCTCTCCATCCGCAGAAAATTGGTGTTTGGCTGGCGGTTTCTAGAAGGCGTATATTTGGACCTGTGTTTTTTGAAGGAACGATAAATGCTGAGAGATATCGAAATAATTTACTTGAACCGTTTTTACAAAATCTTCATGATGACGAACTTTTACATGGGTATTTCCAACAGGACAATGCAACAGCTCACAAAACATGGGAAAGTATTTCTCGAATTCGCGATTTATGATAATCGAGTCATTGAATTTCCGCGTCGCAGTCCTGACTTAACGATTCTTGATTATTTCATTTATCCGTATCTGAAAAACACAGTTTACAAAAATAACCCACAAAATCTTGAAGAACTACAAGAGGCAATTTCTAATGCATGTAACGCTATAACCGTTCAGATGTTGGCAAATGCTTTTGAAAATATGAAACGGAGGGTTAACAGTTGCATTGCAACAGGGGGAGAACACTTTGAACACCTTTTGTAATTCACAATAAAACTAATTTATCTTGTAATGCTTTCATTTCCATTAAATTTAAATCGATTACACATAAGATTCACAAATGTCACAAAGTATAACATAACCGCAAATTTCAATTAATCAATAATTGACATTCTGGACAACCTAATAAAAAAAATCCCGCCTGCTATAATTTAGAAATTAAATGATCGCGTGGTACTAGTATTTATAAAAAATAGTAGCGTAAATTTAACGTTGTTTGCAATATTATTTTCAAATTTACTAGCTTGTGTTCCATTCGAAAGGAGACTTTAACAATTTAATTGCAGACTCTTCCATTTTGATATAATTATAATTGATAAAAGATTGTCATGGTTAACAGTGTCTAAAGCTTTGCTAAAATCAAGTATATACATGTGAGTTTATCCTTGTCAGTACCATGGATTATGGAATTAGTCAACTGCATCTTTAGCGGAATCCAGACTGACATTCAGAATGAATATTCTAGTTAAGACCACATTCTGGAAGGTGCGTCCTTAAGACTTTTTCAAGTAGTTTTGATGATATTAAAATTATACTCATAGATCTAGAATTTGCTTACTTCTTTTTGCTATAAGTAATATACGTATTACTCTATAATGCTGAGATTTATTCATTGATATAACTGTTGAAAATATGAACAATATATTCTATATAAGAGCATCATAGCTGACTCAATCCATCTGGTCCACCGGGATTTTGATTACTAGAGGAAATAATATTGGAAATTATTTTCGAGTCAATTAAGTTACAATAAATATAGGGGGGAAATTATGCTCAGAAGATTCTTATAGGTTGTAGTCACATGGTCAGCCTGCTTTCATATAAATTATTTGTTTTATGAACTTACCATACATGATAATAAATCACCATTGTTATTTATATATATCATGTTGATAACGCGGAAGTAATTTTGTGCTCTTTTAATATACTCTGCCATGAACCTAACACGTATAGATGTTAATAGCATAGGCAATATGTAAGTTTGATGTTTAAAGATTCACTATCGAATATTCTGTAGCTATATGATTAAACTTATTCTAACTTACCATTAGTAATAAAAGTATATACTTGTACATTTTAGATATTAATTATATAATCTGTATGAATATACATCAGAGGTGTATTCTTCATTTTGAGTCGCATTCGGACTGCATACACAAAGAGCAATTAATCCACTAGAAGTGAATGTATACGATCTATACATATCTGTAGAAGAATAGGAAAGACATATTGTTTAGTATGTATATACAACTTACAAGAAAATTTACGTCATATGTGGTGTAAGGTTCATCTGTGCGTTTCACAAGGCACAACAAAATGATTTGATGTGAAGCGTAATATGGCGATTCAAGATAGTGGTCGAAATAGAAAGGCATCTGTAAATGGTGCACGGATCTCTGTCAGTAAATCGATACCGTCTATACAATGCCTATAGAAAAAAGAAGATTACGTATTAGGACACCATGTAATAAAACAGTATTGTTGAAAAATATAGAAAGCAGCATATCTTTTACAATGCGATTGATTTTTCTACTCCCATAGAATTGGTAGATATGCTGAACCTGTACTTTAATGATATTCATTAAGATGCAAGTTTATATCCAATAGGAATGCGACATTCCAATATTCATCAATATTCAATATGGCCACTTCACAACTGACAGATATAAAAATTAATTAAAATTGACAGTTGTCTGCAATTTACTAGTAAGTAGTTAAAATTTGTACTTTTTTGAAAATATAAACGGTAAAAATGAGGGATAATGACATTGAAATGTAAAATTTGACTCCAGCAGAAATTATGGAATAAGCCATAGGAGCCACAAACAATTTATTATCAGCTAAATTCGCAAAAACGTACGGAAAATTTTACGCTCAATTTATGAAATGGAATGATCAAAAAATAATGTTTTATTATGGAGTCGTAGAAAAAATAGTGTACGCAACTCGCATTTAATGACTATTAAGACACTCGTATTCATTACGATACTCGCCTCCGGCTCGTATCGTAATTTTCATTCTCCTATCTTCATAGCCATCACTCAATGCTCATTGCATAATATACTACTAACGAAGACAATTATCATGTATACCGTTTGACTGAAATAAAAGTAGATATAGGGAAACACAAACACGCACACAAGTGCATGCAAACATGAATTGGAGGGGTACGATAGTAGGGGAGTACAGATCAGTTCATATCGGGACACCGGGGTACCGAGGCTTTAGTGCAAAACGTTGAAAGTTAGTGTGGAGACGTTTGCTTTAAGGAATTGCTACGCTCTTTACGGCTTTTGTATAATATTTTGGTAACAGATGTATTAACATTGAACTGAAACAAAACTCTATAAAATTTGTAACTAAAATAAAATTCTTATAAAAAAATTAAATAAAATTCTCACATTTAAAACGAAACAAAATATTAAATGAACTATACAAAATTTAATGTTGAAGATATTCAAATGTCTGTCTCTCTTGCATCAAGCAGTACCCTAAACGATTATAAAACCCATTTCGTACATTCGATAGCATTTCAGGAGTAATCATTTGTATGGCGTTAAGAATTTGTTCTCTTTAGCCATCCAAATCAATCGCTCTATTTCCTTCAGCGGTATTAATATTTGCGAGATTGCTCAGATACTGTATGTACGTTCACGCTCTAAAGTTACGGAACGAATGTGTTGTCCCCGCTCTCGATCTCCCCACTATCTCCCCACACCACCGGTCTTATACATAGGTACATGTTTATGTGTGTGTATTTGAAGATGCATATTAACTTTTAACTACGACAATCTGTATATATATATATATAGATGTGAGCTTGTATCATGAATATTAAACATTTGATAGGGCAAATCATGTATAAAATTTCTATTTACAAATTGTAAGCAGGTCGATAGAAGCCGATATGTGTTTGACATTTGACAACAGACGAATCTAGTAACTTTTGGTTACAAACGTAGCATCGTCAGGTCAAGGAACTTAAATGTCAAATAATTGAACTTTGATCAATGGTGCCATGTAGACTTTCGTGGTATTAAACACTTTTTTATTTGGTTTTCGATTTTTGAAGGAAGAAATTTTTGGTAATTTTCAAAAGGAAATGCTATACCTTTTCAAAAATTGATTTTTGAAAAAGTTTAAAACCATTTTTGATTATTTAATATGGTGATAAAGGATAGTATTTCACAAACCAATAAATAAAAGAAACGTATTTAATTCATTATAAACATGTACATTATTCACTTAAATATTCAACATAATATTTAAAGCACATGTCTTATTCTATTTTTAATGAAGATTTAAGGAATATAATAGACATTGGTAATTCTCTTATTTTAGTATACTGAATAGGATTACCAGACATAATTTAAGAATGTACAGGATTGCAGGTAAAAGTTTGTACAATGTTATTACATTAAATTAAAATATTTATTTAAATTTTCCAAGAACATTATATACATTTATCATTTAATTTATTGTCAACTCATAATTAATGTCACTGATAACTATTCATAATTAATAATAAATTGTTGACAGGTAGCCTCTATTAAGTAAATACATCTTTAACAAATCGCCGATACAGATTTGTAAAAGAGGGTCTTGAATAATTAACTGTACATTTATGTGGAGAATGGTTAGGCGATATATTGTATGAACCACGTAAAATCAGATTTTATTTTACATTAGAGGATAATTAATTGTAATACTAATGATATTGCAACGGGGTCGTCTCCAATGAATTAACGTAACGATTCATAGAACAGGGGCCTGATTATGTAATATGCGTGTCATAAAATAGAAAACATCGTTCCTGCTCGTTCAAATAGTTTGGTAATACTTCTTTTAAACCAGGAAGATGTCATCGTGTTTAGATTAATTTATGACACGTAACAAGTTTTTCTCTTGATGTTATATTTCTATGTAACTATTTTCCTAATTCCAATATAATTTAATGTATTAACAGTAATATATTGAATGTATATACAGTGCTTATTTTATATATTTCTTTACTAATAAGACAAAATAATTAAAGGAAGATACGTTTTTTTTTATTGTATTGTGTGTGCGTATATGAATAATAGATCACATGATAATGTTCTATTATGTTTAGAAAATGTAATAAATGTTGATGTTTATATTATTGATTTGTTTGTCTAATTCACCTATCTTACATTAGAACAGACACACATGTTTCTAACAATTACTTAAAAAATTCTTATAATAAAAATGAAAATATCATAAGTTGTTCTATCCCACGTTTTATATAACAGTCATTGAAGATTTGCATTAAACAACACCTATAGCAAATGTATTTCGAATGTGTTAGTTATTACTCAGATTGTTAAAAAGTTACAAACACCTTTTCAATGAAAAAGGTTTAACATTCTATCGATAAAAATGTTTATCTTAATATTTTGTTTGTACATCCTGTCTTTGGCGCCGTCATAATTATTCCAATGTTATTATATAGCAGTTTGCACAAGTTATAGATTTAAATAGAAAATAATATACCGGGTGCGGCAATAGTGTGTCGGCGGAGCTTAACATGAAAACTAATAAAGTTGTAGCAATGAGACTTTACGTACGTATGTAGTAGACTACTGTGCATTTTGTAATTTTACTTACAAATATACAGGCTGTTCCAAATTTTTGCAACCACCTTCAACTTTTTTATTTTAAATAGATTGCTATACTTAGATGCTGTAACTGTCAATATTTTAACAAAATTATCAATAAAACCAATATATCCATATATCATTGCAACGATAATTTGGGGGGCTCTCATTATAATAGCTAGAAAGTATAGCAATCTATTTAAAATAAAAAAGTTGAAGGTGGTTGCAAAAATTTGGATCAGCCTGTATATTTGTAAATAAAATTAAAAAATGCAGAGTAGTCATACGTACGTTAAAGTCTCGTCGCTACAACTTTATTAGTTTTTATGCTAAGCTCTGCCGACACACTAATGCCGCACCCGGTATATTCGTCTACTTACAGGAGAAGGATAATTATTACAAGATTATATGTAAAATAAGAAAGCAATATTAATGTTGCTCGTATATTATTCCATTTCTTCATTATATGCATTGATTGCTTTTCTAAATCGAAATACAATTACTAAATTTTGAAGAAGACTATTATTATATATTGTAATAATCTTTTACCTTGTTGACGAAAATGTACGTAACCAAATCATATGAAACTGCGATCAAACTTCTGTTTAATGTTGTTAATTATTTTGTGAATGATTATATAAGCAGTGCAAAAAAATGCAAGGCTGAAGGCAGTAATATAATTTCGAGGTGCTAACAAAATAAAGATAAAAATTGATATTGATAACGAACAATTAGGACTATAGCAAAGAACTCATAATTATTCCATCACTGTCAATAGATATTACAAATGTACTAATTATCATTTTCCAATTATGCTTTGCTTGGTTGCTAATAGATTATTAATTTCTATTTTCTATGAAACCCATGAAAAATGCTTTTGTCGAAGTGTTTCTAGGACGATGCAATATTTTAAAAAGATTCTCTAATATTGGAGGTCGTGGAAGACCACGCTACGTGCTATATATATACCGTAAGCGTCAAATTTTAATTTCGGTTTGCACTTCTATCATATACAGAAGATGATCTTATCATATACAGCGATGCCTGCTTGCTAACAGTGGTGGGAGAGCAACGGAGTGGCGGGCGACCCCCACGCCTTACAAATGTCCAGTGTGGCAGCCTCGCTTATGTCTATCTTTAGTTTAATTCGTCGCGCTCTTTTCCTCTTACCACTTTCCTATCAGAAATTAAAATATGTCGACCTCGGTATATTCGCATGAAATTACATGACAGGTATTACAAGAGTAGAAATATATTTAGAAGGGCCATATCTGCAGGGACTCTTTGAAACGCTGCACCATTTGGTCTAGGATGTAGGAAAAAACCTGCAGCATAAAAACCTACATCACAGCCCCACAAAACTAAAGGTCTTTAATTGTTAAGATTCCAGCAACAGCCTCTGGAGCTAAATTACGTAAATCTGTACATCCAAATTCATATTTAGCTAGAGGATATTCTTCAACAATATGTGTAACTGTTTCAATCTCAGCTCCGCAATCACAAGCTAGACTCGCAATCACATTCCACTTGAATAAAATCCATTTCCTTCGCCAATCTCTCTAAGTAGTTACATTTGTCTTTGGATATAGCTTCGATATTAAGTTGAAAAATTTTAATAACTGGACCAATATTCATAAAAGAAACACAATATGTATTCAAACTTGAAACATTATATCTATCATATGACCGTGAGGATCTTGTGGATCTTGTACGGTCTTCAAAGTGATGGATATTATGGACAACATTATATTCTCCATTTCGGACCATCGTAAAGATGGTTACCATCAACCAAAATCAAATAAAATTAAAGAAATATAGATTAAAACATAAAAATAGCTAGGAAAATAAAAACTTAAAAGTGACAATGACAAAATGTCAAACTATGTACTTACATGACTATATGTCGACTCTTGGTGAATGTCCAAGGGGCCATACGCATTGACGTAGTAATCATTTATAGCATTATAAGCGTCTTTTCTTGCTTTCGTCACCAATATAGCTTATAGTTTTATTATGCAATTAGTTATTTTAACATTATCTTTGTTTTACCATTGTATAAAATTTATTCTCTTTACAGGTTATTCTTTTAAAATGTTTACTAAATAATCCAACATTTATCAGTGAGCACTAAACTTTGAAGCCACTAAACAACGCCAGCTATCAAAAGAAACCAGAACAAAATATTTTTTTCTACAAACACTATTAAAAACTTTTTTTTAACACGGCATACTTCAATTAAAAATGAAATGTTCTTTAACTAGTGTAAATTACTTTTAATGCTAGTGTAAAAAGTAAAATAACAAGTCGTTCGTCACAACGACGTTATGATAAAGATACGACAGAATAATGGAAATACTAAAAATGATTTTGATTCAACTGAATAATACCTACCTAATCGATAGGTCTTGTCTTAAACCAGGCAACACACAATTCTCTTCCTGTCTTCACTCATATTTTTAAGTTAGTCTCACTTTTTAATTAATTCAATTTCAGATTTTATTAAAGAAATATTACAAATTACTAAGTAGGTTGATATCTTATTTGGAATCATTGATATTGAATGTACACTTGGAACAATTAATAATAGTGAGCCCATTTGAGTAAATATCATTATTGTTGCAGTTTAGTAATAATATTTTCTGTTTAACGAACGATTATTATTTCAAAGCTGGCAAGGAATAGGCAAAATACCATTATTAAACAGCACATCAGAACTTTTGGAAGAAGAAGGACAATTATTGTTTGGGAGAATTTGACAAGTATTTCTTTTTTTGTTTTCAAGGGAGTCCTCCAAATATTATTCGGCGACGCTCGCACCTTTCCTCCCCATGTCTTTTGACTAGTTAAATTTGTTCCAGAGTCTGTCTATAAACTAGTGGAATAAAATAATTTATTTATTATCACAATAAAATAAGTGTTATTTTCTTTTTCTATATCAGATTAATTTACATTTTGCAAACTATTTTGTTAATAAAAATAGTACTCTTAAACAATAAACGGAGAATTGAAGTGTTAGAATATTGATTATGGCGACACAGCTAGAACACTTAATAATAATAATAATAATAATAATAATCTTTATTACCCAACAGGCCAGTGTCCAATAACAGGATAATTATAATCATTTGTGTATACAATTCAATACAATGTAATATAAATTTAACAAAAATTCTCAATATGAATTTAAAAAAAAAAGAAAAAAGAAAAATATATGTATATATAATATTCAGCAACGCAGTAATGTTCATCCATATTTAGGCAAAAACATCCTCAAACAGTCCATTGCCCAGACGGGATAACGTATAAATTGGTGTACGTTTCATTATGTTTGTCCGTGCAAATGGTACCAAGAAAGTGCATCCATATCTTGTGTTAAATCGCGGGATAAGAAAGGACAACCGCTCAAGTAATAATGGACAATCAATTTTATTAGACATGAGCTTGTATAAAAACTTTCCACACAGAGTATATCTCCGGCCGGACAAAGAAGTCATGTCATGACGCGTTAGTAGCTCTTCCTGTGACGTGCCCCTCTCCGGATAAATTCCATCATGTTTAAAAGACAGAAACTTCAAGAATTTTCTGTGTATCCGATCCAAAGGTAAGGTATCACAGGCATATATGGGATACCAAATTATTCTATTTTACTCACAACATATGCGGAGTATAATGACTTAAGCAGTGACATATCTCTGAAGTACTTAGAAATCCGCATGATGAAACCAAGGAGTTTGAAGGCTTCCGAGCATATGCTTGAAATGTGTGATTTGAAAGTAAGGCTTGAGTCAAATAAGACTCCCAAATCTTTAACTTCTGGTACCATTTTTATGTTAGTGCCGTTAATGAAGTACGCAGATGAACTATTAAGGAAACCACGAGTATACGAAACTACGCAACATTTGTTTACATTTAGCTTGAGTTTATTAGAGTCACACCATTCAACTAGCACATCTAAGTTGTGTTGGAGTTTATTTATATCATCCAATGTTGAGACCTCTGAGTATAGTTTAATGTCATCCGCGTATCCAAGAACAGGGCAATCCAGCCTGAGAAGCAAATCATTGATGAATAAAATGAACAATAATGGACCCAGATTTGATCCCTGTGGCACTCCTGAGGTGAAAACGAAGTCATTTGATGAGTAGCCGTTGTAAGTTACATAGCATCTTCTCTGATGCAGATAAGATGTAAGTAGAGAAACACAGGAGGGAAACCAAGAGAACTGATTTTGGACATTAAAATTTTATGGTCAATCATGTCAAATGCTTTCGACAAGTCCGTATAAATAACATCAACCTGTCCACGTTTGTCTAGAGTTTCGCAGATAAACTGAGACAATGTAGCCAGGTTCGTAATCGTAGAACGACCCGACATAAATCTATGCTGGTTGGGTGCAAGAAAAGAAACTGTATGATTATAGACGCAAATATACAATACTCGCTCATATATCTTTGCAAAATTTGATAATATGGAAATAGGTCTGTAATTAGACAGAGATGTGCGATCTCCTTTCTTATGTACGGGAACGATTCTAGTATTCTTCAAAACTGGAGGGAAAACAGATGTTGTAATGAACATATTGATAATTATTCTCAAAGGCACTGCTAAAATGTATCTACAATCACGAATCAAGAAACTGGGTAGCAAGTCATGTCCTGCTGTTTGTTTATTAGGAATATTAGCCATTAATTTAAGTAACTAATCCTCAGTTACTGGTAGGAAGCGATAAGGTAGGGAATTATTGACCATTCCAGTATATGTAGTGTCAATGACAACAGCGTACACTGATGAAAAATAATGTGCAAAAGCATTAACAATTTCATTCTTTTTCAACACTTCAAGAAGTCTTGCAACTTTTTACAGCAAAGTACCAGGATTATCCCATAAGTCAACCAACAATTAGTACAATTAATAAGAAATTACAGGGCGTTGTAAATAAACTTCCAAAACGACGACCAGCATATTAAAGGAAAACACATAACTTGTGTTACAAGAAATTGAAAAACAATCCAAATTCAACTAATAGAAGCATTGCTTTGGACCACAATATAAGCCACATTTCAGTTCTAAAACTTCAACAGAAGATGACTATACTCTTAGGCGCTTGCCTTGTAGATATTGGGTTAGGGAAAATCCTCACTGGATACAGTGAGTCATAGAGAATATTATCAGAAAGTTATGGGAAGAAATTATTGATGACAGAATTCTACGTCCAAGATAAAGAAAGATACCTGAAATTTGTACATTTCGAATTGTTGCCTTTATTAACTGCATTATTTCCTAATGCAAACAATCCCGACATACCAAATAATAGTATTTCTTGACAACATGGTGGTGCTTCGCGTCATTACGCAATTAATATGCGACTCTACATGGATCAATTTCTCCCAGGAAGATAGATAGGAAGACGAGGTGGTTAGGTCTCGAAATCTAAAGCTATTAGACTTCTTTCTATGGGGGTATTTAAAAAGTAAAGTGTATAAAAATGGACCCATAAGATAGAAAATCTCAAGCAAAGGAACGGACACGAGATTGGCTCAATATCACTATGTAGAATGTGAAAAATGAGTTTTATAATTGTATTTGTTAATGTCAGATGGTACAGGGTACTAAATGTTCCTTTCTGATTAATCAAAGTAGTTTTAATGTAATTATTATCTTTGAATGGAGTAGATAATAAATTTATAGTTCGATATATCAACATTTTTATAATTTCATAATAAAACCGATTCAAAGTTAGGTGCTTAGATTCTTTTATTCAATTTTTAATAAAGCTTAAAATCTAAGTATCTTTTCACATTTTTTGGTAAATATATCATATTAAATATCTTATACTGTTGGATACAGAATAGAAAGTACTACCGAAAAAAGAATTAAAAAATCACATGTTGCCATTTAAGAAGAAAGTCGATGACGTCATAACATGAGAAACAAATGACATCAGATTCTTAAAATCAAGGAGGATAAAAAAGAAGGAGAGAGAAATGTCGACAAAAAGTGATGCCGAGAGGAGTATGTTTACATCCGCCATTGGTGGAACCGTGTGTAACATTATCTGCTTATTTGTCTAATATATATTTTCTATTTTATTCTTTATTATCGTGAATTACAAACGTCCTATGTTCATATATAATTTTTTTTATTGAATATAATAATTTGTTATTAATTAGTTTAAGGTTAAGAATTTCCATTATTTCCCATTTCATTTTTACTAAGGTTTTAGCTGTTTTATCTTTAATTTAGTACTTAGTATTTAATATGGTTTGATGTGCCGCTTTCCATTGCACAAATTGGAGTAGCAAGAGAGTGTAAGGCAATTACAGGCAGAGAAAAGGAAAATTATAACTTTCCACAATTGTAGGTAGGTACATAAAGTTATTAATTTCATCCATAATTTGGTGAATATAAATCTTTTAACATTGAAAATTGTTGATTATAGGATTAACTGCTATATACCTTAGTGAAGTGCTATACAAACATAAATTGTCAAGTAAATGCATCATTTCCTTTGGTTACAGTGGAATTGTTTATTAAATATTTGTACCAGCACATGAGAGTGAATCAAACCTTCCATCAAGAGATCCATAAGAACTTGACGAAAAGCTTTTATGTATTATTATATTGTAAATAAAATCATAAATTAAAACCTCATATATGTAAATTCAAGTAACTAGTTAAATGTTAAAGTATGTAGATATATTAGTAATAAATATATATGTATATAAATTTGCTGTTGTGTAAGTTGTTTATACTATTGGTAACCTAAGTATATATACACATTCTTGATTATTATGTTTTAGTTTCACATAGAGTAAATATTGAGTGAATATTACAGTTGAATAACACACATTTATATGCTTGGAGAACCATTAATTGTTATGAAAGGCATCTCAGGCAATCACATTTTTATTTCAGTTATGTATTGAAAGTTTACTAGTAATTCATGGGCACTAGCAAATATTTATTTTTAGAAAAATCTATAATTTGTCTTTTTTAAAGTATAATTATTAGAGAAGTAGCTTTCATCTATAAGCATTTAAAAAATAATAATATTCGAATTTAAATAATTTAATAAATGTTATTACATAGGATGCCTAAAGGTATGCAACCCGCCAAGGTTGAACCATTTCTACCCTGCCCGTACCTCCTTCCCCTGGCATCACTTTATTTGTCTATAAACTGACATTATGCTTTCTCTATATATCTTACCTACTCCAAGCCTAAAATAGACTAAAAATATTCCTCTTACTTAAACTACTCGTCGAGATTTTTTGAAAAAATTAATATCAATGAATTTATTCTTTACTTATTTCCACACTGTACATTTTTCTATAACGAAATTGTAAATATATGTAATTTTATATTGCACGAATACAAGGATGGAACGAGTTTTTTCTAAACTCATTTTATAGTTTTATAGTTTATTTCCCGTTTATTTATTTTAGAAAATCTACCGAAACCTGCGACTAATCTTTAATTAGTGCCTACCTATTTATTTTCGGATGATATTTTTCCACTTTACTTATCAAAGATTCCACCGTAACCAACTATGACAAAAGTTATCATCAAATAAAAAATAGTAATAAAATAAGAGGAATCCATAAAAAAGACTTGTCTATATAGACATAAAATGTAGCGCTTTCGACATTTTGTTCTATTTCCTTTTCGTAATTCTATAGGCTGTTCGAACGAAGGGATGAACTAGGGTAGTAGATCAGGCGAACATTAGCGGTATATCGCCATCTTGCGCTACGGACAATAACGCGTCCGTAGGCAAAAATCACCTTCTAAATGCTGTCTAGTTAAACCGGCCTTCTCCTTATGTAAAAGTATTACAAAAAAGAACCGTCGGTGATTGTAATAGATCAGGTAATTTCTCGGAATTGTTGGTAGAATGAACATTAATTTGTTTACTATGCTTTCAAACTAAGAAATATGTAATTCTAGGAAATTTTACAATTGCTTATAATCTTTTGGAAGTCTAATAAAAACCTTTCTTTTACATAACATATACTTAAACTTACATAAAGCGTTCTGTTTGGTTAAATATATAAGTTGAAATTTTTTTTTGACACTGTCTAATTTATAACTTAATATTTATCTAAAAAAGATAATTAATATAAAAAGAATATACAAGTACGTATATACGAGGGGCGTTTAATGTATTCTCGGTATCAATATGAGCATGAAAAACAATACAATTAAAATTTAATAACCGTTATTGTTTAATGTAATTCCTCATAACCTCAATACATTTATCAGATCTTTCAATGAACTTTTCAATGCCCTTTAAAAAATAACTTTCTTCCTCATCAGAAAAATGTGCATTTATTGCCTCCTTGAGATCCTCAGCGACGGAAAATCGTTTTCCGAGAAGATATGTTTATAAAATTGAGAACAGATAATAATCATTAGAGGCCAGATTACCTTTTTCATATACTCAATTAGAAAAATTTCTTTAGAGTCCCAAAACACCCTGACTATAACTTACCAGGCAGATGGACGGACTTTAAATTTCTTAGGATGGTCTGGTCTGCATCCTTCTTATACCATTGTATACAGTGTGGTGATAAAGTTTGGAACAATATTCATAAAAGCGTTCTATAATGTTTTTAAGAAAATCCCTCGGACAGGTCAATTTTTGTTTTTAAAATGCAGTCCTTCGAGGAAATTTTTTTTTTGAATGACGTCATTGGTTTTTACATAATGACGCCATTATCAATTTTTTTAAATGACAACCTACACTGTTTTTTTCAGTTTTTAATTCATAACTTTTAGAGCTTTAATTTAGTAAACATAATAATAGAAAAAACATATTTAACAAAGGAATCAACAGAACTTAACGCAAAATGTTCAAAGTGATCCCCTCCATCCATTTGACATTGACCAGCATGACAGTAAACACTTTCTATACTGCGCTCAATAATATCTGGCCTAATTTGTTCCATTGCATCACGAATTCTCTGTTGCAAATCTTCCAACTTGTTGGGTCTATTGAAATAAACTTTGGATTTTAAGTAATCCCATAGATAAAAATCTAAGGGCGTTAGGTTGGGGGAACGCGCTGGCCACTCAATTGGCCCTATCCATTTTTTAGTAAAGATACATCAAGGTATTGGCGGATCTCTATGGCAAAATGAGGAGGCGCCCCATCTTGGTGAAACCAAATATTCTGATGACGAACGTCGCCATTTTCATTTTGAGGAAAAAGAGCCGCCACTGCTGGCACTCAATAAAATTTCAAAAAATTTGATTTAGTGCCAGCGCGTTCCCCCAACCTAACGCCCTTAGACTTTTATCTGTGGGGTTACTTAAAATCAAAAGTTTATTTCAATAGACCCAAAAACTTGGAAGATTTGCAACAGAGAATTCGCGATGCAATGCAACAAATTAGGCCAGATATTATTGAGCGCAGTGTAGAAAGTGTTCACTGTAATGCTGCTCAATGCCGAATGGATGGAGGGGAGCACTTTGAACATTTGCGTTAAGTTTTGTTGATTACTTTGTTAAATACGTTTTTTTATTATTATGTTTACTAAATTGTAACTATGAAAGTTGTAAAGTAAATGTGTCATTTATTTAAAACAATAGTTATGTAAGGTACGAATTTGTGTACATCACCGTTTTAGCAGTTAGAAGATCTATTAAAAACAGAAAAAATAGTAGGGGTTGCCGTTTAAAAAAATTGATAATGACGACATTATGTAAGAACCAATGACGTCATTCAAAAAAAATTTTCGTCAAAAGACGGCATTTTAAAAATAAAAATTGACCTGTCCGAACGATTTTCTTAATAACATTATAGAACGCTTTTATGAATTTTGTTCCAAACTTTCTCACTACACTGTAGACTATTGTTTACTTTCAGGGTCACATTAATAAATCCATGTTTTATCTCCAGTAACAATGCGGTCGAAAATATTTTTGAATCTTCACCATAGACCTCCAACATCTCTCTAGAGCACTCAGCTCGCTCATGTTTCTGAGGTGCCTTGATCATTCGCGGCACCTATCTTGCACTGACTTTTGGGAAGTTAAGATGATCATCAAGAATAGTCTGTCTAATACCAACAGACATATTAGTCATCTATGCTCATATTTTAAGCATTCAGGCATCTTACAGATCAGGTTTCTCAACTTTTTTCACATTTTCTTCTGTAGCGACAGTAACGGGGCCGCCCGAACGAATTAATTAATTAATTTTTATTGTTCTTCCTGTCCCTTTTGAACTGTAGATAATGAAAGTGCAGAATCGTGATAACGAGACACTTCTCTACGCGAATGATTTTTTCACTCGTTCCTTGTTTTGTAAAAAATTTAATCACAGCGCGGTGCGGTGTTCGATTTTCTGCAACATTGTACCGTCAGCCATTGCGATCATTTTTCACCGAGAATTACTAGAAAAACTGAGAAGGTTTGAGAGGATAATTGTAAGAAAAATATATGGCTCGAAAAGAGTGACAGATGAAGAATACAGAAGAACTTCGAAATAGAAAATCACGACATGGAGACCTAACACAGGTTGAAAAATTGGGTGGCCGAGAAGCAGGTGGGAAGATCAGGTGATTAAGAAACTAAAGATACGGGATTGGAGAAGCAGGGTCCAGGAACGAGATGCGTAGAGGAGAGTAACTGAGGAAGCAAAGAGGAACAACAGAATAGAGTAATGCAAGAATGGAAAAACGTGGAGTAACTCACCACAATAAATGAGTTGCTTGAGTTCAAACGAGAAATTACTGTGATTAGACTGTGTGGTCCGTCAATCTTCCTCTATTTAACGTATGAAATAAACACCTGCATACTATCGAATAGACATCTCGTAATATGAAAATATACTTCTGTGATTCCCTTGCCTAAGATTCAAGGTCCGATGGAGTTCAAGGATATGAGGCCAATTAGTATCCTTTCTACTTTGTCAAAAATTTTGGAGTAAATAATTTTTAACCAGATCTTTAGTTTTGTTAGCATACTGCCTGCGTGCAATTTGGATTTATAAGTGGCTACCGTTGCGAAACTACATTGTTAAATGTAACGGATAAAGTTATTATCGCCTCTGATTACGATACTAAGTATATTGGACTTCAATAAGAAGTTTAACACTGTAGATACTTTAATTAATATTTTAAGAAAGATTAGCTCCGTTCGGTATCGGTGCGCCTGATTGTTAAATTACTTGACTGATCGTAAGCAAAGCGCCATTTTCCAGAAAACTCTATCTCTATCGTTGCCAGTGAGAGTCAGGGTCCCTCAAGGTTCGGTCTTTGGACCTTTTTTTTCAATATACACTTGCAAATTTCCAGATGTAATTAAACATGCAATGTGTGTGTGTATATGGATGATATACAATTGTACAAATCGTTAAAGCCTGATGCTTGGTGACTATGAGTTTTGCGGATATTAAGAGGTATTTTGGTTCAGTTCCAGTGGCGGCTGGTGAGTACGTTTTAGTGGGGCACGTACATAGATAAGACTGATTCGTTTATTATCGGTGATATGCTCGGCATCTGGGAGTATATCACCGATAATAAACGAAGCAGTCTTGTCTATATACGTGCCCCACCAAAACGTACTCACAAGCCGCCACTGGTCAGTTCATAATTTTTGTCGGCAGCATAATCTTTACATAAATCGAGCTATATCACAAATGATTTTATTTGGTAAACCAGAGTTTCCTTTTTTGTAAGGAAATTAAATTTTTCTCCGACTAGATTTTAATGCATCTTTCACCCTGCTTAAATATTCATGCAGTTCTGTTCACACTGGATTGTGTTATCGGAGGCTGTTTAGGTTGTTCTTATTAAAAAGAGTACAAACATAAGTTCTTATTTTTGTTATACAATTAATAAACATGTTATATGTTCAAAAAGAGAATTGAACTGACTCATGTAATTAGAAAAACAATAATATCTATTGACCATGCAAATGAAATAGCAAAAGTAAATATTTTTTGATATATAATGACTGTTTTCCAAAATTGCTATACCCTTTGATTTTTATGTAGATCCTCAATGTAAGCTGTAAGTAAATTTATGCGTTGTTTTTGACGAGTGTTTTATATGTCAAATATATACCACAGTTTTATTAATAGTTTTTGATATTTTAATGTTTTAGTTAGTTCATGTTGATCAATTGATAAAGATAATATCTATATTACAACTTTTTATATTGTCTGAGATCATTTTACAGCCGCTAACAGCTACAAGTTCGTAGATACCCTTTTCTAAATTGGCAAAATAGTCTGCAGTAACGAATCTGATGAAACCTTTTGTGCTGTTTTAATTGGAGTCAGCCCTCGCCTGTAAGTCTTCCAACTCCACGTCAAAGATATTTTTCCATGGCCATCCATATTTGGATTTGATAATTTGTGAGTAATCATTGATATCAGATTACATATGGCGCTTGTGGCAATCTGGCAAGGTAAAACTTTATTTCAGTCACAAACTTTTCAAAAAGCTGACAGCATAGATCTACGGGAGTTTAAGTATTCATGTTCGAGACTACTTGAAATATAATTTGGTCAGGAGTAAGTTCTGACGCTTTAAACGTAGGTGCTTACTACTTCAAATAAATTAGGGTGTTTCTGAAGAGCAGGGCAAAATTTCGTCTAAATAGGGCCTATGTACTGCTACACCTACTATAAATTTATATCTTTATCGATGATGGTAACACTATCTAATTCAGATGCCCAGAAACCATCATCGAGTTGATAATTTTCATAAAGTCTCTATTTGAGTTTTTAAAAAAAGAAATAATTGGACTTAGCTCTTACTTTCAAAATGCTCTTTGTCATTTTTAAGTTTTCAGAGAATGAAACCTTTACCTAAAAAAATATTCAGCTAGAACGTCAAATTACTAATCATATAAAAAAAAATCAATAATTTAATATTACAACGATTACGGTGCATTCCGTTAGATTTCCAATAATACCAAACGTGAACTTCTAGGGTCATCCCTGAATTATTAACAAACTCCCGAACAGTAACGTGCAAAGCGCATATCCTAGACAGCTACCTAGTAACGGTTATATTTAGGCGTAAATGAATTATTAATTCGTATTGGCTTTTCAGGACTTCCTAGGATCCTGTTTCCTATTGCGTCGTACGGATGAACAAATTTTGCCAGCTTCCGAGTTAAGGGGTTACGTTCAATACTTTTGAGTGTGAACTGTTGACCCAAGGTAACAGTCTGTCGCAGTTCAGTTGACGGTTCTGGACATTTCGAACAGCCAGTCACGAAGAGAAACGGTACTAGTATGCATTTGACAAAGAAATCAATTTTATGTTCGAAACTGTTGGTCAGCAACTGTAATTTATTCGGTTTCTGTTAATTTATCTTACAATTAATATTGGTAATACATCCCAAATAAAAAGAAATATTTTGAGAAGGTTACCTATAATTGTCATTTTATATTAGTTTTTCAATATATATGAGAAAAGTACTGTCAATTTCTAAATAATTATTTTTAAAGCGGTAATGTTTTTAGCATCTTTATGGCCATTTAGTCTATCTGATAAATATTGCATGGTTTAATATATATAGGGGAAGTACGGCTATGATGGCAACCTTTTTTTATAAATATGAGTAATTATGTCCATTTAAACCGCAATAGATATTTAACCCTGGCAAAATACAAAGAATAGGAAGTAGTTTCATAAATAACCAATCTAAGCTATTCCAAAATAATATATTTCTATAAAATATATATTTTGATTTTATTGCCAAGTGTGCCATCATATACCTATATAATGTATTGATGGCAAACCATATATGGTAATGATGGCATAGGTAGATACTAATTATTTACAATAGATAAAAAAATTAATGCAAGCAGGATTTTCATTATCAGAATCTTCTTGAAATTGTGGTACATTTGAATCCAGATTTTTATAACTACCAACATCGAATTCAACCCTTTTCTTAATTTTTCTTGCGTACTTTCTCAGTTCTTTTGCTTTTTGATCTGCTTCCGTGAGTTTTAGTAGTTAAATAGTGGGTGTTTTATTCAAATCACTTTGCGCATATGAACTTTTGCATCTTCTCTGTTTCAGTATTGAATCCACTTGAGGGACTGGTGACAATTCTTGTATAAAATCAGGCGCATTTGAAGAAGTCACTGGAATCTTTATTGATGACACGCTACTTACTTCAACTACAAAAGATTCTGATAAGTTTTTCTGACCTAAGAAGAAATTTCCTATCGCATTCATGCAACAAACTACTGTGAAATGCTGACCTCTTTCAGCAGCAGTTAATGAGCCCACTTGATTCTTTCCTTTTTTTTCAGAACGAGATTGGACAGTGGACAATCCAGATTAGTCCATGTTAAAAATTTGTTGAGGCGTAAATTCGTATTCCTCAATTACTTTTGTCAAATTTTCAAAATATGCATTGATATGTGTTCTGTTGAATGCTTGAGCTCGTGCAAGAGAGGTTACTTCAGGAATTCGGAGACTTATGGAAGGATATCTCTTTAGAAAGCTACGAAGCCAGCTAACTCTTTTGTGCTACTAAAGTTATGTTTTAGACTTAGCTTTTCAGCAAGTTAGAAAGCTAATTTTCTCACATCAGTACACGTTAATCCAAAGAACCTTAGTTCTAACATTTTTAGTACCTTATTACTATCCGAAACCCTTCGCCGAAGTGTTCTTGTTGGAACATTAAATGTCTTCGAAGCTAGTTTCCATCTCATATGTTTCGAATTTATAGCATCTATAGTTTCTCCCATATTATCAGCTGACTATTGCTGGCTTTTGGAAGATTTTTCTTGCTTGTTATTCATGTCGTTTATGCTATAACAAATAGAAAATTATAATTTCTATCAACATTAAAACATTAATGTACTTACTAACAACATCTGCACATTGATATGATGCCATCATAGACATAGTAAACGTATGCTATCATGCCCGAAGTGTAAGACGGGTCTTTGTGGGAATGTATGGCACGTGTATTGTACCGTATGAACTAACTACCGGCCTTAATTTGATGTTATAATGTACATTTATATTTCAATCAATACAATTTGTATGTTTCTACTAATTGAATCAAAAAAAAACGTACTTTAGTAAAACCATAATAAAAATTGTACATACCTGCTAAGTTAAATTTGGGATATTGTACCAGAAATACCGAAGTAATTTAACTGTAAATACACAGATAAGACGCTACCACACTGATGTATTGATGATTGCCTAATTTGCAACCATAGAAATCGTGATATCATAGAAAATCGTCATGTGCCATCATAGCCACAGTGCCATCATAGCCGTACTTCCCCTACGTCATTGCAAGCTCCAATTGGAATTTTATAAACTACATGTTTTCGTTTATGAAAAGGATCTTTGCCTTTAATAGTACTGAATCTTAAATTATTATGATTTTTATGGACAACTTTTATATTAAATGAGCGTCATACCTGAATCATTTTTTTCTGATACATGTTTTACATAACGAATAGCTACATATATTGGTATCTATGTTGATTTGAATGATTATTATTTCTATTATTATTATAAAATGTATTTATCCTAATTTTGATAATGGTATTTATAAAATATAAAGGATAATTAATCAATTTAATATTAATAACTCTTTAACTAATGATATTAAATCTAATGTGGTATATACCTAATGCAAATGTCGGTATAGATTGTTGTCCATTGGTACGAGAAGATGTGTATTATCCAATAATCTTGTTTTTACTTTTGTACATGATCGCTCATTCAGTACTTTGCAACCTAACTATTAAAAAATATAATATCAGAAAAGGTAATTTTCCATGCTCTTCACCATACCGATTGGACCTTTCTGTATTCCTTCATTAACATCAATAAAGCTTGTGATGCGTTTTATTCGGTGATCTATGGCCTACTCAATGATTTTGTACCACTTAAACTATTACTAAACATAATTACCCTTCATGGTGTACTGGGTAGCATATCCGTGATATTAGAGCAAAAAATAACTATAGTCTTAAATATCTTAAGTATAAAAACAACAGCGATTTAATCAAATGCAGGGAGGTTCGCGCGAGGATTAAATTTAATTCAAGAAACTTTTCGATGATTACATTGAGGGTATGCAAATATCCCATAGTGAATAGTCCGAAACAATTTTGGTCCTACATACGGCCCAGGAAGACTGATGGAGAGATACCACGTTTGCTGAGGACTGGTGAGGGTGGTGTCTTGTCTAACCCACTATTTATCGTTGCCGAGTTCTCCAACTACTTTCAATCAGTTTATTCTTCGGGTTACTCCATTGCCATTCTAATTTCTTAGCAATTAATGTTTCAAGCTTGTCTTACGACTATGTACTCACATCACTCAAATCAATTAAAAGTTTGCAATTGAGTACATCTATCTTCCCCGACTGCTAGAAAATTAGTAGGATAACGCTCGTTTTTAAAAAGGGGGACAGGAGGGTTATCGACAATTATCGACCTATAGCCATCATAAATAATTTTGCAAAGGCCTTTGAGAGGTGTCTGTATATTAGCCTGTTTCACGGAGTTGGCAATTGTATATCTGTCCATAAACATTGTGATATTAATAATTGAGCAAAAGCAGGCAAGTTGGATAAAGTACAACTTGGCTGTTTTTGCTCAATATTTATGCGAGAACATAGATAATAATCATCAGGTAGATGTCGTTTATACGGACTTTCCAAATCCTTCGACGGGATTGATTATCAGTTGCTGTTTAGTCAACTGTCTACAATTGGGCTTTGTCCCAAACCGGTACAATTTTTTGAATCATATTTCACGGATCATAGGAGCTTTGTTTCTTGTTTGGACCATGTCTCGAACATATATGTGCCGTCGTCGGGTGTCCCTCAGGGAAGTAACCTTTTCTTAATTTTTATTAATGATTTATGTGATCAGTTGCAGTTAGAAATGTTGCTCTTCGCAGACGATTTAAATTTTTTCTTAAGAGTAGTTGGAAAACTCTCGATTCTTTCAGTTACAGTTTTAAATTATAGAACGTTGATGTGACATTAATAGACTGCAAAAGAATATATCCAAAAGCCAGATTTTGACGTTCACAAGTAACATTATCTACAACATTACGAATACCGGTTTGGTAATCTGCCACTAAATATATGTGATTCTGTGCGTTGGAGTAACTTTTGATTCGAAGCTTACCTTTTCGAAACACAATTCGGAGATTATTCCCTTTGCATTGAAAATGCTGGGATTTGTGATAAGAAGTACACGAAATTTTACATCGTCAGATGCCATTTCACAAATTTACTATTTCTTTGTGCATTCTAAACTTGAGTATGCTTCACTCGTTTGGTCCCCTATTCATATTAATCAGATTCGAACAGTTGACATGGTGCAGAGGCGGTTCCTAAAATATCTGTATTATAAAGGGAATGGTTTCTCTCCTGTTCGAGACTTTTATCATGGCCTTTATTACAACTCTTTCCGTTGGAATCTGTGGCAACGCTCTGTGCACAGTCCACTATTCGTTTTTTGTTTTATTTAGTTCATAAAGGTGTCGATGCGGCTGAATTGTTGAGTAAACTTAAGGGGGCTTACGCAGAGGTGCCGACTAACTTCCGTGAGGTAGGACGTAAGGGGGTGGCGCCATATGCGCTAATGTAAATTCCGCCGATGTAAGGGTATTCGTTAAAATAAAATAAACAGCAGAAATTTTTGTTTTTCTTATTATGTTTTTGCATTAAATTGAATACAAAGGATTAATTAAGGCTTCGCTGGGAGTAGTTTCTTATAATTCATATTATTTACTCCTACATTTTACTCTCAAAGTTGGCAAAATTTACAACATCATAACACAGTTTCAGAAACTTTATTTTAAAAACTATTTTCAGTCGAGCATGCATTGAGCCTTTGTTTATTTGTGTTTTAAATTTCGTTTTGATATTGCGTAAATAGTAAATAAAAGCGATACTATTGTTTTAACGACTTGTAAAATCCAGAATTTACGTTAGCGCATATGGCGCCACCCCCTTACGTCCTACCTCACGGCAGTTAGTCGGCACCTCTGCGTAAGCTCCCTTAAATATTTTGTCCCGACAGCTTATGTTCTCGTATGTACACCAATGTGATGCATGTATCACCTATGTATAAAATGTGTAATGCATTCAATGTCAAATGCATTAATGTTGATATACACCACTCAACGTTACCTGAATTGTTAAAATCACCTGTTTTTAGTTAAGTTTTCATTACTTTATTTCTTTTATTTATTTTATGTACTTATTCGGCTTTTGAGGTTTGTTGTCTGTAAAGACTGTAAGATGGGCCTCTTAGAATTACGTTTGACATATGCTTGTCATACATTCTATATAACTTTGTTTGTTGGTAAACGTAAAGTATTGTCATGTACATAACTATCGCAAAAAATGGTATGAAAGTAATTTTGAAAAGAATCTTCTTTTTTAAATCTTCTAATATTAACAGTGCAATTGCACTTTAAATTGGAGATCCCATAGTTCAACCAAAAATTTGTTTTTAAAATACATTATCATACTGAAAATAAGTTGTATTTAAAGTAAGTTCTATTGCTTTAATAAATCCTTCTTGTGGTAAACTAGTGAACTCTTGACGTTCATTCCGAGGTTATTTGATAGTACTTATTGGAAATTTAATAGCTATATTAGTACAGAGTGATACAACATCAAGAGACGCTAGTATCTCATTTTTGTTAATTGTGATTCTGTCTATGAAGTTTTTGAAATCAAAAGAGTTTTTCATGTAATCTTTATTTTTACACATTATACACTGTTCAAAAAAATTAGGGGAACACTTTTTTCAAAACCTATAATTTTCTAAATAATTGTTCTAGGCAAATCGAATTTTGTGTGTTTCAATAGCATACATTTAACTTTAAAAAATGCTAAAACAATTTTACATCTACAAATTACTTCTAAGTTACACTTAAAAATGTAAATAATAACGCAAAACAAAATGGAAAAAATTTCAAGTATGCTTTGAATTAACGTAAGAAAACCTAGTAAAGATGACAGATGAATTCAGTTGTCAATCTTTGTTGATTAGAAGTAAAATGAGGCATCTTAGTGATGTGCAAGTTGCTCGTGCTGTCGCCCTTATTCAACACGGCCACTCTATTCGACATGCTAGCAGGGACCTTGGAGTTTTCCCCTCTGTTATTCATCGCTTATGGAATCGGTTTTGGGAGACTGGCCAATATGTCAGAAGGGCTGGACAAGGTCGAAATCGAAAAACTACTCAAATTCAAGACCGATTTATTGTCCTTTCCTCTCTACGTAAGCGTATTTTCACAGCAAGAGACCTCCTAAAAGACCTAAGACGAGCACATAGAATAGAAATTTCTGTTCAAACAGTTAGAAACAGATTAAAAAAAGCGAATATGAAACCAAGAAGACCTGTCCACGCACCACGCCTTACGCAGCATCAGAGAGCAGCGCGAATAAGGTTTGCACTGGATCACAGAGATTGGCAACTTCGTCACTGCACGCTTGTACTGTTTACAAACGAGCCAAGAGTGTATACCGGGTGTTTCGGAATGGCACGGCACTATTGTAGGTACTTATTCTCCAGCATAAAATAAATAAAAAGTCCATATAAACATATTGCCGTGACCTTTATTTTTAAAATAGTTAAATAATTAAGCATTAGAATAAGAAAATACATTTTTAGTTATAAATATAGTCGTTAAGATAATAATGAGTTGCATAACCTTTAAGGCGCAACATCATGATGAAAAGTATATAGTAATTTAAGTTAAAATGTATATACATTAAGAGGAATAGAAATAAACACAAAAATAAATTCATGTATTCTATATTTATAGAAAAGATGAGCACAAGATGTGGTTTGAGTATACAAAGGCAGAACCGAA
This sequence comes from Amphimallon solstitiale, assembly GCA_963170755.1. Classification (NCBI taxonomy): domain Eukaryota; kingdom Metazoa; phylum Arthropoda; class Insecta; order Coleoptera; family Scarabaeidae; genus Amphimallon; species Amphimallon solstitiale. The sequence continues at coordinate 46,056,631 of OY720681.1, read as the reverse complement.
CTTTTCGCATTGTGTAAGTGTAGCATTAAATATATTGGAAAAGTGAAATTCGACACGTTCGACATGAAAACGTTTTTCAAAATGAATAGACGTAGTATATATTTTTGTAAAAAGATTTTTATCTCTCAGACAATGGTTACATGATAAAATACAATAAATACCTGATACTTATATTTAATAGCATTTTTAAAAGGATATACAAAGAAAAAGTGTTCTTTATTCGAAAAGATATACTAAAAGTATAGATAAAAACACATCCTTGTAATGTTTTAATAAAGTAAAGGCTTCAAGATAACAGAATAAATCTTGTTTAATTTGAATAATCTACAAAGAAGAAATAATGTTAACATTGTTGACAGTTATGTGCAGATCAACCTACATGAAGACGAAAGGAAATTGTTGGAAAGCAAAGGTGATGATGTCAAGGTCTGTGTTCCTGATAGTGCGGTCATAAAAAGAAGAATCCCATCTGTGTTCAATGTATTTCCGATTATTTCCAACAAAGATCCCTATAACAAGAAAATACGGATAGTTTTAAACAATGGGAAACAAAAGTACATAAACCATAATGAGAGAGAGGCAATGAATTCATTTACAAACATAATGAGGGATGGCGTTAGTAAAAGGAAGATATACCTACTGAAGACAAAGAATCGCAGATGTGCATGGACTTTATAAATAAACAATTTGTTTGTGTAAACATTTAGTGCATTCTTGAACTGTCAAAAAACAATATAGGTATATTTTTGACCAGAGAAAAACTTGAAGAAAACAAAAATGAACAGAGCAACACCAACATAAAATTTATTGTGTTGAAGTTGTGGCGCTGTACGCGGGTAGTTGTGTTTTGTTTGAAAACCCAGGCTATAAAAAGGGGCGAAGAGCGAAAAAAGAGAAGAAGCTGCCGATCTTTTGAATTTACCGGACGCAAAAATTTCATTCGCGTATGCAAATGATCGTAGGAGTTTTAATACACTACATTTGATCAAATGTATTAAGTTTACTTTGAATTTCAGTATTTATTTTAGTTTTCAAATTATATTATTAATTCATTGTTTTATTGTTTATTTCATATTTAAAATTTATAAAATGGTAGACATGAACAAACAAGAATTTGATGATTTATATCAAGAACATAAGTAAGTTTTCTTTGAAATAAATTTATGATTCAAATAATTTATGGTGTACGACGTGCGCTAGAGACGCTATGTGTGAATATTCATTTCTAGTGAAGCATTGGACATCATTAATACTTAAATAAAATATTGTTTTTGCTAAATTAAATTAACTTTTGTAAATGGTGGGAGAATTGTTAAGGGTGTAGAAAGGCATTGGGAGTACTATGTGAAAATAATTGCTTGCAGTGTTTGCTGTGCACTATTAACAATTTATATTAGAAAATTTAATAAAATTTTAAGCATTTTGAATACGTAAAGATACAAGTATTTTTGATGAACAAAAGCCAATCTGTAGTATGTACAACGTGTGAATGTTTGCATATGGGGACTGGTAAAGGTTATATTCAAGATATTTTGTTCTTTGCGAAATTTTAGATCTATGGAGGCATTACGTGCGAATGGATGTCTCTGTGGAAATAAAATTTAGGGTCGTAGGAAAAAAAATTATTTGTTTAAATCTATGAATACAATATTAAAAGATTAAGGATAGCATAAATAATATTTTTCTTGAACCACATAATAGATAAAAGCAATATGTATTTCATATATATATATATTTTTTATGGATGGAATAATAAAAAGACATTCCTAACAGCCACATGTTGAGAATAGAATTTTTTTTACTGTGTTGTTGTCTAATGTATAATTATATGAATATAATGTTTATGAAATTTAAATACTTATTTATTATTAACCTTATCCTAATTGAATTTAAATAAGAAATGTTGCTGACGAATAAAGGAAAGATCACTGCCAGAACCTACGAAAATAGTGTGAATGTTAACAGAGATTGAGATTTAAAAAAGTTATTGGAGTAGTTTTAATTATATAATTGCAATCTCTGCATTCATGAAAATTTATGCAGTTTTGTATCATTAAGGCAGGGTTATAGCATAATTATTGTCATTATTTAATTAAATTCTGCTGGTACAGACTACAGCATAGATTATATGGCTATGCCCCACATGTGGTAATAATACATTTATACAATTTATTTATAAACCATATAGCTGGCAAACCACTGCAATATGTCTCAAATTAATTTATTACTAAGATATTGGAGCATAAAGATATTTATTTAACAGTACAACCGTTTTGTTGAATACAGCATTCAGCCCGACAAATTCATGCTTCTTTAGCACATCGTATAGCATCAGGATGATTCTTGATAGTTGCTGCGGCTTCCTCGATGCGATTACTAAACTCTGATGAATCCCGATCTCCCGATCTAACGCCGTTAGATCGGTAGTTTAGTAATCGCATCGTGGAAGCCTCAGCAACTATCAAGGATTATCCTGATGCTATACGAAGTGCCAAGGAAGAATGAATTTGTCGTGCTGAATGCTGCATTCAACAAAATGGTGGCCACTTTAGACAGTTCTTTTGGATGTTGTATTGTTAAATAAATATCTTTATGCTCCAATATCTTAGTAATAAATTAATTTGAGACTTTTTTGTTTATTTTATGTTGGAGAATAAGCACCTACAATAGTGCCGTGCAATTCCGAAACACCCTATATAGACGTCCTGTTGAACGCTACTCAGCCGCTACTATACAGGAAGTGGATAGATTTGGTCTTGGATCTGTGATGGTTTGGACTGCAATCGGTGTAGACAACAAAACTGATCTTCTTGTGGTTCTTAATAGACTAAATGCAATGAATTAAATCGCAAATGCCCTGGAGGACCATGCGGTGCCTTCTGCGTATGGCGTCGGTCCCAATTTCATCCTAATACAGAACAATGCAAAGCCATATACCGCCGGCATCACAAGCATTTTTTTACAAGAACTTGGAATTCAGGTGATGGAATGGCCGGCGTTAATTCCTGACCTGAATCCTATTGAACACGTGTGGAATCTGCTTTGCCGACGTGTTCGCAAGCGCCCTAATCCACCAATAATCATACAGGAATTGACACAAGCCCTGATTGAGGAATGCGAAAGCATACACCAAGAATATCTTCGCGGTAGTGCGAAGCATAACACGCAGGTGTGAGGAAGTGATTCGTGCTCGTGAAGGGCATACACGATATTAAACCTCACCAATCCACAGAAAACCATACTCTCATCGATATCAAATTTTTAAGTGTAACTGAGAGTTGTAATAGTTATTTACGAACCAAGTGCGGGAAAGCATATTTCGCGAATGAGTGGCCATTTTTAAAGCGCGAGCCGAAAGGCGAGCGCTTTATGGACACGAATTCGCGAAATGTTTCACGCACGAAGTTTGTACAATATTTTTTGTACGAATAATTAAATAATACCTACTGTTAAATACGTTATCATTTATGACACACTACAAATTTGTTCATATTAATTAAAAAAATTGAGTTGGCAGTACTTATTATTTGAATTGACATTTAATTTAAAATTAGTCAAATTCCAAACATTGAATACAAAATTAAAATCTCCTCTAAAACATGCATTCTGATGAAGAAATACAATGTACACCTCCTGAAATTCGTGAAGCTGCCAATACTGCAATCGATACTTTATTACCTACAAAATCAAAAGACAGATACAACACCATTTATGGTAAATTCATAACTTGGGCTAGATCTAAAAATATAAAAACTTACTCAGAAAATTGTTTATTAGTTTATTTTCAAAGTTTACAATCAAATAAATCATTATGGTCTACTTATTCTATGCTAAAATCATGCTTAATAATATATGATAATACGGATATATCTAAATATGCAAAACTCATAGCATACTTAAAACAGGCAACGAAACACCTCCAGCCTAAAAGATCGGCAGTATTAAGCGAAGAACAAATTACTAAATTTACCTATAGTTGAAGCACCAGATTCCTTGTTCCTACTAGTGAAGGTAGTCATTTTTGTATATTTTAAATTCATACATTACTATATGTATTTATAGGCTGTATTAATAATGGGTATTTCTGGAGCATGTCGACGTGAAGAACTTTTTTAAAATGTCATTGCGAGACATAGAATTTAAAAATAATTTAATTATTGTAACAATTCCACAAACAAAAACAGATAAAAGCCGTACATTTGCAATCATTAAGCCAGAATGGATTGCATTAATTCGGCAATATGCAAATTTAAGACCAGACAACAACCAACGGTTCTTCTTAACATATCGCAATGGCAAGTGTGTTTCTTCACCTGTTGGTCTTAATACAATTGGTAAAATTCCAATGCGAATAGCTGAGTACCTTCAGCTTGATAGCGTAAGTAGCTTCACAGGTCACTGTTTCCGAAGGAGTTCAGCAACATTGTTGGCAAACCAAGGAGCTGACTTGCTTTCAATTAAAAGACATGGTGGATGGAAATCATCTATGGTTGCAGAAGGATATGTCGAAAATTCTCTTCATAGCAGAATTCAATTGGCTAAAAAAATGACCCAGTCAGAGATGTTGATTCCTCCTGCAACTTGTTCGACAAGCATTATCTAATAATACTATTAATGTTACCTTACCCTCACAATCGAGATCAATTGAAACGAATCAGCTAATCCCTGGAGTATCAATATCTGGTTGTGAAAATTGTGCTATCAAAATTTTTAATAATTGTTCTGTTTCAATTTCTGAAAAGAGTTAATAATGGTAATTTATACAATATTTGTTGCCGTTCTGACATTTAATTACATACCTTTGAAATATAACAATTTCTATTACATTGTGTTTTATTATTGTCATATCAAAACAACAAACTGGGCAGCGTATTGGTAAGATTAGGGGTTTATGGTTTTAAAATGTTATCAAGTTACAGTTAGTACCAACTTTACTTCCCGCACGAGTGCGGGAAATAGAATTTTCCGCACCCATATGAATGCGTAAAACTGTATGTTATGTCATATGAGTACAAAAAATTGTTTTTGTAATCTTCTTTAGTTAAATATATGCCGTTTAAGTATACCAAATTTGATTTTCCTTGACCTCTTATATAAAAAGTAACAGGTTTTAAAAAAAGTGTTGCACTAATTTTTTTAAGCAGAGTATTTGTAATGATTATTTATCAAAACCCAGTATATCTGATTCGTATATATACAAGAAATAGGTACACTGAAATGGTAATTACTTGTTATGTATCGCCCGATTTACATATTCTGACAGAATGACAAAGTTGTAGTTTAACGCATTTATGGTGTTCTGTTTTTGTGAACACAGAAACACATTGTGTAAGTATATAAGTTATATATATATACCGTTTGACTGAAATAAAAGTAGATATAGGGAAACACAAACACGCACACAAGTGCATGCAAACATGAATTGGAGGGGTACGATAGTAGGGGAGTACAGATCAGTTCATATCGGGACACCGGGGTACCGAGACCGAGGCTTTAGTGCAAAACGTTGAAAGTTAGTGTGTAGACGTTTGCTTTAAGGAATTGCTACGCTCTTTACGGCTTTTGTATAATATTTTGGTAACTGATGTATTAACATTGAACTGAAACAAAACTCTATAAAATTTGTAACTAAAATAAAATTCTTATAAAAAAATTAAATAAAATTCTCACATTTAAAACGAAACAAAATATTAAATGAACTATACAAAATTTAATGTTGAAGATGTTCAAATGTCTGTCCCTCTTGCATCAAGCAGTACCCTAAACGATTATAAAACCCATTTCGTACATTCGATAGCATTCTTAAGCCATCCAAATCAATCGCTCTATTTCCTTCAGCGGTATTAATATTTGCGAGATTGCTCAGATACTGTATGTACGTTCACGCTCTAAAGTTACGAAACGAATGTGTTGTCCCCGCTCTCGATCTCCCCACTATCTCCCCACACCACCGGTCTTATACATAGGTACATGTTTATGTGTGTGTATTTGAAGATGCATATTAACTTTTAACTACGACAATCTGTATACTGAAGTGAAGCTGCTTTTCTAAGACGCGTATATTTTGTTCAACAAATATAAAATCTTAATGTCAAGGCTGCTAGACTAATTATATATGTGGGTGAGAATGCACTTGCCTGCATTGTAATTAAATTTATTCACAGGAAAGAAAAAAAAACTGGTTTGAAAGGAAAAACGCGATACTTTTTTCGTTTATCTTTATATAACATATTTGACTAAATTATGATCATTTTGTATATTAAAAAAAAAAAAACTACATAAATTACAAAATTAGCTTCGATTTTAATCATTTTCTTACATATATCTGCATACCTTGAGTCTTGATAATTATAACGGGTGAGTCACATTATTTGACCAACGCAATTTGTTATTTTTAGCATGTCAGAAAAAGTTTCAGTGAATGTTTCATGGTATCAAGTCGAACATATAATAAAATATATTTTAGAAGATATGGTGAAAAGAAAATGATATCTCAATTTGCAGTGAAATTTACAAGAATTATTGTTCAAATGAATTTAACAAAAATCACAATTTCAAATTATCCTAAAATGTGAAATACATGAAAATTTGAGTTATTTCAAGTTGGCAAAGAAAATTTCTATAGTAACCATAGATGCTGATGTTTTAGAAGCGTTGTCATAATATAAATATAAATAATTAGATAATATGGAGATGTCATTGCAAAACACATTGAATTGAAGCGTATTTTCATAGTGTTAAAGTTTAAAAAGAAAATTTATATTTGTGTTAAATAACGAGGGACATATATATTAAAATTCTTTGCCTAATATACAAATGTATTGAAAAAATTAACGTAGCGCAAATGTTTAACATATAATAACAAAATGACAATGAGCTGTTATCTAAAAAAATTATAATGACAAATATAGGATGTAAAATCAAATATGTATAAATGTAAATGTAAACAAATAAGCATAGGACAGCCAATACTACTTATGTAGTCTCACCAAAAGCTTTAGGTCTAAAACGTCATAATGCAGATAGTCATCATGTTTTGGAATAGACATGTACCCTTTGCTATATATTTATTAAATAGAACACAAACCATGAGAAAGCTTTCGGATAATTCCATACTGTTTAATTTTTTTTTAGTAATCTACAATGCTTTATGCTGTCAAATGCATTTGAGAGATCGGATAAAGTTCCTCTTGGAGTTTTCTTATTTTCAAGTGATAAAAAACTAGCTTATATTAAATCAAAAATGCAGTTTCGATGTTTTCTTTTTTTGAGGAAACTATGTTGCTGCTTTTTGAAAGACTTTTGATAGACCTACTAATATGTTGATTGAAACGCAGTCACTTAGGTCATTGGGAAAATCTTTTATGGACAGAAATAACGGTATCGGCTCACTTGCGCCCGGCGCACTTGCGCTCCCACCTGAAATCGACCTATTTGCGCTCTGACCCTAATGACAAAGATATTAATGATATCTTCGCCGGCCGACTTGCGCTCCCGTTCTCTCGGGATATATACATGTATAAATACATAACACTTAGGATATATATTGTACATAGTGCCTTTCATATTAGATGACCTACCTTATTGAGGCGAGTATATATTATAATTCTCTTGTTTAATAGCTTGTTTTATTGTTAATATTAATTTGGCAAAATACTCAAGAAAAAATGGTTTGAGTTATTCTATACATAAAAATACGAATTGAAGTAAAAAACAGTTTTGGTCAGGTTAGAGATACATAAAAAAATAATTCTTGTATAGTTTTATGTATATATACATTCATAATAAATGACCTACCCTATTGAAGCGAATATATATATTTTGTAAAAACCTACAATAAGTAATTTTCATATGCTCGCCTCAATAAGGTAGGTCATCTAATATGAAAGGCACTATGTACAATATATATCCTAAGTTTTATGTATTTATACATGTATATATTCCGAGAGAACGGGAGCGCAAGTCGGCCGGCGAAGATATCATTAATTTCTTGTCATTAGGGTCAGAGCGCAAATAGGTCGATTTCAGGTAGGAGCGCAAGTGACCCGTATTCGAAATAACAATCGTATAATGCAAAAAATGGAAAAGTAACCTTTTGCGAAGGAATTATGAATAATATACACTCATGAGCAAAAGTATTGCATATTTTGAATAATTTATTATCCTTTCCTTATATATTCATTCTTTGTTGAGTAAACATAGTATCTATGACTTATCTATTTGATTTTATGTAACAATAGAAAACTAAAGATGATAAAGGAGTGCTTTATTAGAAATTAATAAATCGAGGCAAGTTACTTAAATAAATGAAACAGTTTGTCTTTAGCTAGCTCATATTTAAAGTTGGATGTAATATAGCGTATTCCATTCGAAAAATCAAATTTATTTATTTTTGTTTTTAGTATGGAGATTTGAGAAAAGCGCAAAGACTGTCCTTCAAATAACGAATGGGCTCTTATTTGTGCTTGATGATTTGATATTTCGAATAGACACTATAACAGGAATAATAGAGGAAATGGGTGTTGCTTCGTAACACGTTTTAATATTCAAATTCGAAAGTAATTATATGTAATTATATGCATTCTAAAATATTTTTTATATGTTAATTAATTTGTCTAATATGCATAAAAATATTATTATTAGTTATAAAATATGAAATATTTTAATACAATTAATAAATATTTATTAGTGTATAGTTACAGATGGGAATAACTCTCGTTAAACACTGTATCATTAATACATAACAACATATCGTGAAGTTGAATTCTGTATGCGGTTCTTGATTTGTATAGAGTTGCATAACTTACAATTCCATTAAGTGCATGCCTAAGAGAAAATCTGACAAACTAAGCCGCCTGTATTGATAGCCACGTGCGTAAGTGTCCTTCCATTTTAAACAGTTAATGACTCAATGTCATGGTCTTCATATCTGGCAAACTGCCACTTGGTTTCGAATGTGTATGTAATAATATTACAAGACGTCCAAACATATGTTCGTATGTATGTTTATATACTTTTATCTACATTTACAAATATATACACATACAAAGAAACTATATCAAGGTAGAATATAAAATGGTCGTCACTGGGCCATTATTCGTCATGACTTTGACTTGTAGACAAATCGGATTATACAATTAATTAAATACTAGGAACGCAGATTTCTTGTTATGTTCTACAATGTTTAGCTGATAATAGTTCTTTCAAAAATATAGACTCAACTAACAGATTAAAACTGATTATTTTATTACGGGCAAGCATCCTGACCACAGCAGGAAGTGTGTTTTGAAAGGTCCAAATGCAAATCGTGATCGATGGATTATATATAATAACTAAATATTAGTATATTTATAAATACCATAAATTAACTGTTTATATACAGGGTGTAACAAAATAAGTGTAAAACATTTCAGGGGGTGATTCCTTAGCGAAAAAGAGATAGGGTCTTTCATATAAAAAAACTTCAATGGAGCATCCCTTGTTAAGATACAGCCCCATAAAGGGGGTACATAAAATTTGTTTTACAATTTTTCTCACAAACACTAAAAATGTAATTTATTTCCAATGTAACTTTTTGTCTGATTATTTGTTTACCATTTAAAAATCTATTTCCAATACCTTGTTTCATTCGAAACAAAAAATGTCTTGAATTTTTTGCCCAAAAGTAATCAGTTCGCAGCGAAAAATTATTTTACGAACAACTACAGAGATACATCGTCATAAATGCGAACTGGATTAGTATTGTTATTTTGTAGTTACTACCTGCATCAAAATACATATGATTAAAGATGAATAAACAAAACTAATTTATTAATAACAAAACATGAAACATGTAGAGATCATAGTAAATGTTCAATATGTCCACCTTCAGTCATTACACATGCGTCTAGACGTCGGCGCATTGAGCCACGTATTCGCTCAAATATTCCTGATTCTCTCTAATTACCCTGCACGCATCGATGATGCGGTTTCTTAAGTCCTCTACATCGCGAACAGGAGTAGGATAAACCAAAGTCTGTAAATGGCCCCAAGTAGAGAGATCGAGAGGATTGAGATCCGGGGATCGAGCGGGCCAATTCTGTGGTTCTCCTCGACCTATCCAATGATTTGGATATGTTTGGGTTAAATGCTGACGTGCTGCTTGACTAAAATGGGCGGGAGCCCCATCATGCATAAAAAACATATCCCTTCTGACGCCGAAAGGAACTTCCTCCAGCAGTACTGGATGCACTTCTCTTAAAAATTGAGTGTATGCCTCACCATTTAATCGAGGAGGTAGAAAATGAGGGCCAATTAAATAATCCCCAATAACTCCGAGCCACACGTTAAGAGAAAAGTGTTCTTGATGGTTAGCTTGTACAATAGCGTGAGGGTTTTCATCAGCCCATATGTGGTTATTATGAAAATTAATTATCTTGTCCCGAGAAAAAGTACATTCGTCTGTGAATTCGATCGTCTTCAGAAAGTCAGGATTTCTTCTAATCATTTCCAGCATCCAATTCAAGACGGTTCGGAAAATCTCGCTGTAACAGTGCCTGTACTCGTTGCAGATGGTAACGGTATAAGAGTTGTTCCTTTAAAATTCGAAATACCGTCATATGATCAACATATAACTCGAAAGCAATCTTTCTAGTACTGCTAGTAGGTTGTTCTTCAACCAAATTAAGTACTGCTTCTTCAAGATGTGTTGTTCTAACTTCTCGATGGCGACCACAATCCTGCGTTCTTTTGTCGAATGAACCATATTCTCGTAATCGTTGATGAAGTCGGGCAAATATTCTATGCGAAGGAAGCTGCCGTTGAGGATACATTTCACCATATCTTCTAGAAGCTTCTAACCTATTCCCCTGCGACAGACCGTAAACGTAATGCATATCAGCCATTTCCTCATTTGTGTATGCCATTTTAATAACAAGTGAATTATTAAACTAACAAATTACGAACAAAACAACGACACACCATTAAGTATTAATTCAATTTCAAAAATTTACAAACTGACAGCATGATACCACTACTAGCGGCCTACTAAATAAATTAGTTTTACATTTTCGTTTTATGACGATGTATCTCTGTAGTTGTTCGTAAAATAATTTTTTGCTGCGAACTGATTACTTTTGGGCAAAAAATTCAAGAGAAATTTTTTGTTTCGAATGAAACAAGCTATTGGGAATAAATTTTTAAATGGTAAACAAATAATCAGACAAAAAGTTACATTGGAAATAAATTACATTTTTAGTGTTTGTGAGAAAAATTGTGAAACAAATTTTATGTACCCCCTTTATGGGGCTGTATCTTAACAAGGGATGCTCCATTGAAGTTTTTTTATATGAAAGATCCTATCTCTTTTTCGCTAAGGAATCACCCCCTGAAATGTTTTACACTTATTTTGATACACCCTGTATATATATAATTAGTTGTTTTGAAAGAAATCCATAATTTGTCAGCAAAAAACATGAAATATATTTGTGTCAATAATAATAATACTAATATTTACTTATAAATATAATTATTTATTCTCTGTTACACAAATAAATAGGATACGTCTGTAAAACAATTTCCAAAAAATGAGGTGTGGCCACCACACGACTTTCTTATACGTATGAGCGTTTCAAACTATAGAATTTTAAGAATTTTTTATACAAAAATTATTCAAAATCCTATTCTAAGTACTTCTATTCTCTTAATAAATCTCTATATAGAATGCATACTTTGCAAGATATTATCAAAAAAGTGCTCCTCTCTAAGAGTAAAAGTGCTACTTCCGGTCCGAATTTTGAAATTTCACATATACAAAAAATATTTCAAATCCAGTTCTAAATACTTTTGTACTCTTGATAAATATGTATAAAATGCATAACTTACGACATATTTGCAAAAAATCGCTATTCGATAAGAGTAAAAGTGGTACTTCTGGTCCGAATTTTGAAATTTTTTTTATACAAAAGATATTTAAACGTACGTTCTAAATACTTTTATACTCGTAATGTACCTGCCTAGAAAGCATGGCTTGCGAGATATTCGCAAAAAACTGATTTTCGATAAGAGTAAAAGACCTACTTCCGGTAGGAATTTCGAAAAACTTTATTAACACAATTTTTCTCAAATTTGATTTTGAGTATATTTGAATTCTTTATAAATTTGTTTAAACTTAGTAATTGACGAAATATTTGCAAATTTCGATTTTTTCACTGAAGTAAACTACTACTTCCGGTCGGCCGATTTTGCTCAAAATCTAATCAGTTCTCAAGAGGGAGGTTATATTCGTAAATACAAAATTTGGAATTGATATCTGTAGTGGTTTGACCGCTATCGTGGTCACACACACACAGACAGACAGACACATACACACAGACAGACAGACACACAGACATTTTTTAAAAACCACTTTTTTGGTATCAGGGGACCTCAAAACGTGGACATCTGCAAAAATCTCTAGGTCGAAAATTTTCATCATCACAATACTACCTTATACTACGTATAAGAAAGTAAAAAATGAGGTGTGGCCACCACACGACTTTCTTATACGTATGAGCGTTTCAAACTATACAATCTTACGAATTTTTTTATACAAAACTTATTCAAAATCCTATTCTAAGTACTTTTATTCTCTTAATAAATCGCTATAGAATGCATACTTTACAAGATATTCGAAAAAAAGTGCTACTCGCTAAGAGTAAAAGTGCTACTTTCGGTCCGAATTTTGAAATTTCATGTATACAAAAAATATTGCAAATATAACTCTAAATACTTTTGTACTCTTAATAAATATATATAGAATGCATAATTTACGACATATTTGCCAAAAATCGCTATTCGGTAAGAGTAAAAGTGTTACTTCCGGTCGGAATTTTGAAATCTTTTTTATACAAAAGATATTGAAAACTATGTTTTAAATACTTTTAATACACGTAACGTACCTGTCTAAAAGCTTGACTTGCGAAATATTCGCAAAAAATCGATTTTCGATAAGAGTAAAAGACCTATTTCCGGTAGGAATTTCGAAAAATTTTTAAATAAAATTGTTCTGAATTTTAATTTTAAGTACATATGAATTCTTTATAAATTTGTATAAACTTAGTATTTGACGAAATATTGGCAAAATTCGATTTTTTCACTGAAGTAAACTGCTACTTCCGGTCTACCGATTTTACTGAAAAACTAATCAGATCTCAAGAGAGAGATTATACACGTAAATACAAAATTTGGAATTGATATCTCCAGCGGTTTGATCGCTATCGTGGTCACAGACAGACAGACAGACAGACACACGGACATTTTTTAAAAACCACTTTTTTGGTATCAGGGGACCTCAAAACGTGGACATCTGAAAAAATCTCGAGGTCGAAAATTTTCATCATCACAATACTTCCTTATACTACGTATAAGAAAGTAAAAAGAAAAACATCAAATCGTATATAAGCCAATCTCAGTCAAACTGGACTGCAAAGTAATAAAAATAAGGATAAAAAAAACTGTCAGTTACATATGCAACGTTTCGTTCGTTTAATTAAGAAACTTCTTCAAAGCTAACACATGTTTTAGCTTTGAAGGGATATCGAAACATCATTAAACTTCAAACTTAAGAGGAGCGTTTACCTATGGAAAACTATGGCCCCGTAAGGCATCGCCGTTTTGAGTTTTTTAAATTTATTTTGTAATTTTAGAATCTCAAATAAGGGTTAGCGATGCAAAAGGAATAAATTTATAATGTCAAGGCCAGTTTTTGTGTTAATTTATTTTCTTAAAAAGTTACGAGTTTTAGAAATAACCACAAAAATGCATACATTTGACTAACTATTTACTAAGGCTGGTACACAAAAGAAAAACACAAGCTCTACGCGCCAGCTGCACATTTGATGAACGATATAAAAATAATCAAATTTATAAAATTATATTTGCAGATAAAAAACATTAAATAGTAAACATTGTCACACACATTTCACACGATGTTTTTCGAAGGTATGGCGTCGTCTATCCCCGCTTTACCGTATCTCTGCCGGTCCTAGCAAAGACGCAAATCTATCGGAATCGGTCGGCTATTGCAGACTTAAATCCGAGTGAGAGTTTGTAATTAAAAAGAAATGTCATATATACCTATAATATTCGAGTGTATAATAATATAACAGTTATGGGCAAGCGAAAATTGGCTTATTATAAAACATCAACAAAACAAAGAAGTAACCATAAAAATCGCATGAAAAATCAAAATACGTAAGTAATTTTTAGTCTACAATTTTATTTACATTATTTTGATATTTGTCAATGCCATTTAGTTTACTTTAGTTTACAGAATCTGAGAATAAAACCGAAGCGTTGTGATCGAAACCGAATATCGTCTAGCTCCACCTACTCACACCCCCTTGCGCCTACCCGTCCCGCTAGTAATATAAGTTGCATAAGTTTCAATTTGTTGGTAAACGGCCCTCTTAAATATAAACTGACAAATTTCTGTCTTGTATATGAAATAAGAGCGCCCCTGTTAAGGCTACCAACATCTACTATTAACCACTGCTTCATCAAGTACCCTGCCTCCAGTAATAGCAGACTTACTATCGGCGTACGTATAATGAAGTAATCCATTAAGAATGTCATAATATCGTTGATATAGAGCGAAAACAGAATTACCCCTAGTACTGCCTGTTGGACACCAAGGGAAGTAGGCGAAATTTAAGATATATAACTATCACCGTTCTTAAGTGATGTGATTTCCACAAATTGCGAACGATTCTCCAAGTAGGAGTTAAACAGGCCACACCACAAACACCGCATTTCTCTAGATTTTCCACTAATCTCTCATGGGATACGGAATCAAACGCACGACCAAGATCGCGAAAAACACCTATCGCGGATCCTCCCTCGTCGAGCAAATCCATAATCCTACCTGATCGAAAACCATGTTTACAAAAGCTAACGGTGTCGTATTTTTACAAAAAAAGAATTTAGTCTTTGAAGCATTGCGTATTCAAATAGTCTGGTAATGGCAGATGTGACAGCTACTGGCCGATAATTTTCAATAGGCATCTTGTCTCGCTTCTTGAATACTGGAGGCACAGGAGCAACATTCAATGCATTAGGAAAAGTTCCAAAAAAGAAAGGAAGATGAACGAGATATGTTAAAGGTTGACACAGTTGTTATATAATTTCCTTAATCAAGAAGGACTGTAAACAATCTGTGCCTCTCGATTTTTTACTTTTAAGAGAATAAAAGTTCTTCCTTAGGTTATCCCAAAAGCGTCATAGAATTTAAGTTAGACTCACACAAGTTTGGTGTTGTCGAAATCTCTGTAATTGAATCTACAATTATCATGAAGATATGACTGCGGACCTGTTTAAAAAATGGTTTACCGATAAACTGCTCTCTTCTTTACCTCCAGCGAGCGTTGTTTTAATGAACAACGCCAGCTTATTAAAATAACAAATAAATGTAGTGGAAAATTAGAAATTTTGAAATATTTGGAAGAAAATGAATTGTATTTTGAAGAAAAGTAAACGAGGAAAGAACTTCCGGAAGTTTTACGGACACAGGCTTTTTCAAAACAATATTATGCTGACAATATCACACCTCTGAGGGATATACCATTATGTGGTTACCTCCCTATTATTGTGTTTTCAATTCTACTGAACTTATTTGGAGTCAGTTAAAGCAATTTGTACTAAGCAATAACACTAGCCCAAGATACCCTGAAACAAAAATTTGGAAAATTTGTGAGTGGATGCCTCGCATTCCTCCAGAAAATTGAAAAAATGTATTGCAAATGTAATCGGTTTGGAGCATGACTTATTTACAGCATCTACATTTAATTCCACAATTTATAATACGCCTTAGTGAAATTGAAACTGATAGTACTGACTATGACGATTCTGACAACTGCGAAGGCCTTTAGTATATTTATTTTATTTGTATATAAATATTTAGTATTGTATCCATTCATAAATATACCTATAATATATGTGTAATTTTGCTTTAATATAATCCTATTATAGTTGGGTATTGCTTAACCCTCAACCCGAAACATGAGATATTTAGCTGTAATATGAAGCATATGGTCTATTAGACCAGGACAAATAAAAACTGAAATGAAGTAATAAATTATTTATTAAAAAAAAAGACAAAGCACCAAATGAATTTAAAAAAAGGTTTATTAGTCACAAACAAGCAACAAAATATACATATGCACTTCAACTGTTATTAGGGAACAAAAATTATAGTACCTATAATACTTACTAATTTTGAAGACAGGGTAACGCAAACCTTCCTCCTGCACTCCAGACAGATAGCCTTTGGGCAACGTACACATCTATAATTTTTCTTCCTCATTTTGATGATGGACAAATGCTACACAATTTTATTTTTGGGAGCTTATCATCTGGTACAATGTTGCCTGTATTCTTAATAGAAAAACCGGAATATATTCCCAAAAAAAAAGTCAGTCTTTTCCTCAGATGAGGTTGAAGTAGTTCAAAGGCCAACTCTTTTGTTGTAACATAGATAAAGGATGTAGCTGTTGACTGAAGTTATGTTTACAATTGTACAAAATACGACCAACTTATTCTCTGTTTCTCCACTCACAAAACAGGATATTCTTTTTCGTAATATATTTTTGATTTCTCTGGCAGCAAATCCAATCTTCCACTGTTCGCAATGCTTTCACGAATATCAACATCTTCCATGATTTCTTTCAAAAGCGTGCAAGCTTTTACGTATTTTTACTTTCTTATACGCAGTATAAGGAAGTATTGTGATGACGAAAATTTTCGACCTCGAGATTTTTGCAGATGCCCACGAAAGTCCCCTGTTACCGAAAAAGTGGTTTTTAAAAAATGTCTGTCAGTCTGTCTGTGTGTGACCACGATAGCGGTCAAACCGCTGGAGATATCAATTCCAAATTTTGTATTTACGTGTATAATCTCCCTCTTGAGATATGATTAGTTTCTCAGTAAAATCGGTAGACCGTAAGTAGCAGTTTACTTCAGTGAAAAAATCGAATTTTGCCAATATTTTGTCAACTACTAAGTTTAAACAAATTTATAAAGAATTCATATAACTTAAAATTAAAATTGAGTACAATTTTATTTAAAAAGGTTTTCGAAATTCCTACCGAAAATAGGTCCATTATACCTATCGAAAATCAGTTTTTTCGCGAATATTTTGCAAGTCATGCTTTTTAGACATTCACGTTACGGGTATAAAAGTATTTAGAACATAATTTTCAATATCTTTTGTATAAAAAAAAATTCAAAATTCAGACGGGAAGTAACCACTTTTACTCTCATCGAATAGCGATTTTTTGCAAATATGTCGTAAATTATGCATTCTATATATATTTATCAAAAGTACAAAAGTATTTAGTGCTAGATTTGCAATATTTTTTGTATAAATGAAATTTCAAAATTTGGACCGGAAGTAACACTTTCACTCTTAGGGAGTAGCACATTTTGTCGAATATCTTGCAAAGTATGCATTCTATAGCGATTTATTAAGGGAATAGAGGTACTTAGATTGGTATTTTGAATATTTTTTGTGTAAAAAATTCTTAAAATTGTATAGTTTGAAACGCTCATACGTATAAGAAAGTCGTGTGGTGGCCACACCTCATTTTCTTTTACACACGTGACATTTGTTGATTTGTTGTTTGGTTTTTGTCGTCCACGATACGATATAAATGTAGGAATTACTTTGATTTTTTAGTACATGTAAAAATCTATTCTTACTCTTTTCGCTGCCTGAAAAATTAAAAATAATCATAAGTAAATTATTGATTTGTTTTCGGACCCAGCATAGGTGACTTACCAGCGTCCTCGATTAATATAAATCGCAAAATTTTCTCGTTATATTAATAGCTAGAATGAAATATATTTGACATCATTAAATCATGCTAGCTGCTAGACTGTATGCTAATACTCTTTTCGCTAATAGCTTATTTAACTAAAGTATAATAATTTTAGTAGCATAAACTGTTTATAGTATATTTATTATATTTGAAGCCATTTATGCATCAAAGATGATTTTTTATTAAATCTGATATAAATATTTAATAAATATAAGTAAGTAAGTTTTCATTGATTTTAAGTAATAAATTTGTATTGTTATGATAAAATTATTTCAGAGTAGGAGTCTATGGCAAGGATATATTTATTGAAAGGAAAAATAATTTACAATTAAGAAGTGCAGTCTATGCAAACCACTACTAACCCACTGATTATCCAATAGCTCAATTTGCAAATTGTTAGATACTTTACTTAAATAGTTTTATTTATATACAAATACTTATTTACGTATATGACCATACATATATACATATCTGTTTGAGAGACCTTTAAATATTAAAATGATCTAGGTATAGCGTTTGTAACGTCGAAAGTTTTACGGCACGATGTGAATTTATGTTTGTAAGAAACCAGGAGAGAGGGATTGCAAGGTGTAAACAAGCTAACAAACAACGGGAACAAAGAGCTTTGTGTGGTAGATGTACGTGCTTGTGTGTGTGTATGTGTGCATGTTTGGCGCCATGGCGCGGCGTATTTTAACCCCAGCGGTTAGTATAGCCCCCGAGGGTTAACGGGAAGCACTATATATTTTAGACTCCACCTTCTGAGTATTAGGGTGCCTTCTACGGAGCACTATTGGTCGAACGGTGGACACGCCTGTGCGTAGGCGACATGCTATGGACGCGTAACACGCATATATTCATGAATTATGTATTTAAACCGATTTAGAAAAAGACGGTCCGATCGCGCTTCTTCCGCTTTGTATCATCGGAGAATCCGTCTTCAAGGTTTCATCTGCGAATGCGTTCTTTTGCAATGTAGATTAATGCTTAAGTGTATTGTATGTGGGCCGGACTTATACATATAACACAAATGTAACGTATATAAATGCAGTTGTTCCTATAGACAGAATAGACAAACTTTTTCAGGTTAAAATAACGTTTAAATGGTACTTTTTCAGTCATAAATTATTTATAGGGTCGTGGGTATCAAATGCCTTATTAGATAAATTTAATGATTTAATTATTATAGATTGGGATTATAATTAATTTTATAAATATACCTATGTACAGAATTTGCATTAAAAATCAACATTGTGCAGATATATAGGGTAAGGTCGGGTAAATCGTACCATTGTGTAGAATTCTGGTTACGATGGATATTCTAGTAGAAATTATGATAAATAAAAGATACTGTTTGTTAGAATAAGTATTTGTTTATAAAAATAACATACTTTTATTGCTGCATTAAAATAAGAACATAAGAAAAATAATAAATTGCACAACGCTGCAAAAGGTACGATTTTCCCAACTCGTTCGGTAAATCGTACTTACGGTTGGCTAAATCGTACTTAAATGTTATAGGTATATAAATGTACCTAAGATTGAATAGTTTATTTACATTCAACACAAGTGTATTGTTTTTTACCAGCACTCGTTCCAGCACACATTTGGTGGACCCAACGGCGACACTTTAAACACTGCAACATATTTTCAATAATGGCTTCTTCGCAAATGAAACAATACCATTCAGCTGCGTTCAGCTCTATTTCAACATCTTTTACAACTTTCGATGTAGATGAGACATTCACTTCAGAGTTTGTCATTTGTTCTGATGCTTTTGATGTGGTAGCTTTGAAACGTCTTGGTTTATTTTTCGCAGAAGCAGCACTTGTTGAAGATGCGTGTAAATTTCGCTTGGCTTTTAAGGCTTTTAGTTGATGTTTCTCGTTTCGAATTTGTTCTTTTGCTGACGTTCGTCTTGCCGAGCTTCCAACTCATTCTTATATTGAATACTGCTCAAAATAACTGCAGGCTGAGACAGCTTACGTTTCTTTGCATTGGTAGCTTTTTCTGGAAGAGGAAGAATCTCTTCCACCGACACATTCTTTGCTGGTTCTGGTGTAAGTTCCCGTCTGTCAGAGTTGTCTGTTTCTGGTAGACTTATTACATTTAGGTTATCGGGTATTGCTTCTGGGGTCACTAAATTTCTCTCATCAACTGTTTCTGGTGCCATCACATTCTGATCATCAGGTGTATCTGTGATACCTACTAAAGCGTCGGCAGCCACAAAATCGACATCACTAAAGACACCTCTATCCACGGACCACACTCCGGTAGCTCTAAATCCACTACTGATGGTTACTATGGATGCAGATCGAGAATAGGCCTCACTCAAGAGAGCTGTCATATTGTATGGCGATACAGCACTTCCTGGGTTGGTCCTTAACCATTTCTGTATTGCTTGTGTAAAATACGTTTCCATAGGTTTAAAAAAACTAACGTCCTATGGTTGAAGACGATGAGTGGTATGCCCCGGCAATTGCAATAAAATAACCCCATTTCCTCTGGCTAATAATATAGCATCCAAATTCTTCGAGTGCGTTGTATGACCATCTAACAACAACAAAACTTTATTGTCATTAAAACATTTAACATTGCTAATGAAGTGTTTCAGCCACTCTATAAAAATATCTGCATTAATGTAACCTGTGTCAGATATGGTCACGATAGTTCCTGGTGGTGCACCAACTTTCAATTCATTGGCCATACGCTTACGTTTGTAAATTATCATAGGCGGAACACAACTACCTGCAGCATTCACGCAACACACAATTGTGGTGTTAACACCACGTTCTCCGCTGGACATACCTCCTAGTTGATGTTTCCCTCTTTTAGCCACTATTTTTCTGTTTCTTTTTTGTACAGTGGAAAATCCACTTTCATCGACATTATATATAGTCAACGCTGTAAAGCTATATTCATCGACAGTTCTCTCAAGAATGTCAAAAAACTCGTTAACGTTTTTCCTGTTGAATCCTGCGGCTCTAGCTAACGAAACTTTCTCTGGCTGTCTGACTGACAGATGTGGATGGCGTTTCATAAAATTATAGAACCACGCCTTGCCAGCCATATCCTTTTCTGCATTAAAAGTATTAGGAATTTTATTTCGGCTGGCAAGACGACGAATATCACTTATAGTCAAACCAAGGGTCTTTCTTCTACCTTTATAATGTGCTGTGCCAGCTCTTCTTCCATATTCAGTGAGAATGTTGGTAGACGACCAGAATATTGTATATCGTTATTTGCTCTTTTATTTAGACATTTTAAGTGTCGCCGAAACGTTGGTTTGGGAATATTGTAGCGTTTGCAGCATTCATTAAAGCCATATTTATTTTCCTTGAAAGCTTTTATGGCCAGTTGCATATCTTCCTTAGACCATTGGTTATATTTTCGTTTTTCATCAGAAGGCATTATTTTTTTAAGTTATAGGTTCCCACTGAGGTAGATAGGTATACAGTGCTAAAACAAAACAAAATTAATTAGAATTTTTAGGTGTTTTAACTGACTAGTTCGACAAATCGTACCAGGTACCATTTAGCGAACATGTGCTGGTACGATTTGCCGAACTATTACGGTGTGAGATTATTTTATTGTTATTAAGTTAAATAAAGTTGAAACAACTTGACACTAGTTTCAGATTATGCCGGCTTTACTAACAAATCTACAGTAAGATTTCATACAATTCAACTTACCGATTTATAATTACACTCTTACGCCTGGACGTTACAAATTGTAGGTTATAAGACTATTTGTGTATGTATGAAATCACTTTCAAACAACTAACTTGTCGGTAAAAATAAAAACTGCTTTCGGCGATGCAATGTAAAAGCTTCAGAATTTGTGCAAAAGGTGTCACTACTAACATCATCCTTCAGCAAAAAGCCAGTGGTACGATTTAGCAGGCAGTATGATATACCCGACCCTACACTAATCAGTGGGTTGAAAGAACTGGCGATCCATCCCTTAAAAGGACCAATTCTGCTAAAGTGTATAAAAGCCATCGGATTTGTGAAATAGGTACATTATATTAACTCAGTATTGTATATTTAAAAACCTAACAGTAACAGATAAGCATTATTTAATTATAAAAATAAGGATATGATGCTACTATTACTATTAACAAAAGGTACATCTGTATAATATTATGTACAAAATACCTGGATTTTTATTTTCATTAATGTATGTTATGTATTGTGTAATATACAATAATTACTATTTTTTTGTATTTTCATTTATTCATTCTCTAATGCGTATATTTTCATTTTATATATGGATTTATTGGTATTTACGAAGTTTATTCAGTGATTGACATGTTGCAATTTCAATATGAATTGTTCATGTTAATCATTGTATAACTTTTGTAATGTTCAATGTATCTGTATATTATACTCAAAAATGTACTACTACATACTTAATTTTAGATTTGTATTTTCGCGCGGTTTTGTGAGGTAAGAGTCATAGGTCATATTACTACCACTTCTACTTCCAGTTCTATGTAAAGTATTAAGAGTGGCCTATCTTCTTAATTTTTATATCTTTGTAGCTACTCTACTCACATGTAATCAACTCCTGTCGGCTGCAGTCGTTGCCACATATAGCGTAAAAAAATCATTCTCTTCAATTTTGAGACATACATCGTATTACCTACACAATTTAATGTTATGTTTTACATCTTGGTTAAATTGGCTTTATTTAAGGAAAAAAGAACTCCTAAGAACGTTTAACAAGGGTATTTAATAAAAAGAACAAAAACAAAACATTAACTTTACATAAATAAAATACATAATTTACTAAATATATTTCTCCATTTTTTTTCCTTCATCGCCTAAAGAGGAACCTATTAAAAGGTCATAAAAATTACTCCTGGTATTTTGTAGTTAGGGCGATGTAATGCCGTGGCATGCTTCTCCTAATCTAGCTTTCAAATTTTCCTTATTGTTGGGTTCGTCGTACATTGTCGTATACTTTAAGGGTTAAATTCCTCTCAGAAGAAATCCAACGGTGTAAAGTCGGGGCTCATTTGAATGGTCGATGGCGATCAATCCATCTGTTTGGAAAACTTTGGTTTAGAAATTCAGTTATTATGGCAGCAGTGTGAGTGCTCCATCATGTTAAAAAATAATGGGTTCTTAAACCAGCCGGGTGAGGGCCAATTTTCATCTGAATTAAATCTAGATATATTTTCTGATTTAAACATCCATCAATAAAAAATGGGCCTAATAAACTGTTACCCAGAATTTCTACCCAAACATTCATCTTCTCAGGCCTCTGTGGTATGAGTTTTTTAAAATATGTATGGGTTCTCTCGTGCCTAAACACGTTGGTTTTGTTTATGTACTTTACCATTTAAATTTAAAGTATACTTTCATCAGTGACTAATACGTTGTTTAAAATATTTTGATTTTCATTAATTTTTTCTCTCCAAAATTTGTAAAATTCTATTCTTGAAATAAAATCACGAGGTGCCAATTTATGTACACTATTAATATTGTATATTTATACTTTTCCTCCTTCAAAGGTTTAAAGCAAGTACTTCTAGAAATTTGAAAATTATGTGCCATACCATTTAGGGAGATGGATTCATCATCCTCTACAGCCAAATACAAATCGATTTACATCTATTCTGTAACCACTGAAGAAATTCTAGCTCGTTTCTTATGGCTAGCATTATGCACCCTGTTCTGCGAAAGTTTCTGTATATTCTCATTATTTACGCTTTTCTCGGAAAGCGGCGATCGTGATGTGCAGCAGCAAAATTATTCACTATTTCCCGACCAAGCAAATGATGTTACAAATTCTACTCTTTCTTCGATTGTATGGACAGGCATTTTCTTTAAAAAAATTATACAAAACACATTTTATCGAGACTTAAATAGAACATGTGCATGTCATTCTAACAATACATATTTTGTAGAAAAATGTTTGATTTATTAATTAAAATAGAATTTTGATTAAATATTGGATGACATCATAAGTTAACTGAGGTTACAATTTTTACTAAGTAAATGTCTATGGTCACAGTTAAAACAAATGCACGGTATATATGTGTCTTTAATTTCACAATGTAATAGCGAGAGATTTTTCCACTAATCTGTATAATATAAATGGATAAGCAATGCAATAGGATGCGCGTGGAATTTTTATGCCAAATTGAATACTTAACTCGGGGCTTACGAGTATGCGCAGTCCCTAGTCTTTTGACATTCGTATGTGAAATCACTAAAGTTCCGAACCCCGATTTCAATAGATGTGCCCCAAGCAGCAAAATCACAATTTTAGAGAAGGATGAAAATATATATTTGCTAATGTAGAACAAGTGTGCATACAGTGATTTTGCTAGTAGGAGTACCAGCTTTTCGTTTATATTTTTGGAGTATTTTTATTAAGGAAAATGCGGAAGACATTGAAAAGAATCAAATTATACAATTCCCGACTTACCATCACTGACATTGTTATCCCAAAATGTTGTTATTTCTGGTTTTGTTGTCAAATAATTGAAGCGCATTGTTAAGTGTGGTAAATGTGTTTGTCCGTACTAGAAGAAATCAAACATCTGTCGATAATGCTAGTTTTTATCTTTTGAACAGAAAAAATCATGGTGCTTTAATACGTCCTTCACAAGATGTCACCAAGGTATGTAAAATAGTTGAAGTCCAAGTACGCCATATTCTTGTACAAAACAACAATAAACTTCCTGCAGAGGCAGTATTTTTTGAACTATTTGTACGTTCAATTTCTAATACCCTGTTAGTAGAAAATAAGTACTTTGTATCCTTAGTTACACATATGCTTGATTCATCTATTTTACATGAAAGTCACGTTTCTCTTTTAATTAAGCATGTTGTGCGATGTTATACGAAAATCCGTTGCTATAGCATTGCAGAGACACAAAGAGAAGTAGAGCGTGGGGAACTTGTTAGAAAAAAGCTCTCCAAATCAATACTTTTTTATAACCAATAGGTATATATTTCAAAAGGAATGTATTGTTTCTTTTAGTATTTTTTTTTAAATTTCCCTTAATAAATAAACATTTCAATATCCTCAGATGCAGATTTTAATTTGAAAGTTCATGTTCTGTTACATACTTTTCAAAGATTTTAGGGATTTCAAATTAGCGCCTTTATTTTATGTTATTGCGCATGTGCGTCAGCCCCGTGCGCAGTTCGTATTTGATCACAATTTCAAACATGCTATTGCTTATTCATTTATATTATACAGGTCAGTGGATTTTTCTCGTGGAATGCTTATTCTCAGATGTCTTCACGTTACTAGACGTATAATAGTAGCACTTATCTGCTCTAATATTACATATTTTATTAGTAAATTGTTAAAAATAAATATTATTATGAAATATTAACTTAAAAATAAAATCATATTACAAATATTAAATTATAGATAAGTAGTAGCTGTTCTGTTAAATTTATTGTTCGAATGTATCTTTTCATTTTATTCATTCATCTTCAAGTTAGAATCTACTTTCATATAATTTATCTATTTCGTTACACTTCATTTCATAGCTATTAATTATAGAATCTGTAATCCTGTTAGTTTAACTCTTGTTTTACGATCTTTTGTGTTTGTGGATAAATACTCAATTAAAAAATAATTGTATATTCTAACCACATGAATAAAAATAACTTGTTAACTTTATATCTATATACTCTACGGACTAGAATGTGGTATATAGCAGTGTTAGACGTCCAAATGCCTCCTTACTAAGTACATATTGACGTGGTATATCTCAATAATAACTATCTTAAATAAATATATTTAAGTTATAATTTAAATAATTCATTCATACGCTTCCACATAAATAAAAACTTTATAACGTCCTCTAATATTAATTAATTGTGATCGAATAATAGCAGACATCTTTCCTTTGAATTTAAGCTGTCTTTCAAAGATTGGGTGTGAGATCAAATTTACTTTAAATTAAACTCTTTCATATTCACACTATAGAAATCTATTATTTAATATGATCTTTTAATATGTATACAATAAGATACTTAACCAAAACCTATTTGAAATAAAATAAATGTTGTCAGCAAGAAATTCTGACAATATTTATTTCATTTAATAATGACAGTTTACTAGGTCTGTGTACATCGAAATAATGTAATCTCTGACAACTGATTGATATCAATTTTAATAATTGTCAAAAATACCTATCTAATTAGTAACTTCAAGTTAAATTAATATATGTAATAGATAAGGATTAAAACAATTGTCAAAATGGGACGCTTTGACTCACAATCTTGATAGAATTTATGTAGGTGCTATTTTATATGGTGCAACAGTGCGATTGATATTAGATACAAAGCACATTCTTTCAATTTAGGAGAAATTACATTTAAAATAGGTAAATACTGATCAAGTTTCCAAAAGATTGCTTCCAACGTATTCAAAAATCGTACTTGTAGATACTCCAGAATAACACTGCTACTTCAACCAATGGCTTTAGATAATCCTAGTAATGGTTTTAGTTTTTCCAATAACTTTATTGAAGTGAAAACTTCTATAGGCGCGTTGATGCATTGATTGTTGGGCACTGAAAGAGACTGAGCCGTCACGCTCGGAATGTAACGCTCGTTCGGGTAAAGTCGGCTCGAGTCGCGCTCGGTTTTGTATTATAACACTAACTAGCGGTATTTAATTTCAATTAAATTGAAATTTAGAATAAATACGCGAAATATTTTAGTATTTTTATTTTCTGAAAAATTCTTGTCCATGTGCAGATGCT
Source organism: Amphimallon solstitiale (assembly GCA_963170755.1). Taxonomy (NCBI): domain Eukaryota; kingdom Metazoa; phylum Arthropoda; class Insecta; order Coleoptera; family Scarabaeidae; genus Amphimallon; species Amphimallon solstitiale. The sequence goes on along the minus strand of OY720681.1, from coordinate 46,030,060 downwards.
ATCCCGAGCCGCACGGGTGTAAGGCCGGCACGTTACCATTAGACCAGCGCGGGTACTCGTATGAGAATATTTGTATATATACATGCGTACGTATGAATTTTTGAAGTGAAAACTTGATCAGACCGAGCGAAATGTACTAGAATAATATATACACAATAATAATAAATATATATTTTTTAAAAGTATAATATAGAACGAAAAAAAAAGTTGTATTTCGTATAGTTAACCTCGCCTTGATGAAGTTTTCACTTCTGCCGTGTGGTCTTAAGCAGACCCATTTCTTTTTTAGTCTTGTATATCTGGTAGACCTAGGTCGACACAATGGCTAAACTTGTAATATTCTTTTTAAATTATTGTCCTCCTAGCTCATCATATAATGGATAATCTGGCAATATTGTCTGTAACTTATAGTTATCCTAGCTCGTCATAGTGGATACTCTTGCAATATTTTCATTCAGGTTTGATAACCAGTTCAATAGCGTCGCGTCTAGATCTTGTAGTATTATGGTATTATTAGTTTTATTATTATTATTAAAACTTCGATTAAACTTGTTATTGTTAACTCATTCAAATCTTTTAAACACAGTGTGCTGATTATACTTTATAAAATAGAAAACTCATCTCTTGTTTATAAATAATACGTATCCAAGGTCTTTTTAAATGATTAATAAGTTTCTAAAAATTTCCATATATAGCTACTTATTTCATCCTAATGATTGCACGTATATATATAGTAGAACACAATGGCGTCACCATCGGGACCAACACATTTTGACGTTATAACCGAGAGACGCTACTTAAGAGATAGGCGAGTTTCGAAACTCTGCAATTTAACAAATGTTTGCATGACTAATCCGATACGTAACATGCTTTATTACCTATTAAACACACTAAGGATTTCATTGGAAACGGTTTATGAATCGCATATTCTTTCAAACTGTAAGTTATATATATTACTGTATTGTTAGATGGTTTATGAATGCTATTAAATTGTTATTTCCTACAAAGTACCTATGTAAATACGAAAATTCCCAGTAGTTATTGTCTACATATATATACATATATGTATTTCAGATGACGTTAAACCCGAGGTTTGCCAGAATTTGATGCCGTTATATGCAATGTTTTTAGGTAATACCGAAGACACTTTAGGGTACAGGGTTCACCTTTATACATTATCGTTAATATGGTAAATTCAATAATAAACGAGAAAATACAATATTTAAGTACACCCCCACCTCTTTTCGGGTTTGAGTTAAGAAATTTCGATCCTAGGGAAAAACATTAATAAAGTTGTAGAAAATTCAATTTCAAACCACTTTGGTTATCACCATTTTTCATGTGAATTTGAAAATAAATGAATTATTCAATAAATTTCATTCCCTTTCGAGTCTTAATCCTAGAGCAAAAATGATGAGGACCAACATTGTAGGAAATTTAATTCCAAACAGTTTTTGATATTACCACGTTTTAATAATAAATAAAAATTCACCTTTAAATTGCAGATGGCGGTTGAAGCAATGGGATGCAATTCCCGAAAACCGAAATGTAGGCTGCCAGTGACCTCTCCCAATGATTCGCGAAGGTAAATCACAACTTTCATTTTTTCCGGGTTAAATCCTAATTCGAATGGACTATATAGAGGGGATGCGGGCGGAGGTTGTTTCATCAATGCTTATGTGTTTGGTGGGGTGACTGCTGTGGGTGCTTCGCGTTAGGAACCCCCGAGGCATTCTTTAGTATTTATTGCTTTGGGATATAGTGGATTAAGGTGACGTGTGTGGAGATAAAGGAAAGAAGTACAAATATTTTTCATGAGTGTATTTATCAGCGTAGGACAGCGTTGTGTGAGCGTGGCTTTTCGTGCCAGGTTGCCAGGGTGTACAACTCAATACCGGTGGACATCAGGGATAGCTCATTCAGTACATTTGCCGCTCGATATCGCGCATACCTATTTGATATACAGGATAAGTAATCTTCCGATCATTTATTCATTCATTTATTTTTCACTTATTTTTATATTTCACTTATTTTTTCTTCTTCTTCTTCTTTCTTTTTTCTATTCTGGATGGATATTGATCAGATTTTACAAATGTATAGGTTTTGGATACGATATGTATGTTTTAATTTTATTTTGGTTATCTTATTGTTTATTACTTTAAGTTAGAATTAGGCAAAAACATTGTTCTTTTTTTTTTGATTGATTTTCTTTGTGTTTCAGGGTGATAGTGGAAGATCACGGGTTAATATCTAACCTTGAACTATCGCCCTGTGATTTTTAGTTCTACAGATATACTTATAAGATCCTATGTTTGTGATATTATGCATGTATCAAGAACTAAAATAAAGCATATTATTATTATTATTATTATTATTCGAAATTTCTTGTTTCCTTTGTTTTTGAGTTTGAAACACGCTCAGTGTCTTTAGTAAACCAGGGCGGAAACATAGGAGATTCTACATTACATACAAACAATTCAAAGGAGCTTTGTTGGTATGGCTTTAACATTATCATAAGGTGCTTTCATGTAATTATATTTCCAACTGTTGCCTCTTCTTAGTGTGCTTTACCCCCCCCCCTCCCCATGTGATATTGGGCAACTAAGAAATTTACCGTTTTTTTTTTACACAACATACATTTATTATCCTACAAAGTTTCATTTAAATGATGCCAACTGTTTTATATTAATATAGATGTGCGGCATTCTATCTGCATGCCGCTCTTCTCTCTATATGGAAATTTATCAAAGCACCAAGAAAAGAGTAACGTTTAAGCAGACTGAAAATAAAGTATGAGATACATAGAGTCGCTTATTAATTGTTAATTTTTATAAATTTGTTTTTAGTCACTGTTTTTAATGTTACACAATTTCACGCATGGTTGATGTATGTCTATATGCATTTCTTTTGTATATATGTGCCTGTACAACATTTTATTAATAAAGTCTACAATTAAAGCTATACAAGCGTCTTTCACTTTCATTCATTAAGTTCTAGTGGCTAAGTTCTCACTGGGTCCAGTTTTCGCTGCATCTAACTCGTATATCTCAAGATTGGGTTAAATTCACGTACGTTGGATTATCGTAAAACTTCCTGAATAACTTTCGGTATCTTCTTTGAAATCTATAAGTTAGATAGTGAATACTTTGACGAAAGTGAATGTGAAGAGTACAAAGCTCAAACATTCACTAGTTTTATTGCACATTACGCTTGCCTTTCTTTTAGTATACTAAATTGAACAGGAAATTTTTATAGTAAATAATTTATTATTATTGTTGTGATTTTAATACACAGCTTCATTTACAAATGTACATTATCACAATTGCTATTACATAATACAGTATGATTGATTATCTGAGAAATAGTGCAATTAATGTCAAATGTGCAAATTTTAAACATGTCCATGAATTAGTCATGGAGTAAACAAAGAAAGTGTATTTTTAGTTAATAATTTTACTAATACTAAATTATTAATATAGAGTATATTTTAAATGCTTCGAGCTATATTATTCAATTCGCTTAAATTGCTTATAATTAAAAAAGTAACTAAAGAAAATAATCAGAGGGAAAGCATAAACTGAGAACTGAATATTTGATTTGAATTCATTTAATTAGCCGTTATTCCTAATCCGACAATCGGTTCCGGTTCATGATTTCTTCACCCCGCCTATTTGAATTTTTGTTTGTTAGAAATATGTTTCAAATCATTTAATTGGTTTGAATTGGCTCGAGGAACACGACATTGGTCTGCAAAATGCACAGGAACAAATTAATATTATGTGGGGGACGGCAAAAGAATGCAATAAGGTGTTAAGTTACGTTTTATTTCCGAGGGAAAGTGCTATTGGTGTAAATATAAAATGATGTTGAATAAGATTGTAAATATGTGCATTTTTACGCATAGTTTCGCAGAAACGCTTTAATTATCTTCTACAGCTGTTTAAAAACCTATAAAATTCGAAATAAAATGATGTTAGGCTTTTCCAGTAACGATTATTTATAAATTATTCCTATTCAGTGAAATTTTACTAATGTTGTAGTTTTAAATAATATGGAACTTGTAAAAATACGTTTTGTATTGTCAATAAGGTAGACTTTATTGCCTAGTATGTAAGTTGAACGTACTTGACTTAATTAATAATATTATACACGCAAATATAAGACGAAAAAGCTTAGACCTTGTTATTCAGATCTAATTTCTTTCCTAGTAAGAGTTTTTCGTTTTTTTTAATGCTGGGGTACCTACATGAAAAGCTTGAATATAAATGTTAGAAATCTCTGCAGTCAAGCTCTAAACATTTTGTTATTTGGGTCTCTCATGATTTCTTCTCTTAATTTTCTTTTCATAGGCGATAGTATCGAATATACGCCGATTTAATATCCTTTGTCTGTCCACTTTTACTTAATATTTACGCAAGTGTATAATGGTGTGAAATTTCCAGATCTTTGACGGCGGTGGAACAGAAATATTACAACCGAGCAATTTTCATACAATAATTGGATGTATGTACGTATATGATTGTGAAATGTGCCTGATGTCCAATAATATTTAGAAGAATATTTCCTTTGTTGAGAAGTAGAAGTAAGAATGGGGCTAAATTCCAAAATTGGAATCTTGAAAACTTTTGAAATAACACACACTTCATCAGAAATAGTGGTATAGCTTAGTCTTCTACTTATATCTCAATATTTTACTAATCAAACACAATGAAAAAATTTAGAAAGTGACAATAATCAAAAGAGGAGAAAACAATTTTAGGAAACTGGTCAACTTTCATATTGTGTTTATTCTTGGTTTTTTCGTGTTGTAGTTAAGGAATAATTGATATCAAGTACCTACTGCTGTTTTTGTTAACACAGATTTTATTTTTCTATTTTGGAAGCTGATGGATTGCCATATTTTTTATATCTTCACAAAAGGTTGTTGGGATGCAACATTAAATCGAACTGTTTTGCTAATATTCACTTACTTGAGATATAACGAATCGTCGGCACACTCAAGAAAAATAATGCCACTGACGAGATGCCTTCGGCCAGTGGTGTTATAGAATTTAGAAATTACCAAAAACATGAATATGAAAAAAAAATTCGTGTTTTTATTTAGCGAGATAAAGATGTCGCTGCAAATAATAATATTCATTATTAGGAGAAAGAGCTGCCACTACTGGCACAAAATCCAATTGCAAAAAAAATATCGGACAGCAGTTAGGTTTCCTTCAAAAAAGTAAGATTTTAAAAATCGCCGTCTTTAATCATTCCCAGCAACACATTTAATTTGTCTTGATGTTGAGTGTGTGATTCCTGAATCCAGTGAGGATGGTCCCGTGACCAATACCTAGTTATGGCAATGTATTTATCCGCTGAGGAAAAAAGTAGCATCATCAGAAAAAATAATGTTGTTTATAAAATTGTGATTTTGATCACATCTTAACATTAATTCTTCACAAAATTGCAATAGGCGGTCTGGATTATCTCCTGAATTAAGTGCACTTTGTATGAATGATGCGTTTCTTTTTTAAATAATTTTACAACAAAACTGTGGTCCACGTTGCTATCTAGGGCAAGTTGCCTTGTAGAAATATGATCATATGTCATCAATATGATGACAAATCTTTTACACTTCCAGTGTCCGTAAGCTTGGCGACCAATTTACTTACTATAGATCTTGCAATTGGAGACCTATCAAGATGTGCTTTACTGAATAACTCACAAGCTTCCGCATGAGTTCTTAGTCTATTGCCGTATCCAACCATTATTAAAATCTCTATTCTTTCCCGTTCAGTTAAATGTGCCATTTTTTGTTCTTAACTTTAAAATTTAAATTGACTGTTTACAATTTAGATAACTGTCAAACTTTTCCCATTTACTTAAATTAATTTAAATTAAGATTTTTAAATAATTATTAGTTTGTAAATGTGTTGTTTATTCAAAATAATAGTGAAGGTTGTCTTATAAAAAAAGATGATGACGTCATTGTGTAAAAACCAGTGTCATTCAAAAAAATTTTCGTGAAAAGACGGCATTTTAAAAACGAAAACACTTAAATATATAAGAAAGTTACTGAATAAACTAATTTAGTTAGAGCACCACTTATGTATACAATGAAACCTTAAAATTTATTGAATAAGTAAAAATTGTATGAGTATTGTTTACTACTATGGTGGAAATGCGTTACATTCAGTTGCACGTCATACTAGATTCATGACGACTCGCCTTGTATATGTTGCCGGATCTATTTTTATTTATGTCAGTGACATTTGATATAACCAAAGAAAAAAATTATTCACAATACAATAACTATAACGTAATATATTTAGTAATTGAAATGCTTTAAGACTTCACTCTTTCTCAACTTATTTATTATATTGATTTAGATTGTCGAAAAACCTTAAATGTTTCATTACGTATCCATAATATAATCTAAAATAAGCAATACTTACGCTATTCACATTAAATTTAACACATGATTAAAGAAGAGTTTTTAAAAAGCCTCGACTGTTTACAGAAACCTTTCGGCATTATTTTCAATGGACGCAAATAAATAATAAATACACTTCTAAGAAGCAGTGTTTTTAAACAATTTATATCAAAGCAAAAATAAACATGAAAAATTTGACAGGAAGAATATACACAACGCACGTCTTTTTGACAGACATGATTTATCTGTCAACACTGAATTGAAGTATTAGTCTATTAAAAATATGTAATAAAGAAATTTAATATTGAAACGGATATTATGTGTTTATTTGCCATGAATGCGTATATTACGATCAATTTATAAATCTTCTATTTAAGCTAATGAAATAAATGCCCTCAAGTATAATTTAACAAAGTAACTTTTTTAGTTTCTCTAATACAGTTATGACAACATGTAAACGTCATCGATGACGTGCAACTGAACTTGACGCGTCTCCAGTATAGGTGTCTATTTGCGTTTGTAATTCCCTCGCAAAATTCCATACATCTTTAGATCAAGAATTATTTAATTATTTAATGAAGACTATATAAAATGTACCTCTAGTTGGCCCAAAATCATTTATAATATTATTATAAAGTTTGTTTAGATATATTCTAGAAATTTAACATTTTTGATAATAATGCAAATAGAATCATTGTCTAAATTTTGCAAATTTTGAAAATACAAACATAACCTACCTCTACAGCTTTTACTTATTTCGGTACATTCATCGCCGTAGTAAGTAAATACTCTTTTGCTCTAATGATTGAATTTAAATAATTAAGTAGTACAATAAATATTTAATGTAATTACAATTATATAATTGCTTGTTAGTTATATCATTTTGTATATTAAATGTAGAATGACTTAACGTTTCCACACACTCGAATTATCAAAACATTTACAAAGATCAAAACTTCAAACATAACCATAAATAACTAATTCATCAAAGCCGTTTGTCAAAACAAGCAATTTGACACCAACGCTTGAATGAGACGCCATACTCATAATTTCATATGAGGTAAGTCGACTGCTATCATATACCGCGCGATCATTTAAATTCTAAATTAGAGCAGGCTGTGAAATTTAAATTAAGTTGGTATATAAGTACTAATTTACAATTTGAATTGTCAAAGTGACGTTTCAGAATGTTAATTAATCAATAATTGACATTCTGGACAACCTAATAATAAAAAAAATCCCGCCTGCTATAATTTAGAATTTAAATGATCGCGTGGTATATAATACTACTATATCGCGTGTAGACAAGGAAAACTTCGCTCCAACATTGTGAAATAAAACATATGGTGCTATGCCGTTTTATTGGAGCATTGTCCAAACTGCGCATGCGTTAGAAATAATTTTTCAAATTTAGGTCTGTTTGTTTATCACATAGATTCATTACTATAAATATTTAATTATTGTTTGCACATCGTCAAACAAGTATAAGTAGTTTAAAAATCGACAAACCTCTTTATAATTAATAATTGTGCCTTTTCAAAAGTGAAAAATAATTTAATTTCCCTTAATGAATGAAGAAATATCGTCCTGGCATCATGTGCAAATCACAGACAAACAAACGATCACACTGAAGAAGTATATTTGTCAAAAGTTTTACGAATTGTGGTTATGTTATCGTAAATATTGTAAATTAATCAAGTAAAACCCTCAATCAGTTCAATTGCATTGCAACTGTGTTTCTTGAATATATTATGATGGGATATCGTGAACAGAAAGAAAAACACCTCTATAGGTCATGTACAAAAATTTGTGATATAATAACAACACCTAAATTATTCAACTCAACATACAATAATAATAATGAATTAGATATTGTGGTATTCTTGTATTCTAGAATTACTCTCATCTATATCGGAGCAATGTACAGAAAGAACACAGTAAATTTTACATGAATTAAGTAATTATATTATTATGTTACATATTAAAATATGTATTTGAATTGCTCATAATAAAAAGGCTTCTATTAAACCTCTTAGAAGAGACACATACCAATTTTTTTGCCACAACCTTCTAATTTTTTTGATATATATCTAATAGAACATACATGTGTTCATAGAAAGTTGAAGAATTTTGACATGGCCACCACGGAATCCACAGATCCCATATGATATGAGATAATAATATGCCGAGATTGGGTATTTTGAGAAGAGATTGGGCCAGTTATTGGAGTTTATGCTATGATGCATCACTGATTGTGAAAATAACTTGAAGGATGAACACATTATTTATAAGATAGTGAAGTGTTGTTTTCTAATTTGTACTTTGCTAAATATGTATCGTAATATCTGTCACTAAATTGTAATCAAGCACATACCTATAGGTAGAATGTATTTTATATTTAAATTTCCAATAAAATATGTTTTAGTTTAAAAGAACTTGTAGATGGTATAGTATAAAGATAATATTCATTTTGGATTTTGCTAAAACAATGTGTGATGAGTTCTTCTGAACTTTTCCCGACATTGTGGAAGTAAATAGTGCAGTGTTATTAACGGCAAGATAGGCACGGCATCAAACAGTATTCCTGTTTTTATGATATTGTTACATTCTCTAAATCTTTTTTATCATTTTATATGTATCTATTAATTTATACAAATATTTATATTTCATAATAATTTTTGTTTCGTTTAATTCCAAGAAAGTGTATACAAAATAGATTTTCGAACATAAATAAAATAAAATTTAATTTTTTACTTCGTAAGAAGAAATTGAACTTTGCTCATTGATGTAATTATTGAATCAAATACAACATCAACATACTTTTTTTACAAGCAATAATATAAATTATTGGAAGTCTCATTTCTACTCATCTCAGTTTATGAGACATAGACATAAAGAAAAACGTATTGATTACGAATATGCTATTACAGACACTAAAGAAATTCAAGTGTATCAGAGTTGGTAATTGTTTGTTTATATTCTTTGCTACCATATGGGCGTAAATAACACTATCACGTTTTTATTTTCAAGAATGGCTTAATCATTCTAGATTTTAAAAAAAAGTTAACAATAATAAAAATTATATTCAATCACAAAAATGTAATGGTGATTAATTCCACGACTTTTGCTAAAACATTCAAGTAGTAATACAATGCGGATTCTGGCGCAATTTCCCATGTTATTTCTTATGGAGGTTCATTTTACAAAATTGACAATTTATACAGGTGTAATCACTTTCGTGCCACGAGGCAAGTCATTCAATCCTTACAGGCCTTCATATATATATATATATGTATGTATATATGTATATACGCGAGCGAGCGTAGGTGTGTGCGGCGGTGTGTGTGTGTGTGTGTGTGTGTGTAACCAGCTTCGGAGGTGTAGAGAAAGATAGGGAAGGAGTTGTTTAATATACCTGTATACAAAGATGAGATGTGAACACCGCACGACTTTTATACATATGTACATTCAAATTATTCGATTAATAATACAGCTAGCATAGAAACAATGATTAACTTTTATTAAATACTAATACTGTAATTATATTTAATTATACTAATTATATAGCATGATCATGCTATCATAATGCTAATAAATACATGTGAAATTCCTGAATAAATTACCAGGCTTGCTATCGCGCTTCTCAATGTACTTCAAACAGGTCTAAACATGTTTCCAGCGGAAACCGCAACGGCTGTCTGCTTCTGTGATAGACGCAGGCATGAAATGTATATCTTACTTATAAAATAAAATAAAACAAACAATATATTTTTTTAAGAAAAACAATTTATTTATTATTATTTATAAATTAACAATATTATTTTAAATTAACAATATCTCCAAGCTTCATACCATCAAGATGGTCGATAAAAATATAAACTTTACATCTAAGATCGGCATACCATTTCAAATTATAAAATAAATATACAGTATGCTACTGGACGAGATAGCAACCAAGTATGAATATACAGGACGTTTCAAAGGTAGGGATTTTTAGAAAAACAATGTATTAATTAACAATATGACCAAGTTTCATACCATCAAGATGGTCGATAAAAATATAAACCTTACATCTAAGATCGGCATACCATTTCAAATTATAAAATAAATATACAGTATGCTACTGGACGAGATAGCAACCAAGTATGAATATACAGGACGTTTTCAAAGGTAGGGATTTTTAGAAAAGCAAGATGACGAATCCAAGATGGCCGCCAAAAATCTAATAAACTAATGCCACGTCAAGCATCCAATATATCAAAACCATGCACTCGAACTCCTATGAAACATCATCTCAAACCATCGCTAGAATCAGCTCACAACCGGGTCATGAAGCGATTCTGAAACCCCTATATTAAAACCACACATTCAAACCACTATCAAATCCCTCTTTTCTCAAAAAACTATCCAACCATCCATCCGTCCATCCATCCATCCATCTGGATAACATAGCAACCAAATATTAATATACAGGACGCTTCAAAGTAGGGATTTTTTAGAAAAGCAAGATGGAGAATCCAAGATGGCCGCCAAAAATCTAATAAACTAAGGTGACGTCAGGCGAAATAGCCGACTATCAATATGATCGATCAAAATATAAACTCAACTTCTAGAAAATACCCAACTCCGTATCACGCATCACAACAACAACCACCCAACATAGTTTCAAACGCCACAACACCGGATCAACTTAGGAAGATACATCTAGGTCAAACCCAACATACTTTCAAACACCACCACCGAGGATTTATATTTGACATCAGCATACCATCTCAAATCATAAAATAAATATACAGTATGATACTGGATAACATAGCAACAACCAATTATGAATATACAGGACGTTTCAAAGTAGGGATTTTTAGAAAAGCAAGATGGCCACCAAAAATCTAATAAACTTCGGTGGCATCAGGCATCAATCTATTAAAACCACTATCAAATCATTCTCTTTTAAAGCCGTCATTCCAAAACAATACATTCAAATCATACATTCAGTGATAGATGCATAAATGAAATGTATTTATGCAGCCTAGCAGTTCAAAGCTTGTTATCGAGCTTACCAGTATATTTCTAACAGATCTAAACACGTTTCTAATGGAAACCACAACGTTTGATCACTATCAACACCTCTATGATAGTCACATTATTTAATATATCTATACCATATAATAAAAAGGAACAACATATTTTAAGAAAAACAATTTTTAAAAAATAATAACCACATTTTGTAGGTGAATTATAGCTAATATATATAGCATATCAATCATAGGGAAAAACATTAAACGAATTACAACGATAAACAATTATGACATATAAATCCATAGGTAAAGTTATATAGGTAATAAACATCATTCTCTCCATAGAAGACCTAGATATTTAATACCACATACATAAATACATAGACACTCTAATCCTCATATGAATAAATTGATAGACTTATAATAATTATTTTCATCCATAAGTATACATACATACTTTTATATATATCACTACAAGAAATAAGTCAACACCTCTATGATAGTCACATTATTTAATATATCTATACCATAAAATAAAAAGGAACAACATATTTTAAGAAAAACAATTATTAAAAAATAATAACCACATTTTGTATGCGAATTATAGCTAATATAGCATATCAATCATAGGAAAAAACATTAAACGAATTACAATGATAAGCAATTATGACATATAAATCCATAGGTAAAGTTATATAGGTAATAAACATCATTCCCTCCATAGAAAACCTAGATATTTAATACCACATACATAAATACATAGACACTCTAATCCTCATATGAATAAATTGATAGACTTATAATAATTATTTTCATCCATAAGTATACATACATACTTTTATAGTATATGGTTTGAAGTAGTATACTTTTATATATATCACTACAAGAAATAAGTCAACACCTCTATGATAGTAGCCTTATTTAATATATCTATATCATAAAATAAAAAGGAACAACATATTTTAAGAAAAAACAATTTATTAAAAAATAATAACCACATTTTGTAGACGAATTATAGCATATCAATCATAGGGAAAAACATTAAACGAAATACAACGATAAACAATTATGACATATAAATCCATAGGTAAAGTTATATAGGTAATAAACATCATTCTCTCCATAGAAGACCTAGATATTTAATACCACATACATAAATACATAGACACTCTAATCCTCATATGAATAAATTGATAGACTTATAATAATTATTTTCATCCATAAGTATACATACATACTTTTATATATATCACTACAAGAAATAACTCGACACCGCTGTGATAGTCACCTTATTTAATATATCTATATTATAAAATAAAAAGGAACAACATATTTTCAAGAAAACAATTTATTAAAAATAAAACAACTACACACATCAAACAAACCTCAACCATACTTTCAATTTCACAAATATCAAATTTAAACAAAACAATCAAATGCAAAGGCAAGGAATGTTCTCGAGATGATCCATATAGTGCAATATAACAATGCAGTAAAACGATAGAGCTGAGATACATGCTCTATCAAATTTTTTATTACCCACTTTTTCAGCAATCAAAACTTTTTGACAAAACACTACACATATGAAAAATAGACATAGCATTAAATATTTCCATTTTAGAGATACCCCAGCCTAATCCCAATTTTAAATATCATAAATTCTTAAATTGATTTAGTTAACTTTCTTATAATATTTAAAAAGGTTGAAAAGGAAACATACTAAGTCCCACAACAGATAAAATATGTGCTATCTTTTTACACTTCACGTTTAGTACTATCATTAGAAGAAATATGCCTGAGGTACAGCTTTTAATATGAAATTTAGGGTTTTTTTTTTTCACAAAAACATAGTTTATCCCTAATAAAACTAATTTTGAAACACAATGTGCACATAGTATTAAAAAAGAGAATAAAAACATTAAACAAGGTACGCTTCACACGAAACATTTTTATAAATTACATTTTAAAAACATGGAATTCTATTTTATTTGAATGACATTGTATTTACAAATAGTTTTTATATCATTACAAGAAATATGCTTTTCATTAAATATTAACCACTGAACAACAACAGTATACACAAAAAAAAAAAAAAAACTAATATAAAGACAGTATTAACGTTCTAACCAAAAGATTTGCAAAATAATAAATATATACTTGTTCATCGCTTAAAAACAATCGAAAAATTGATGTTTGCCAAGCTATTTATCAATATTTAAGAGTTAAAAATTTATCATCATTTTTACATTTACAGATACCCCATGTTTAATATCAATTTGAATTAACATAAATTCATAAAATGAGTCCATCTTTTCACACATCATGCGTTTTTGTACAACAGCGAATGTATTACATTTTAAAGCACTTTATAATTTGAGAAAAATAGCAAATCATATCACGAAACACTATTATAAATTCTATTTTATTTGGATGACATTGTATTTACAAATAGTTTTATATCATTACAAGAAATATACTTTTCATTAAATATTAACCACTGAACAACAGTAGTATAATAAATACTCGCTTTCAATTATTTAATATTGAAATTACATAAAATTCAATGCAATACACTTAAAACATTTGAAAAATCATGTTTGGTAAGCCCAATATATATCAATATTAAGACAAAATTATTATTAATTTTACATCTACAGATACCCCATGTTTAATATCAATTTGAATTAACATAATTTCATAAAATGAGTCTATCTTTAAATTTAGGGGTTTTTACACAAAACATAGTTTACGCCTAATAAAACTAATTTTTGAAACACAATGTACACATAGTATTAAAAAAAAAAAAAAAAAAAAAAAAAAGATGATAAAAACATTAAACAAGGTACGCTTCACACGAATCATTTTTATAAATTACATTTTAAAACATGGAATTCTATTTTATTTGGATGACATTGTATTTTGGTAAGCCAAATATATATCAATATTTAAGACAAAAATTATTATTAATTTTCCATCTACAGATACCCCATGTTTAATATCAATTTGAATGAACATAATTTCATAAAATGAGTCTATCTTTAAATTTTTGTCAGTTTTATCTTTATTATTTTTAATATGATTCTGTAGTTTGTTGTTTGTACGAAATGAAATTAATGTCTTTGTTGTTTTTCGTAAATATGTTTTTATTTTCTTGGAAGGTGTACCTATATAAGTCACAGAGGCAAATTTTGATGAGTAAGTTTGAGGAACTATAGGATAATTCTTGGATATGATTTTTGCTTTTTGTTTTTTATGAAGGAGATTATTTATTAATTCTTTTGAATAACTATTATTCTGAGCTATGGTGTAAATTCTATCTAATTCTTTATCAAAATTAATCTTATGCATAAGAACATGGATTATTTTATATAACATTGAGTGGAAAGCAGCAAGTTTATGACTAATCGGGTGGAAAGAGTTAGAATGTATCGTAATATCTGTGTGAGTAGGTTAATGGTAAATAGCGAATTCGTGTGTAGAGGTCTAGAAAATTAATGGTTTTATTTACTTCTAATTCTATGGTGAATTTAATATTAGGATGCAAAATGTTAATATGATTATGAAGTGAATTTAATTGTCTATCCGTTCCTTTAAAACACACCAAAATATCATCTACATATCTCACCCAGTATATACAATTTTTAAATAACGAATGTTTACTAATAATGTCTTCAAGGTTGTCCATAAATATTTCGGATAATAAGGGACTTAGTGGGTTTCCGTTTAACACTTCTTTTGGGGGAATAATCGTAAACAAACATCAAATGAAATGAGTTTTAAATTATCTGGTAATTTAAATTTACTAATTTTATTTATCGAAAATTTCGGTTTGAATTTAGTGTATTCTAAAATGATTTTTATAAGTTGTTTGCATAGATTCACATCTGGTGCTTTTACATACGAAACAACTGGACGAATAGGTATATTCTTTTTATGTAATTTTAGTAAACCATATAATTCTGGAGGTTGTGGGTTCATAACAGGTAGTTGGAACTTTTGTGCATTATTGAATAAACATTCGGTATTGTTTATAGCACTTTTAATTTGTTTTTGAAACCACTCTGTAGGGTTAGATTTTAGTTTTATGAACGCATTAGTACAATAGTAAAATAGAGGAGTTCCCATTGGAAGACGACCGTTTTCAACACTGAAAGCAGTTTTTTTATATCGAATCAGGGTGCATTTCTATTTGATAATAGCCCGAAGGTAGATCAAGAGTAGTAAAATAATTACACCGTCTTAGTTTATCTAAAATATCACTAATGTTTGGTATAGGGTATCGATCATCTATTGTTTTTTCGTTTAATTTTCGATAATCAACCACCATGCGCCATTTCTTTACTCCGCTGGCGTCGAGCTTTTTCGGAACTATCCATACAGGACTGGACCATGGTGAATATGATGGTCTAATGATTCCGTCTTCTAATAATTTCGATATTTGTTTATTAATTTCTTGCTTATGAACACACGGATAGCGGTATGACTTAGTATATATGTATTGAGATTTCATCGGTTGTCATTATTTCGTGTTTAATTTGATTTGAAAATGTTAATTTTTTTTTCATTATCATGAAATAAATCTGAAAATACTGTGACAAGTTTACTTAAACAATCTTTTTCTTCCGAATTTAAATGATCTGTTCTAAATTTATTTATATTAATTTTGAATGGCTGTGTATTATTATTACAAGTAGCATATTTTCCTGAAATTGCTCTATATGAAAACATTCAAATTTGTTTCGTCAAATTTGTTCGCATATTCATTTATTAAATTTCGGTCTATGAGTATCGTTTGCGAAATTGATCTCTTATTAATTATTTCAACTGTTGCTTGATTATATTGTACATAGAGTAGCCCTGGAGGTATATAAATACTTTGATCGTCTGTGTCTATTTGGGTATTATGATATCACAATCAGGTAAGTATTACTGAACACAAAGGGGAAATTTCAATATCTTGTGTTTCGAACTCTTTTCTGTAATAGAGCGGTACTTGAATATTGTCATTATATATAACACGGTTTTATATAACGACATTATTAGACTCATATAAACCTTCTTCGTTCGTTATAATGCTGATTACAACTAATAATATCTCCCATTCAGTTGAGTAAACCAGTACAAATAAATATACAATAATACAAATACAAATTTCATTAGGTAGGGCAATGTTCTGATGAATTAAGCTGGCCTAGAATTTTTTTAATAATATAGCTAATATATCTCTATTCACAATTTAAATGGTTGGTTTTATAGTATTAGAAGGTCGTAACAAATAATTTGCTAATTATACATTAAAAAACATCAAAAAAAAACAACTAAAAAGAATTATGATTGCATATTATTTTAATTTTGCATCAGAAACACTGAGTGGAGAAATAATTCTAGTATTATTTAAAGAGAATTGATTTATATAAAAGTAGCCTTTTCTTCAAATAAAACTTGAACTAAACCAGCAGTATTGTACAAACATATAAATCTGTCTTGACAGGGAGTATAATAGCTAATTCCATAGAATATATAAAAAAACTAATGTAAGATAGAGATCTTGTTTTTCTTAGTCGATATGTCTAGAACAATACAAGTTAAGAATATATATATATATATATAATAAAACACAATTGTTTAGTTTCAAAAATTATAATGTTCACACAAACGTAGTTTAAAAAACCATTTCTCCTGTTTACCATTACTGACTAATTTTAAATTAATAGTCGAGGAAGGAGATACATGTTGAAACTCCATTATATATATATATATATATATATATAATAATTTCTTATTAAAAACCGTTAGATCTGTCTGCAAAACTATCGAGTTGACATTTTCTATATCGTAGCCCGAATTATCGAATTTATAAAAGCTGACCCTTATCGGATTGTTTTCAAACAATTTTTCGCTAACGAGCATTTTCAAGCCACTAACACCTATAAGTTAGTCCACAAGGCCACGATACTTCTTGCATATATCAGCATGGATATCTAGAAATCTCGAAATCTGTATGCTACATACTTCAAGATAGAGATATTTCAGGGATATAGGTGTATTAAGGGGGCGTTTGAATCATAGAATACAATATAAATTTACAATTATGCAAATGTCGGTTATAAAATCATTAATTGTTTATTTTATTGTATGTAATAAGTCAATATCCTCCTACGTATGGTATAGGGGTTTAATTTACATAAATTCTTTTTATAAAAAAATTATTTCAATTTTATCAAAAGAACCCCTATACCATACGTAGGAGGATATTGACTTATTACATACAATAAAATAAACAATTAATGATTTTATAACCGACATTTGCATAATTGTAAATTTATATTGTATTCTATGATTCAAACGCCCCCTTAATACACCTATATCCCTGAAATATCTCTATCTTGAAGTATGTAGCATACAGATTTCGAGATTTCTAGATATCCATGCTGATATATGCAAGAAGTATCGTGGCCTTGTGGACTAACTTATAGGTGTTAGTGGCTTGAAAATGCTCGTTAGCGAAAAATTGTTTGAAAACAATCCGATAAGGGTCAGCTTTTATAAATTCGATAATTCGGGCTACGATATAGAAAATGTCAACTCGATAGTTTTGCAGACAGATCTAACGGTTTTTAATAAGAAATTATTATATATATATATATATATATATAATGGAGTTTCAACATGTATCTCCTTCCTCGACTATTAATTTAAAATTAGTCAGTAATGGTAAACAGGAGAAATGGTTTTTTAAACTACGTTTGTGTGAACATTATAATTTTTGAAACTAAACAATTGTGTTTTATTATATATATATATATATATTCTTAACTTGTATTGTTCTAGACATATCGACTAAGAAAAACAAGATCTCTATCTTACATTAGTTTTTTTATATATTCTATGGAATTAGCTATTATACTCCCTGTCAAGACAGATTTATATGTTTGTACAATACTGCTGGTTTAGTTCAAGTTTTATTTGAAGAAAAGGCTACTTTTATATAAATCAATTCTCTTTAAATAATACTAGAATTATTTCTCCACTCAGTGTTTCTGATGCAAAATTAAAATAATATGCAATCATAATTCTTTTTAGTTGTTTTTTTTGATGTTTTTTAATGTATAATTAGCAAATTATTTGTTACGACCTTCTAATACTATAAAACCAACCATTTAAATTGTGAATAGAGATATATTAGCTATATTATTAAAAAAATTCTAGGCCAGCTTAATTCATCAGAACATTGCCCTACCTAATGAAATTTGTATTTGTATTATTGTATATTTATTTGTACTGGTTTACTCAACTGAATGGGAGATATTATTAGTTGTAATCAGCATTATAACGAACGAAGAAGGTTTATATGAGTCTAATAATGTCGTTATATAAAACCGTGTTATATATAATGACAATATTCAAGTACCGCTCTATTACAGAAAAGAGTTCGAAACACAAGATATTGAAATTTCCCCTTTGTGTTCAGTAATACTTACCTGATTGTGATATCATAATACCCAAATAGACACAGACGATCAAAGTATTTATATACCTCCAGGGCTACTCTATGTACAATATAATCAAGCAACAGTTGAAATAATTAATAAGAGATCAATTTCGCAAACGATACTCATAGACCGAAATTTAATAAATGAATATGCGAACAAATTTGACGAAACAAATTTGAATGTTTTCATATAGAGCAATTTCAGGAAAATATGCTACTTGTAATAATAATACACAGCCATTCAAAATTAATATAAATAAATTTAGAACAGATCATTTAAATTCGGAAGAAAAAGATTGTTTAAGTAAACTTGTCACAGTATTTTCAGATTTATTTCATGATAATGAAAAAAAAATTAACATTTTCAAATCAAATTAAACACGAAATAATGACAACCGATGAAATCTCAATACATATATACTAAGTCATACCGCTATCCGTGTGTTCATAAGCAAGAAATTAATAAACAAATATCGAAATTATTAGAAGACGGAATCATTAGACCATCATATTCACCATGGTCCAGTCCTGTATGGATAGTTCCGAAAAAGCTCGACGCCAGCGGAGTAAAGAAATGGCGCATGGTGGTTGATTATCGAAAATTAAACGAAAAAACAATAGATGATCGATACCCTATACCAAACATTAGTGATATTTTAGATAAACTAAGACGGTGTAATTATTTTACTACTCTTGATCTACCTTCGGGCTATTATCAAATAGAAATGCACCCTGATTCGATATAAAAAAACTGCTTTCAGTGTTGAAAACGGTCGTCTTCCAATGGGAACTCCTCTATTTTACTATTGTACTAATGCGTTCATAAAACTAAAATCTAACCCTACAGAGTGGTTTCAAAAACAAATTAAAAGTGCTATAAACAATACCGAATGTTTATTCAATAATGCACAAAAGTTCCAACTACCTGTTATGAACCCACAACCTCCAGAATTATATGGTTTACTAAAATTACATAAAAAGAATATACCTATTCGTCCAGTTGTTTCGTATGTAAAAGCACCAGATGTGAATCTATGCAAACAACTTATAAAAATCATTTTAGAATACACTAAATTCAAACCGAAATTTTCGATAAATAAAATTAGTAAATTTAAATTACCAGATAATTTAAAACTCATTTCATTTGATGTTTGTTTACGATTATTCCCCCAAAAGAAGTGTTAAACGGAAACCCACTAAGTCCCTTATTATCCGAAATATTTATGGACAACCTTGAAGACATTATTAGTAAACATTCGTTATTTAAAAATTGTATATACTGGGTGAGATATGTAGATGATATTTTGGTGTGTTTTAAAGGAACGGATAGACAATTAAATTCACTCCATAATCATATTAACATTTTGCATCCTAATATTAAATTCACCATAGAATTAGAAGTAAATAAAACCATTAATTTTCTAGACCTCTACACACGAATTCGCTATTTACCATTAACCTACTCACACAGATATTACGATACATTCTAACTCTTTCCACCCGATTAGTCATAAACTTGCTGCTTTCCACTCAATGTTATATAAAATAATCCATGTTCTTATGCATAAGATTAATTTTGATAAAGAATTAGATAGAATTTACACCATAGCTCAGAATAATAGTTATTCAAAAGAATTAATAAATAATCTCCTTCATAAAAAACAAAAAGCAAAAATCATATCCAAGAATTATCCTATAGTTCCTCAAACTTACTCATCAAAATTTGCCTCTGTGACTTATATAGGTACACCTTCCAAGAAAATAAAAACATATTTACGAAAAACAACAAAGACATTTTTTTCATTTCGTACAAACAACAAACTACAGAATCATATTAAAAATAATAAAGATAAAACTGACAAAAATTTAAAGATAGACTCATTTTATGAAATTATGTTCATTCAAATTGATATTAAACATGGGGTATCTGTAGATGGAAAATTAATAATAATTTTTGTCTTAAATATTGATATATATTTGGCTTACCAAAATACAATGTCATCCAAATAAAATAGAATTCCATGTTTTAAAATGTAATTTATAAAAATGATTCGTGTGAAGCGTACCTTGTTTAATGTTTTTATCATCTTTTTTTTTTTTTTTTTTTTTTTTTAATACTATGTGTACATTGTGTTTCAAAAATTAGTTTTATTAGGCGTAAACTATGTTTTGTGTAAAAACCCCTAAATTTAAAGATAGACTCATTTTATGAAATTATGTTAATTCAAATTGATATTAAACATGGGGTATCTGTAGATGTAAAATTAATAATAATTTTGTCTTAATATTGATATATATTGGGCTTACCAAACATGATTTTTCAAATGTTTTAAGTGTATTGCATTGAATTTTATGTAATTTCAATATTAAATAATTGAAAGCGAGTATTTATTATACTACTGTTGTTCAGTGGTTAATATTTAATGAAAAGTATATTTCTTGTAATGATATAAAACTATTTGTAAATACAATGTCATCCAAATAAAATAGAATTTATAATAGTGTTTCGTGATATGATTTGCTATTTTTCTCAAATTATAAAGTGCTTTAAAATGTAATACATTCGCTGTTGTACAAAAACGCATGATGTGTGAAAAGATGGACTCATTTTATGAATTTATGTTAATTCAAATTGATATTAAACATGGGGTATCTGTAAATGTAAAAATGATGATAAATTTTTAACTCTTAAATATTGATAAATAGCTTGGCAAACATCAATTTTTCGATTGTTTTTAAGCGATGAACAAGTATATATTTATTATTTTGCAAATCTTTTGGTTAGAACGTTAATACTGTCTTTATATTAGTTTTTTTTTTTTTTTGTGTATACTGCTGTTGTTCAGTGGTTAATATTTAATGAAAAGCATATTTCTTGTAATGATATAAAAACTATTTGTAAATACAATGTCATTCAAATAAAATAGAATTCCATGTTTTTAAAATGTAATTTATAAAAATGTTTCGTGTGAAGCGTACCTTGTTTAATGTTTTTATTCTCTTTTTTAATACTATGTGCACATTGTGTTTCAAAATTAGTTTTATTAGGGATAAACTATGTTTTTGTGAAAAAAAAAACCCTAAATTTCATATTAAAAGCTGTACCTCAGGCATATTTCTTCTAATGATAGTACTAAACGTGAAGTGTAAAAAGATAGCACATATTTTATCTGTTGTGGGACTTAGTATGTTTCCTTTTCAACCTTTTTAAATATTATAAGAAAGTTAACTAAATCAATTTAAGAATTTATGATATTTAAAATTGGGATTAGGCTGGGGTATCTCTAAAATGGAAATATTTAATGCTATGTCTATTTTTCATATGTGTAGTGTTTTGTCAAAAAGTTTTGATTGCTGAAAAAGTGGGTAATAAAAAATTTGATAGAGCATGTATCTCAGCTCTATCGTTTTACTGCATTGTTATATTGCACTATATGGATCATCTCGAGAACATTCCTTGCCTTTGCATTTGATTGTTTTGTTTAAATTTGATATTTGTGAAATTGAAAGTATGGTTGAGGTTTGTTTGATGTGTGTAGTTGTTTTATTTTTAATAAATTGTTTTCTTGAAAATATGTTGTTCCTTTTTATTTTATAATATAGATATATTAAATAAGGTGACTATCACAGCGGTGTCGAGTTATTTCTTGTAGTGATATATATAAAAGTATGTATGTATACTTATGGATGAAAATAATTATTATAAGTCTATCAATTTATTCATATGAGGATTAGAGTGTCTATGTATTTATGTATGTGGTATTAAATATCTAGGTCTTCTATGGAGAGAATGATGTTTATTACCTATATAACTTTACCTATGGATTTATATGTCATAATTGTTTATCGTTGTATTTCGTTTAATGTTTTTCCCTATGATTGATATGCTATAATTCGTCTACAAAATGTGGTTATTATTTTTTAATAAATTGTTTTTTCTTAAAATATGTTGTTCCTTTTTATTTTATGATATAGATATATTAAATAAGGCTACTATCATAGAGGTGTTGACTTATTTCTTGTAGTGATATATATAAAAGTATACTACTTCAAACCATATACTATAAAAGTATGTATGTATACTTATGGATGAAAATAATTATTATAAGTCTATCAATTTATTCATATGAGGATTAGAGTGTCTATGTATTTATGTATGTGGTATTAAATATCTAGGTTTTCTATGGAGGGAATGATGTTTATTACCTATATAACTTTACCTATGGATTTATATGTCATAATTGCTTATCATTGTAATTCGTTTAATGTTTTTTCCTATGATTGATATGCTATATTAGCTATAATTCGCATACAAAATGTGGTTATTATTTTTTAATAATTGTTTTTCTTAAAATATGTTGTTCCTTTTTATTTTATGGTATAGATATATTAAATAATGTGACTATCATAGAGGTGTTGACTTATTTCTTGTAGTGATATATATAAAAGTATGTATGTATACTTATGGATGAAAATAATTATTATAAGTCTATCAATTTATTCATATGAGGATTAGAGTGTCTATGTATTTATGTATGTGGTATTAAATATCTAGGTCTTCTATGGAGAGAATGATGTTTATTACCTATATAACTTTACCTATGGATTTATATGTCATAATTGTTTATCGTTGTAATTCGTTTAATGTTTTTCCCTATGATTGATATGCTATATATATTAGCTATAATTCACCTACAAAATGTGGTTATTATTTTTTAAAAATTGTTTTTCTTAAAATATGTTGTTCCTTTTTATTATATGGTATAGATATATTAAATAATGTGACTATCATAGAGGTGTTGATAGTGATCAAACGTTGTGGTTTCCATTAGAAACGTGTTTAGATCTGTTAGAAATATACTGGTAAGCTCGATAACAAGCTTTGAACTGCTAGGCTGCATAAATACATTTCATTTATGCATCTATCACTGAATGTATGATTTGAATGTATTGTTTTGGAATGACGGCTTTAAAAGAGAATGATTTGATAGTGGTTTTAATAGATTGATGCCTGATGCCACCGAAGTTTATTAGATTTTTGGTGGCCATCTTGCTTTTCTAAAAATCCCTACTTTGAAACGTCCTGTATATTCATAATTGGTTGTTGCTATGTTATCCAGTATCATACTGTATATTTATTTTATGATTTGAGATGGTATGCTGATGTCAAATATAAATCCTCGGTGGTGGTGTTTGAAAGTATGTTGGGTTTGACCTAGATGTATCTTCCTAAGTTGATCCGGTGTTGTGGCGTTTGAAACTATGTTGGGTGGTTGTTGTTGTGATGCGTGATACGGAGTTGGGTATTTTCTAGAAGTTGAGTTTATATTTTGATCGATCATATTGATAGTCGGCTATTTCGCCTGACGTCACCTTAGTTTATTAGATTTTTGGCGGCCATCTTGGATTCTCCATCTTGCTTTTCTAAAAAATCCCTACTTTGAAGCGTCCTGTATATTAATATTTGGTTGCTATGTTATCCAGATGGATGGATGGATGGACGGATGGATGGTTGGATAGTTTTTTGAGAAAAGAGGGATTTGATAGTGGTTTGAATGTGTGGTTTTAATATAGGGGTTTCAGAATCGCTTCATGACCCGGTTGTGAGCTGATTCTAGCGATGGTTTGAGATGATGTTTCATAGGAGTTCGAGTGCATGGTTTTGATATATTGGATGCTTGACGTGGCATTAGTTTATTAGATTTTTGGCGGCCATCTTGGATTCGTCATCTTGCTTTTCTAAAAATCCCTACCTTTGAAAACGTCCTGTATATTCATACTTGGTTGCTATCTCGTCCAGTAGCATACTGTATATTTATTTTATAATTTGAAATGGTATGCCGATCTTAGATGTAAGGTTTATATTTTTATCGACCATCTTGATGGTATGAAACTTGGTCATATTGTTAATTAATACATTGTTTTTCTAAAAATCCCTACCTTTGAAACGTCCTGTATATTCATACTTGGTTGCTATCTCGTCCAGTAGCATACTGTATATTTATTTTATAATTTGAAATGGTATGCCGATCTTAGATGTAAAGTTTATATTTTTATCGACCATCTTGATGGTATGAAGCTTGGAGATATTGTTAATTTAAAATAATATTGTTAATTTATAAATAATAATAAATAAATTGTTTTTCTTAAAAAAATATATTGTTTGTTTTATTTTATTTTATAAGTAAGATATACATTTCATGCCTGCGTCTATCACAGAAGCAGACAGCCGTTGCGGTTTCCGCTGGAAACATGTTTAGACCTGTTTGAAGTACATTGAGAAGCGCGATAGCAAGCCTGGTAATTTATTCAGGAATTTCACATGTATTTATTAGCATTATGATAGCATGATCATGCTATATAATTAGTATAATTAAATATAATTACAGTATTAGTATTTAATAAAAGTTAATCATTGTTTCTATGCTAGCTGTATTATTAATCGAATAATTTGAATGTACATATGTATAAAAGTCGTGCGGTGTTCACATCTCATCTTTGTATACAGGTATATTAAACAACTCCTTCCCTATCTTTCTCTACACCTCCGAAGCTGGTTACACACACACACACACACACACACCGCCGCACACACCTACGCTCGCTCGCGTATATACATATATACATACATATATATATATATATATATGAAGGCCTGTAAGGATTGAATGACTTGCCTCGTGGCACGAAAGTGATTACACCTGTATAAATTGTCAATTTTGTAAAATGAACCTCCATAAGAAATAACATGGGAAATTGCGCCAGAATCCGCATTGTATTACTACTCATTCATGTTTCAGTGTATATCTCGACACAGAATTAAATACAGGAATTTAATTAGTTTTGTACGTTGTTGATTATGCGATATTATATTGAATAATGTACGTAGACAAATATAAAATAGATGTTGTTTTAGTCTTACATATAGCCAAAATATTAAATACAGTAATTTTAGTAATTTTATTTGCATTCTTAAGCTTAAAAATACAAGCAAAAGTATATGTTGAAATATAATACAATCTAACATATAAAACATACCTGAATATATTCGATTGTGTATATAAAACATTAATTTATGTGCTTTCTGTAAGTCAAAATGAAACAAGCAGTAGGATTTATATTCAATAATTGCACACACATCAATAAGCACACACTCATAATGTACACAAGATTTTCTGTTCAAAATCTTTTCAATAAGACGAAATGAAACGATCGATATTTACATTTAATAATATAATTTCACATATACCAATAAACATGTACAAATTAATGTAATAGTTATAAGTTCACAAGTTTTTCTGTTCAAAATATTTTATGTTATTCGAAATGGAAGGACCGGTATTTATATTTAATAATATAATTTCACATATTCCAGTAAGCACGTCAAAATCAACGCAGAAGTTATAACTTCACAAGTTTTTCTTTTAATAATTCACTGGAATCAGCCTTCATATCGTTTATTTATTCTACCTCGTATTTTCTGAGTAATTCTACAAATTCACCGATGAAATAAACTTGCACAAAACTGAATTCAATAAAACACAACTTTGCGAATGCTTTCAGTAATATTATAGTTATAGATGTCAATTTAAATCAGAGGTTATAATTATGTTTTCTGTTTATCTGTCATTTCGTAAATTTCAAAACGGACATTTTGAGTCGACGCATGCGCAGAACAGGCAATACTCCAATTCTATCTCTCTTAGTTGGGACGAAAAATTACACATCATCAATATACAACACACGCAATATAGTAGTATTATATATATGACTGCTAGGTAAATTAAGCTATAGCTACATTTACCTTATAGACAGATTACTGAATTCTTCAATTGTGTTATATTAGAAGTTATAACAAATTTATAACGTCTGTTACAATTTATATACATAATCGCGACTTTTAATAATTTCGTTTTATAAAAATTTTGCGAACCCGCATAATGATTGATGTAAAGCGATAAACCGCAATATGGAACCCGCACATCTTTGTTTTTCGAACGACCAGACCAGCCCAAGTGGAACAGCTGTCATTGGCGTTAAACCATCAACTACAGGAAAATATAATTTGTCAATTATTAATAAGCTTCTTAGAATTGTAGGTATATAATTAATTTCTTTTAAATAACTCTTTATGGTCAACACAATGAGGCATTCAGCAGTTCTAAGTCCTTCTTTAACCAGTAGTAATAATAATTATAATAGTAATAATTCACACTAAAAAAATAAATTAACTTGTAGAGATTTCTTTGTATCTGCTGCCTGTACTTGAATTTTATAATATTATAAAGCAAGGAGCGATCTGAAACTCAGCATGGAGTCAAGTAAAAGGTTTAAAACAATAGGAACCCCCGACAAACGGGTGTTTTATTTACTTTTAATGGATGTGAATTATCTTAATTGAAATATTTATTTATACACAAATACGGATTTGCATTCAATTTTGTGCCAATAATAATGAGAAACAAGTTTAACAATTGCTAATACTGACACTCCGGTAATTCAAAATGGGCTGGCTTAAATACATTTTATGTTTCTCCGAAAAAAATATTCTGATATTTGCAGAAAACATTAGCTCTGCTTATTTTAATATAAATCTTTATTCAAATACAGATAGGTGAATCTGATATAAGGAATTATTTAAATGTGAATGAAACGATTTGCCGGCATTGTTCGTACGATGTTATGCTGCACTTCTTCAAGCCGTCTTCTGATATGTAACCGATTAAAAGTGTACACATTTTTAAAGTTTCTCACTTTAAGATTGAAATATACATATCTTGAAAGGACACACACAGTCGAATGTCGGAGCTTTTGTACCTATCATCTGCAGTCAACTCTAGCAGTTTAATTTTAATTTTCCGCCACTAGGCTCGTCTACCTTAAAAATTACCTGTATAACCTTCTACATAATGTGAGGTTATGTTTTTTAAAGAAACACATCACTCACATTGTCAGCTCAGGAAACAATATTTAAAAACAATACGCCAACCACTGTCGACTGTCAGAGCTTTTGTCTCTATAATCTGCAGTCAACTCTAGCATTTAAATTTAATTTTCCGCCACTAGGCTCTTTTACCTTAAAAATTATCTATATAACCTTCTACATAATGTGAGGTTACATTTTTTAAAGAAACACATCACTCACATTATCAGCTTTCAGAAATAATATTTAAAAAGAATACGTCAACCACAGTCGAATGTCGGAGCGCTTGTTCCTGTAAGCTGCAGTCAACTCTAGCAGTTTTATTTTAATTTTGCGCCATTAGGTTCGTCTACCTTAAAAATTACCTGTATAACCTTCTACATTATGTTAGGTTACGTTTTTTAAAGAAACACATCACTCACATTTCAGCTTCCGGAAACAATATTTAAAAACAATACGCGCCAACCAGTGTCGAAAGTCGGAGCTTTTGTCTCTATAATCCGCAGTGAACTCTAGCAGTTTAAGTTTAATTTTTCGCCACTAGGCTCTTCCACCTTAAAAATTACCTGTATAACCTTCTACATAATGTGAGGTTACGTTTTTTAAATTTTGACAATTTTACGTGGGGTCTTAATCCAAAATTATTAATTTATTTTTTTAAATTTTAGCTATTAGAAGTATTTCCAGCAGAAATTACATTCGCGGGTGCCTGTAACTTTTTGCGGTAAAATCTGCTAATGTTCATATAACAAAGCGGTAAGTAGATTTAGCGGCGTTTTAGCAAAAGCAGACTATGTCAGAACGATTAATATCTAAAACAACCAATACCACATGACCTATAGGCAGTGTTTGGCTAGATTTTAAAATCAGTTTAGATTAAGTTTACCGTGGCACGTGCTTACTTTATTTTGTTATTTGTGTTATTCTTATTGTTGTTTTGTTGTGTGAAATAGTTTTCAGACCGGCACGGACTCACATAATATATTAAAAGATCCAGAAGGAAAGCGAGAAAAAATGAGCTTATAAAAAAGCATAATGTATGATATTTTCAGTTATATCATAAACGTGGTGCTAATCCATCTACATCTACAGAGGCAAACTGCATTGCTTCTAAAATTAAATACTGACAGTAGTGTTAATATTAAGTAAGTTGATTACTTTCAAATTAATATTTTGTAAAGAGATGAGATTGAAACAAGGTCCAAGTTCCCACAGATTCTTTATTAAATTACGGCGACCGGTTTCGTGAGTTTAAAATAATATACTCACATCATCAGGCCAAGCTTCAACAAGAAAATAAACCCGTGACACCAATGTATAAATTAAAAAAAATTAAAAACAAGTGATAAAATGTGTTTTAAAATGTGTTCAACAAATTAACTAATTAAATATAACAAATTGTACAAGTCATATAATGAAAAAATCTTTTTGTTATTTAAAAACAAATTGTGAAAAAATTCAAAAAGTCAAAAATACCGTGAAATTATATCAATATGAAATGAAGGAGACCAATCACAACACTTACAATCCCAGAAAAGACTACCTTCCTTGCACCAGCAACCACATCCATGTAAAAATCATAGGTCTCAATAGACCGTACTGATAATTAAATTTATTCAAAAATAATTAAAAGTAATGAATCAAAATTATTCCTGTGTGTCAAATATAATAATCATAATTTACATATAAGTCTGTTATATTTAAAATACGACATACAACACATTAAAAACTTGTATATGCGACAACACTCACAAGCAAACGGTCACACGCAAAGTGACCTTATAATTCAAAAGTCAAATTTGTAAAAATTCTTTTTAAATTGAAAATAGTTTAACCAGTACAAAATGTGTATTTTTTAATCTATATTACATTAATCCTAAATAAGCAAAATAATTTAACAAATGAAACAATAAAATAGAAACAGACATCTGAAAAATATTTAATCTCAACGAAATTTTTTGAAAATTTAAATAGATTCAAAGCAATACCAATTAAAGAGTCATCTATATGTGATCGGTCGAAGTGACAGAAAAGCAAGGTAAGCTATTTAATAAAATTGACGTGTAGTCCCACAATTTAATATTTTGTATGATGCTCATGCAAACGCTGCAAATGCTTTGAAACGATTGAACCTAATGATCTTCAAAACATATACCAAAAGTTCAATTTGTTGCCTCCAAGTAATGAACAAGACTACCTAACAGGCGTTATTTCATTCAAAAATGCAAAACAAAAAAGACCAAATAGAAGTCAAAACGACCATGATGACGGTCCATTTTTCGAGTATTCTATGGCTTTTTATTAAAAAACTAGATTAAATGACAGAGAAGAAGACTTATGCTACACTACGTTTATGAACTTGCATGAAGTTATCAGAAATCGATTTCAAAGAATACTAAATTCCAGCAAAACTTCTGGATTACCTACTTATGACAACCATAGAAAGAATGAGAATAGGACTTCCAAAACATCAAATGAAATTTTGAATCTTATTAGATTTTAAGTTTTTTAGAAGGAGATAATCTCTATTATTCTCGGATAGATAATGTCTACAAAAAGTATTTCCGGAAGAGTTTATCATTAAGAAAATTTATAATTTTTTTACATGAAATTAGAATTCATGTTTCATATCTCATTTATATTTGATGACTAATTTTAGCATCGCACGTTTTCTACACTAAGCAATTTAGCACATATAATACTTACATGTGCTAAATGCGACGATGTTATTCTACAAACATGATCTGCTGACGGTGACGCTATCAGAAATAAACTCATAGTAGAAAATGATATTCACCTGAGGAAAGCAGATAAGTTTTCCCAGATGAAAATACATTACAAATCAGAAGCAAGAGCAGGTAGATGCATGGCGATATCATTCGCCTTTCAACAGAATCTTTGTTTCTCGCTTATTGAACGAATAACGAATTGTCTAAAGGTCCCGGGATTCCGAATCCCTTTTTTTGATCCCGAGCGAGATCACATACCAGAGTTAACAAAAGATGAAATATTAATGAGCTAATAAAGAAAATCCGCAAAGTTCTAGTGTATTTCAACAGATGACCATTGAAAAATAAAACAGTACTTCAAAAATATGTGAAGATTGAACATGAAAAAGAGCTGTCACTTCTTTTGGACTGTAAAACCAGATGGAATAGTCTTTTAACCATGCTGGAACGATTTTCTCTTTTAGAAACCTGCATTCAAAAAGCCCTTATAGATCTCAATCATCCAATCTGTTAAGAAGATGCTGATTTTGACTTGGTAAATAAAATTATTGATGTGCTGACCCCAATTAAATTAACAGTAGAAGCAATCTGTCGACGAGATGCTAATTTATGCAAAGCTGATGCCGTTTTGAAATTTCTTATAAAACAATTGTCTCGCAAAAACTCAGCACTCGCCATGAAAATGAAAACATCCTTAGTGGAACATATAAAGCAACGACGAAGTGATGATTCAACTGGTGTGAATTATTTACAAAATCCACGAAAAAATGATGAAAATCCGTTATTATCGGATTTGCAATGGTTTGACTTATTTACAGTTCCTACATAGGCTTTAGTGAGGAAGCAAATAAAGAGTATTGTTAAAAGACTAAATAGTCGAGATGACACGGAAGAGGAAGAAATGTCAGGATCACAAACAGATAATAAGCCAAGGTAACAAACCTCCCAACCCCAATTGACACTAAAGGAAAAGTTACAGCTGGAAATTAATAAGAGCATGGAATCCTCAGATCCTGAAGTACAAAATGAATCGGGGTTGGTAAGTAGTATTAGACGCGAAATGAGCTTGTTGAAAATGGAGGAGTTTGTGGATATCACTTAGAATTAGCATATAAATATCTATTGTTTATTCCTCCAACCAGTGTAGAACCTGAGTGAGCGTTTTCAGCTGCTGCTTACGTTGGCAATAAACTACGAAGCAGGCTTGGACGTCAAGCATTGGATGCTTTGATATTTCTGCGATTGTATTTTCGAAGTTCTAAATAGTTTTCTGTATTGTCTTTTTGTTCCTTATTTTAGTATATTGTGTATTGTGTTGTGCAACAATATTAATAAATAATTTTTAAAAAGTTACTTAAGTTTTTTCAAAATATGCAATACTTTTGCTCATGAGTATATATATATATACAGATTTTGTAATATACTTATGCAAACTTACTGCAAACATATGTCTTAAGAAATTTGTGTCTCAAATATAATTATATATACATTTTGCCGTAATAATAATTTGAACAATCCTATTCAAAATATTTAAGTAGAAATGTACTTATATATAGCATTCGATAGTGTCCAAATACAGTTGCAATGCATTTACAAATGCATTTTTTAATATACTGTTTTCGTAGCAACATGTTGAGTGTTAGGTTGTGCTATGTTTCGTCAATATCCTATAGATAAATTAAGGAAAGTTCTATACTAATAAAAAGTACATCATATATCTCTTCAATGACTATATAGACATGAATACTATACATGTGTTTTAATAACAAGTATAAATTTTTCAGTTTCTGCTGACAAATGCGTCTTTTTCACGAATTCTCCAGGGTGCAACAAAATAAGAGGAAATGGAGATGTAATGTGCCTCTACTGCATTCATAAATCAAGTAAGTACTTGTTGCTTCGGAATTGCTATCTCGCCATAAATGTATATTCTTTTCCTCTTTGTATCACATTATGGTGTAGTGCTCAGATTCATTCGCCCATCTCCGAGCTAATAAAAGAAAAGTAATCTTTATAAATGATAATTGTAAGTAGTTATGTTCCGTTTTACAGATATATTGAATAACAATATTATCTGTGGAATTTCAGTACACTGTTATTAAGAGAAATACCTTTGCCACGAGCTATTTTATTCATTAGATAATAATTGAAATTAGAAATGTAAGGAGAAATTATGAGGTAAATTTGTAAGAAGTACCGTGTAAGTATATAAACTTTTCTTTTTACCATAAGTTAATGCGATTAACTAAATATATGAATTAGAGTTGATGAAGACTTGAAGCCTAAATAAAGAAATAATAATACAATTGTCTTTCAGTAAGTGTTTTATACTAATAATGCTTAGTTCAAGCTCTTATTCTCTAATAATGAACGATTACTTTGTAATTTACAATTTTCTTTTTTTGTAAATGTGTTGTTCATAGGAGTACATCTTTATATGTTTAGGTTCTAAAGTATTGGTGAAAATCAAAACAATGTTATTTTGTAGGTACAGGGCATACGCAGATGAATATATATTAAATACAGGACCATAATTTTCACAAGAAATATATGAAAATTAATAAGACTTACTCACACAAATAACTACAATAGTCCTACACTTGAAGAGTAGCACAATAGTCATCGAGATGTTATATATGACCTTTTCAAATCTACTTATTAAGTCATAATAGCATCAAGATGAGTAGGATAGTGTTTTTCAACTTTTGGATAAGCCAATATTTCTCCGAATTTGGAACTGCTAAGAAAAATCAAACCAGAAGCCTCACCATAGAAACACGATATCAATAGAGATATGATATATTAGTTGTGTACTCAAATAAAGAGCTTTCATAAATGTTTCATGATTAGTAGGTCATCATCATGTTATTACCAAATATTACCTATTGTAATCCTTTTTAGATTATTTAATATATCGTTCTAATGTTTAAACGCCGCTAGATATTAAATGCAACTTCTTAATATATTTTTGTATTGTTGAGGGAAAATTTCAACAGAAATTTCAAGCTTTCTACACCGAATCTTTCTTAAGTTTTGGTATGAAGTTACTCTACTCTGAGTTTGTCAACCCGATTGCAATCTGAACAGAGCAAGAATAAATCAAAAAAGAATTATTTAAATTGATATTAATAAATTTGTTCAGTTATTTTTATACTGCCTTTCACATGCATTCACATATTACACATATTGTAATTATAATTCATGTAAATATACTGTATTTTATTATTAAACAAAATGAAATAAAACTCAAATATCTATTTTCCAGGATCCTGGAAACAGCTAAAAAAGTATGCGGAACATCAAGCATCTCAAATACAGGGCGTCCCAAAAATAAAAAGACGGAGTAGCAGAAATTGGAAGCTAGATTGTGTAAAAACGTACCCTCAAAATATTAAGTCTTTATTCGTGCGCACACGGCAGAAAAAAAATAATAAAGAATTCAATTGGCCTTACGCCGACCCTGCACTAAATATCCACCTGCTTCACTTTCACAATCGGTGCTTTTCAGAACCACCATATTACTTGTGTTAAAAAAGAAGGAGGAGGAATAGATACTTCATAATAAATATCAAACCATTAATTACTTTAATTTTAAACCTGCTAGAAAAATACGATTTATTGAATATTCTAATAATCAGCTGTTTCCAACTACGAACACATTAAAGAGCAACAAACTTCCTATTTTAAAAATAAAAACAACCTTTTATTGCCTGCAAGAAAGTAGGTCACCCATCTGGGTCAATAACCGACTACATAGCTGCGTTATTGAGACACATCCCGCAAAAAATATGTTTTTACCATTTAACGTTTTTTTCCCGTTTTATGCAAATAAAAGCGTATTTTTCTCTATGTATGCGTCTTCGTTTCTATTTACAAACGAACATTCTTACGTGAATTATAAATATACATTCTGTGCCAGGTCCGTAATGTGATTTTTTTTATCTAAAAAACAACATAGAAAATTAAAATTTTAATTTCTTCGTTTTTGCGGCATATTTGGGCCTGTTTCTGTTCGAACTTTACATATCTGCTACTCCGTCTTTTTATTTCTGGGACACCCTGTATATGTTCGAAGAAAAGTAAGTGGAGGTCAAAAGAAATACAATTAAAAGTTAAAGAAAATAAATACAAATGGAAAAGATATTAGCAGTCGAACAGAGCAAACGACCACCAATAGTACAAATTGCTCCCACTTAAGTAAAACACTAAACAAAGAGTTAAAAAATAGCCATGGAAAGAGTTTGGACTTAGAATGAAAGAAAACTACTTAGAAAACCAAAAACTATTTAATGGCACATTAAAACAATTAAGACAAGCTCCTAGACTAAAAAATATATTTGACAAAGAGGGAAATATTTAAAACACAGAATGAAATGGTAGACAGAAGTAAGCAATACAAAAGATATTGAAAATTATGTTTTAAATATTTTTATACACGTAACGTACCTGTCTAAAAAGCATGACTTGCGAAATATTCGCAAAAATCTGATTTCCGATAGGAGTAAAAGACCTACTTCCGGTAGGAATTTCGAAAAACGTTTTAAATAAAATTGTTCTCAATTTTAATTTTAAGTACATATGAATTCTTTATAAATTTGTTTAAACTTAGTTGTTGACGAAATATTGGTAAAATTCAACTACTACTTCCGGTCTGTCGATTTTACTGAAAATCTAGTCAGATCTCAAGAGGAAGATTATACCCGTAAATACAAAATTTGGAATTGATACCGCTAGCGGTTTGACCGCTATCGTGGTCACACACATACGCACGCTATCGTGGTCTCACACAGAGACGGACAGACACATAGACAGACATTTTTTAAAAACCACTCTTTGGGTGTCAGGGGACTTCAAAACGTGGACCTGCAAATATCTCGAGGTCGAAAATTTTCATCATCACAATACTTCCTTATACTACGGATAAGAAAGTAAAAGGTTGCCGATAAAAAAAGAAGGAACGACATATGGGCAGTTTGAGGAGAAGAGGAATAGAAAATAATATGATAGCAATTATTAAAGCTCTATAAAGAAGTAATGCAAACAAAGTAAGAATGCACAATCTAAAATCTACAAAATTTGATATAAAAATAGGACTGAAATAAGAATGTGTGCTAAGCGCTAAGAAGATGCAAGGGAAGGTGCAAAGGTATGGCAATAGTTAAATGGAAGATGAAAGATATAACACTGCAAAGACTCATATTCGCTGAAGACATGGTGTTACTGTTGAAACGGAAGATAAACTACAGCAAGACCTAAAATTTTATCAAAAAGGATTCAGGAAAATAAATATAGAAATAATCATCGGAAAAAGTAAAACCCTATTAATGTTTTCAAAAAAAAGGGCAGAAAATTAAAATCAAAGAACAAGAACTAGAACAGATCACAAGCATTAAATACCTGGTTAGAGTAATAGAAGAAACGGGAAAAATAGATGTGGAAGTAAAACAGAGATTTGGAAAAGCTGGGAGACTCTATAACACCTGAAAACACCATTTGGTAAGTACGAGGTGCCCCAGGAAATAATAACACAATTATACCAGAAAGTGGTCAGGCCATCAATAATAGATGGCAATGAATCCTGGGCCATAATACAACTGAACACAAGTAAAATAATAGTCACAGAGATCAGATTCCCGAGAAGAATAAAAACAATCCCAAGAAGAGATCAGAATGAATGAGTCAGTATTGCCCCAATTAATGACAACAAATAGATTTGGTGATCGGAGAGGAGCAACTGGGTTGCCTGGAACACGTACATAGGATGCATGAAAATAAATTTGCTAGTCTATGAAACCAGGGTATACAGAAAGAATAAACTAGAACTACCACGACTAAAATGGGAGAAACATTATGGCAAGAGGCTGAAAAGCGAGGGACTCAGTGGAGCGAGACTAGATGATTGGCGCAGGATAGAAATGATTGGAAAAAGGGAATGCGAGAAAGAACATGAGCACTAAATATATACTATGTATATACAATATTCGTATTTGTATCATTCGTATACCCTAAAGGTAATTGGACATAATTGATAAAATAAAAAAAATATGTATTTTAAATTAAATTATATTCATACAAAATAACAACCGATGTATTGTTAAACATTTATTTACAAATATTTTAATACTTGTTAAATTTAGTAAATTGTCTTAATTATATTCTACATATTTTATGTACAAGTAAAAAAATCAAAGTTATTTCAAAGTATTTCACCAATATCAATACTGACTGGTTCGTCCACAGGCTGTTTCTGTTGTTTTACATAAAAACAAAAATCTCGAATTCTTCTTCAAATATTCTTTTAAGAGGGGTTCACACTGATGCAATTAGTTGCAGCAATTCCGTTTTTATGAAAAGTTGCACGTATTAGAGAGTGTTCTATTTTCTGAAGAAATTGCATGCGATTTGTTAGTAACTTTTACGCTGCCAACCTGTCTTATGAAATGTACCAAAGCACATGTATTATTTTTCATCACTATACACTGAAAGTAATGGTGACATATAATTAAATTATTTCATGTTGGTAGTACCACAAAAAAAATTGCATTTGTGAAAAATTGCTTGTACTTCCTGATCAGTGTGAACCAACCGTGCAACTCTTAAAACTTGCACCGTTCATGCAACTTTTCACATGCGATATTTCGCTGCAACTAATTGCATCAGTGTGAATCCCTCTTTATATGAGCCGCCAATCACTCTCAACACAGATGGACACACGTGAGAACTCAATAAATACGCAACAATTACGAGCTCCTTCCTCAATACACACAACGTTGTTTAGATTTTTTAAATTCAATGTTGATTAATAAATAAGTTTAAAATATTTATTTATGTGGCTTTCAAAAATTATCGTAAAGTATCTATGTCGTAATGTTCTTATTTAACTAGATCATAACGCTTAAATTAGGATCACAGCAACATGTGAACGCATATAAGATATTTTAATAATAGTAAATGTTTAATGATTATGCAATTAAGTTTTAAAAAAAGTCTTTTGCCTTATTGAAAATATATATATCTCAACAATTAATGAAGGAATGTGTGGTAGTTAGTTAAAATTTATTTTACCGGAATACATTAATTGATTCGACTCGCCTCGTAAAAGCAATTATTTCAAATGAACGTACATATATTTTTTCCGTTTATTATTTGTCTACATACAAAACGCATGATAAACTAAATGAACAGCACACCTGTAACGCATTTTAAACATAAAAACTGTTAAGGCTAAAGTGTTCGAAAATTCGATTGTATGATAATTGCTTTCAAGATCACGACTTGTTCATTTCCTCTTTTGATTTCAGGATTTAGGTTGTCAATTTGTGCATGGGTGTTCTTTTCATAACACTGGTCATGCCAAGGTTTATTCTAACATGTCATTCCGAGAAATTCCTATGAGGCAAAGCACATTTATTTGTATACCTTGTTGACGTGCGTATAATTGTGTAATATATTTTACTTTATTACTGTTCATATTCCGACATAAACGACATAAATTATAATATATAGAATATTGATCGAAAATTTTTTTATACAGACACAATGTTACATATAGCTTCAAAATATTTTTTTTCTTTCCAGTTTCTGCAAGTTACGATTGTCTTTTAACCGTCTACTGCCCCACGTTACGTGAACGTTACATTGGGTATTTGAATTTATTCCTTAGTTATTATCAACATTTTAGTTTTTATTCCCGCTGTTACTCTCAAGTAACAACACACAAATCATAATATGTGCGTGTACAGCAGTCGTCACCTGTTGAGAAATTTTACAAGTAAATGCGATTTATTTCTGCAAGGTTAACTTCTATATGACAGGTTGATTGTGGCTGCAAAACAATTTATTTGTTTGTTTCATTTGGTAAGTATTTCAAAATAAAAATTATATTTTACATTATTTAGATATAATAGAGTTTCTCAATAGAACATTTTACCAGTTTTGTCAAATTAGACACAAAATTACGCATAAATGAAGTATGTTACTTTCACGTTATGCCGGGCATTTACGGTAAACTTTTTCAGGCAACCATGAATACGTCCACGTTTTATGGAAACATTTCTAGAAATAAATATCCTGATTATCTCACAAAAATTTTGCAAAATCCAAATGATTCTGAAATGTCAGATCTATCTGACAGTGATTCGGAAGAATTAAAAGATGCTGTGATAGAGAGAAATATTTCGGAAGTGCCTGTAATGAATAAAAGCAGTTCAGGACCAAAAGGAAATGAATATGAAGTTGAAGAAGATGAAGTTGTACAAGATGAAACTGAAGAAGATGAACTTGTAGAGGATGAAAATGGACCTTTTAGATCTTATGGTGGAAGAATCAAATAAATATGCGTGTACTAAAAATCCAGAAAAGCCTTTGGCCCTATATGTTCCAGAGTTAGAAAAATTTATAGGCATTTGTTTTTTGATGTCAATGTACGGCTTACCAAATGCCAGAATGTACTAGCAAAAAGAAACAGAAGTAAACAGAGTATCAGGGTGTATTTCCAGAAATAGATGGGAACAACTCAAATCCAATTTGCACTTCAATGATAACGCAACCCACAATAATTCAACAGACAAATTATTCAAACTAAGACCTTTTTTGGATAGCGTTGTAAAAAAATTTAATGAAATATCAATGACTGAAAAAATGTGCGTTGATGA
Organism: Amphimallon solstitiale; assembly: GCA_963170755.1. NCBI lineage: Eukaryota > Metazoa > Arthropoda > Insecta > Coleoptera > Scarabaeidae > Amphimallon > Amphimallon solstitiale. The sequence goes on along the minus strand of OY720681.1, from coordinate 45,990,826 downwards.
ACAGATGATCCCCTTCAAGGGGCGACATAGTTTGAAGCAATATCTCAAATCAAAACCTAAGAAATGGGGTTTCAAAGCTTTTGTTATTTGTGACTCCAAAGGGACGGTATATAACTGGGAAATGTACACTGGTGCAATTCAACCTGATCCAGGTCTTCCAGATGTCGGCGCAAGTGGTAACATTGTGTTGAAGTTGGCAAAAATCATTCCACAAAACATGTTCTATAAAATTTATTATGACAACTGGTTCAACAGTATTTATCTACAAGTTGCACTAGAAAAAAGAGGAATACAAAGTATTGGCACAATACGTCCGAATCGCCTACAAGGTTGCAACTTCATTAGCGATAAAGAAATGAGCCGAAAAGGGCGAGGGATTTTTGCTGAACAGAGAACAACAGTAGACGGAGTGAACCTTATTTGTGTCAAATGGTTTGATAACAAAGCAGTGCACACTCTCAGCACATTTGCAGGGGCACATCCAGTGAAGAATGTGAAAAGGCGGAATTCAAAAACAAAAAGTAGAATTGATGTTCCTAGCGTAATTTTATTATATAACCAGTTTATGGGTGGTGTTGATTTGATGGATGCATTGATAGCTTTATACAGAACATTAATTCCAAGTAGGAAGTGGTATCTAAAAATTTACTTCCACCTAATGGATCTCTGTGTTGTGAACGCGTGGCTACTTTATAGACGCGACTGTGAATCTTGTGGCATGAAAAAAAATAAAATAATGAATTTATTAAAATTCAAGTGTAATCTCGCTTTTATTCTCTGTTCTTCTACACAAATTGACTCCAGAAAACGCGGTCGGCCTAGTCAAAGTTCAGTAGAACAAGGACTAGAAGCTAAAAAGAAAAAAGGAAAAGTAGCTATGATGCCAACACAAGACATTAGAAAGGATCAAGTCGGACACTGGCCAAACTACGCAGAAAAACGGGGTAGATGTAAGTACCCAGGATGTTCCGGCTTGACCCAAACTATGTGTATTAAGTGCAAAGTACATTTATGTTTTACTCCTTCCAAGAACTGTTTTGTTGCTTTTCATACAAATTAATAAATGTTACAACATAACCACTTATTACTTTCATGCAAGTTTATCCATGAATACCCAATGTTACTTCCAAGTAACATACCCTTAAAATTTAAAGGGGTTTAAAATTTATACAACTTGTGCGTTTTTTATATAACTACGACATATTTTTATTATTAAAAGCAACCATTTATTTTTTTTCTCAAAAATAATAAGTCGGGGGCAGTAGAGGATTATGTTTGCCATAAACAATACACATACATACAATACAAACTGTACTGTTACTGTAGCACTTCGTTGACATCCTGCTTTTTTTTGCAAACTATATCTTTTTGTACTTGTGGAATACACCTCGTTGCCTCTGTTGGTATCGGTTTTAATTTGATTCGGATCAACGATATGCGACCTTTACGCGGACCCATCAAACTACATCTTTGAATATTACATTACTAATTCTGTAGCTATTTCCCCTAACAAAATATTTTGCAACTTTCTTTGTTTTGATATATGTCAATCAGGGTTGATATGTTTCTAAATGACAAATGAAGCAATCCCGAAAACATTCGATTTTCCGACGACTATTAGATAAACGGTGGTTTTCAGCGTTTGATTTTTCAGATCGTTTCCATACAAGTTAAACCTTTAGATAGCAATTTTGTAGTTGTAAATAAGTTATTGGCTCTGATAAAGGTTAGCAAATAAATATTTTCAACTAGCATTTGCACCACGTTTTCAGCTCTTTAGAGATTATTTTTCCTAAGTATGGTATATATCACATAACGGACAACTAGTTTCACTGTTGCAGATCCACGAAAGTGTCATTCCATATTCATATGGTTTGCTTAGTAAACAATGTCAGAAAAGAAAACCCTTTTCCTTTTAAGATCGAGTATCTTACCAACGATAAATAGTTGGAACCCCATTTAGCTGCTTATCGATGGTAAGATTCTTGGCAGGTAGATAATATTCCCTTAGGCTACTAATTGGAGCCAGGTTTTTTCCCTTCTGTAAATTTTGTCAAGTGGAAGAAATCACAAGATTTGGGGAGGACTGTTTTGTGACATGTTCGCATGGTATTTAGAAAATCGATATAAAGAAGAAGAAATAAAACGTATACAAATTTGTGTTTATAATTGCTAAAACGGCTCACGAAACATAATTTTCAATAAATCATACAGTGGTAGTAGTAATATTTATTAGTCATCAAAAAAAAAACCTATATAACCATCCAGGTCACCATTAATTATATACATTGCACAATTATTTTGGGGCAGACCAGTTATTTGCTATGAACTGAAATTTGCCACCATGATAACATCAGTACATTTCGCTCTATGCGCTTTTAGTCTAGACTTCTTAGTCTCGGCTTCCCATTATATCTAAATACTATTCACGAAAAAATTCAATTCACTATAAAAGTAAAGAAAACAACAAAATTAAACTTTTTGGACATAACGATAAAAAAAATACAATAAGTTAAAATTCAACATATATAGGAAACCTACATATACTGATACGATCATACCAGCTACTTCGAAATAATCTTTGCGCATAAAAACAGCAGCTTTACATAGTTTTACCTATAGACTAATTAACATATAGCTAAGTGAAGAAACTTTGAACACATAAGTATGCACAATAAAAACTACCACTAGAAATAACGAATTCAAGGAGAAAATAGTTGCCAACTTTATCAAACATAAACAAAGAGAAAAGCTCAAAATACACTTTCACCCAAAAACAATCGAAAAAACTAACACGAAATGCCACATTATACAATACACTCCACAGATCAATCATAAAATTAACAAAATGAAGAAAATAGAAGTAAAAGCAATTAACGAAATACAAACAACTTAGGTGCTAACATAGCACCTAAGGAAATAAGTAAGCTTAAATTACCGATAAATCCAATTAGTTGCATATACAGCATGTGTCAATTTTCATTAGCCATAGGCGATCAATTCATGCAATACGTGACAACGTGGCACCCCTACTTTCCTCTCCAATGCCAGCGCGACCGATACATGCTGTAACGGTAGGCCCTGTATATCATGAATAAAATATAAATACAATATAACATCAAAGATATTTATATTAAGGTAATGGTATCAGGAAATTAATATATATAATTAATCAACACAGATCGGGAAACATATATTATTCATTTATTTGTATTAAATTATTGTATTCCTTTTAAAATGTTTCTATATAAATTCTGTATATGTAAGAGAGAAATAGTGCGTAGGTGTATCTGTGTGAAAGAAACACAAGTGGCGTCAATGTTATCAAAGTCAGCCAAGAGTTTAGGTGGCGTTAACAAGAAACGGTTTGTGTGCAATCAACACGTGGGCAACCTTGAACGCTACATATTTTGCGGGTGCATGTTCCCACGAACAGAGTTTGAATAGAAGTAAAGTACATAAGTGGTTCGGGGAATTCCCTAAAAGAGTACGGTGTGACCTGCCTTAAGCAAGGAGTAGGCAGGCAGACGTTCCCTAACTCGTGAACAAGTAGGTTCACAGGTCCCTTTTTGTCGAATAACGGCTGGACCACATCCCAATTACAGGGAACGATCTCACAGGCTAATAATGCTAATAGAAATATAGTAATTCTAAGCATTATTTAAAAGTAAAAGAAAAAGCCTAGTGAGAAAGGATATATATATATATACATATATTTTTAATAAAACAAATAGTGTGCTACGCGGGGTAAAAGTTTTATTAAAAACAAGTGTGTGCCCTAGTACGATACAAAGAAGGTGGCATTTCAATCTATCCTGGGGGAAGCTGCTTGGAAAACACCGTTTCCATCTTCATCGCATCTTCATAAAGGTACCCAACGTAATTTGATTTAAAGGCCTATATCATGCATGCAATTTTTGTGAATAAGGAATTAAAATCTAGTTAAATTCACGATATATTATTTATGTAAGGCAACGTTGTTGTATTTATCTATTATATTTGCCTATTTTGTAACTGTTGCGTAATTTGTATTGAGACATTGAATTGTGTTTCGTTCTGTAACATTTGTTTGTAACCTGATCTGTGTTGCTTGTGTTTTAATCAATATATTCATAATATTTAAATATCTTTTGCATCTTATTTGTCTACCTTAACATAAGAAATTTGGATTATAAAGAAGCAGTAATAGTACGTCTAGAAAAATAACCTTAGTGTCTTAATACCTGAACTGATCTGAAATTAAGAGTCTTATGCAAAACCGAACTATTTATCTGAGCTAATTACGAGGAGTGTTCAATAAGTCAATTTTATTTATTTTATTGTAGTTTAAAACCGTACTATTACATATGGTGTCCAACATTGGGGCATTTTAGTCTTTTTATTGAACTTTAAATAAACATATACTATTACATATGGTGCCCAACATTGGAGTCATTTTATTTATTTTATTGTAGTTTAAAAGACCGTACTATTACAATGCTCGAAAATACAAGTTAGCAGTAACTCTTGGACCACTGACTTGGGTGTTTGTAATGCGTTCGGAAATAATATTTACGAGTTGCAAGGATTTGTTTTTCTTTTTCCTTTCAGTAAATGCAGATAATTATTAAGCTGCGTTCACGCTGCATGACACAAACAAAAGCGTAATTCTAATAAAATTAAAAATAAGGTAAATAAAAAAGGATTCTGAAAATAATAATAAACTACTAGATCAGGAGATCGCGGCGGCCATTTGATGTTTCCCGTTCCAGTAATAAGACGGCTTTTATTGCAGACTAGATCGCAACGTGTTCGCAGCTAAACATTGAATGTAAAATCTGGTGAGGAGAAGTGGGAAGATCGGAGAAAATCGTTGTGATGTCGATTGTTGCCGGGATTGGTGACGGACAGTAGGGGTGCCACGTTGCCACGTATTACTTGTATAAGTATAAATCGCACGTAAACATTGAATCCCTATACCTAATGAAAATTGACACATACGGTATAGTAAAGCTATCTATATCGGATAAAGTGGTAGAAAGTTTGACACAGGCTTTGCTGACCATTGTATTGATAATATCTATTTTCCCGATATAGATAGTTGTAAACTTACACATAATGTAAAAAAATTACTAACCATTTAGTTAAGCTTCGAAAATGGTATGAAGATACCGAAACATATGTCGCAAAGACTCAATAAAACTATAGTGGAAGGTATTTTAAGTGTTTTATTTATACAGTAGGTATATATTATTATATTAGATAAATTAGTTATTTAGTAAATGTTCCACCAAGAACTTGCTAACTCAATTAGCAGAATTATCTATTTTAGTTCTAAAGGTTAAAAACACGTCAAATTTTCAAAAGAAGCGCTAAGAAAAAATTAAACAATTAAGACAATAAGTATCCACTGTCGGCGGCTGTGCTGAAACTGCTCTTGTATTTAAAGTTTCGGTAAACAACTTAAACTTGCTTCTATCACCAGGTAAGCACTTGTATAATGAAGAGGATAGAAAAAGAAAACGAGTTGATGGCCTAAGAAGCTTACATGCGTTGGAACGACAGGAACAGAAAGTAGATTACTGTAATACAGCTTCTGTCTTATATATTATAGTATGGAAGGTGTCTATTAAAAGTACTTTTAGTGTGAACACAAAGAGATTATAAAAACACGTATTACATACAAACACTGTACATATGTGCTTGTGATGGTTAGGGAAGGTATTTAGTTAAGTATATAAGTATGTATGTACATATGTATATGTGTACGTATTTTCGCATCGTATCCTCTATATGTTTAAGTTTTACACTATTATTTTATGTAAAACAAATCCTTACAAGTTTAAACCAACAACAGGTTTCTGGGTACTTGCTCGAAATACAATTTTCACGGATTAGAAGAACTTTTACGACTTCAACTTGTTATGTGTTCATGTGTTTATGTAATAATATTATGAATCCCATATTGGACGTAATTACGAACACATTTAAATAATTGAGCTGTTTTGTTTATCAAATTTAGAAATGTATAATATAATGCAAATTAATTGAATAATTTCTTTATTGATTAGGTTTGTCTAGCATTTAAAATTTTGGGGAAAGATTTAATTGCTTTAAGAATATGTTATTGATATTGAAATAATGTACTTATATGGGCAACCTGAATATATGATTTTCCCAATATCCACTAATATTATATTATATATTGTCCCAGAACAGGAAAATGTGACTCAAATATAGCGCCATATTTTATAAATTAACCAATTGAAACGTTTGGAATATGTAGATTAAACTTTTGTACAACATAATTACCCTTTTCTGATTCACAATTTACTGGAATTTTTATCCGCTCAACAAATTTCCTCATAATCATGTGACAGATCCTATGAATTATACGTCTGACTGATATCTGGCCAAATAAAACAAGCTATTAGCACCAATATTTTGTGGTAGCTACCAAATAATGTAAAATATCCATAAACTTAATATTGTTAAGACCTGTAACAAAGATATTATGTACACTGTATAGGTATAAGCATTTCACGTAATGTTCAACTGTAACTATATATATATAATTTTGATGAATACGTGTATCCAGTTCCGGGATAAGGCTTTGAACGCCTAAACTTTTGCTAAAAATGCCTGTTAGGGATTTACATGCTCGATTAACTGTTTTCGTAAAATAGGCATATAATTTCTGGAATAAAGCGAATATATTACACTTTACACATATATTTTATATAGACAAATCCCTACCTGTTGTGATCTACATCTAACAATAATGCTATGAAGTCATATCCATGTTTACAAACAAGAATAATAATAAATATAAAATATAACCTACAAAATCTTCATTCGTGAACGATTTGACACTTCTACGTCACTAACTATAAAAATTCCGAAAATCGTCTTCGAAACGTCACTTCGTTGCCAGGGACTACGATAATCGTAACTTACGAGAGGGTTACAGAATCCCACCATGAGTTGTTGTGTAAATGACAGCATACATACCTGCTGTTAAAAAGCCATCTTCACATCAAACAAATTAAGTGTCTGATTTTCAAATGCCGCCAAAGTACGTTCCGACTTTTTTCTACAAAAGTTGTTCCAAATAAAGTTTAAAATACTTTTGCCACACTTTACCTTCTTAATATATCAAACGCCTTAATAAAAGTGTTACACCTTGTCGGAAATTATTTTTTTTACAATCGTGGCCAGAGAAAGAGAGAATTTCCAAAAAGCATTTTTCGGTATCAGGGAACTTCTGCAAAAATCTCGTGATTGAACATTTTCGTCTACGTATAAGAAAGTAGAAGAACTGTGAGCCTTGAACGTCTACTTCCACCACTTTGTTTTATAGGCAGTTACGCATTCTACATGTAAACAGTAATTAGGACTGTACTTAACCCTGGAATGCTGCTTTGGGTACACCTTACCCCAGCCTTCTTCAAAAATCTCCCCAATAGGAAATAGATAGAGCTGCTGTCGTGGATTCTTGATCAGTTTCATCATACCATGCGTCAGTTTATGTGCGATATTGGTGACAGACAGTGTCTTTGCATCTTGGAGATATTTGATAGTTGGGGTATAGGTGTGTACCCTAGTGTAGTAGAGGAAGACTATAATAAACTTTATTTTGCTTGTAAGTATATATTTGTTTTAAAAATTACTGCATAAATTATGCTATGTAATTGTTGTCTTTGAGATCACGCAAGCAATGGCTTCTCAAAATAAGATTTCTGATCTAGCAAATTCTGATTATCTAGCTGAAATACGCCGTGTTCTCTATGATTCTGATTCCGAGGATTCTCAAGATCATATCGGTGAGGATGATGCCATTATACATGAATTTAAATTTGCTAAATATCTTGAAATATAAGTCGATGGTACTTTTAGAAGGTTCTAATGCATCAAATAAAGAAATTGTCAAAAACAGAAAAGATCTCCTGAAAAAATTCTCACTGAAACCTCATACGGAAAGTCGCTTGAAAACTGAGACTTGATCTTCGTCAAAGTATAATCAATGTACTAAATATAATCCCTCCAATGTAGGAGTATCAACAAGGCCATCTGCTACCACTGGTAGATGTTCATTTGGCCACAGAAGCCAAGACCGAAAATCTAGGTTCAACTGCAACCTATCCAAAAAATACGTTTGTTTACAACATCAAAAAGAATCTTTAAAATACTTTTGCAGAATGAACCTAAATGTAGAAATTTATTTTAAGTTGCTTTTGATTTATTTTTTAAATTAACACATTTTTTGACAAAAATGAGACAACTTTATTTGGGGTATCTGCATCCCACTGTATAATCTGCTCTAGTTATCAAAATAAGTGTAGCATGACCAGGGTTAATGCTTAATACTTAATAAACTATCTGCAATATGTACCTTTAACTTTTTATAATTGCCTGATGCTTCTTATTGGTTTTAGTTTAGCAAAATATAGTATTAAAATATAAACTTAGATGCATTAGAATATATTTGTTAAAAATATTTAGATTAAAACAAGTAAACCAGGCGAAATGCTTAATACACAGCTTAGAATATTGTGCTTATTTCGATTTTTGTAATATACAAAACCAATTCGTAAAGAATGTCACTTTTATTTTTACTTTCATTGACTATAATTTTCTCTGTCTTTCTTATATATTACAAATTTGATACGCACCTCTTACCCGACAGGAAATAAGAAATAGCAAAACTTCCCTTTTTTGACCAAGGTTATACATGTTAAAATGTTATCCACAAATTCATAAAATCAATATGAAATTTCTTCCTCTGTAATTGTATTTGCTCAGTGAAACCGAATCAGTTAATTGTACATTTCTAATTATATTAATGATGCACAAAATAAAACTGGCCCATCAAAATATTTTAACGATGGCAGACAGAAAACGCAATAGCTTATATTTAGCGGACAGAGAAATAAATTGAAATTAATCAGATTCCTGTTAGCAACAAGTTGAAAATTATTCATACGTACAACGTTTTGATATATGCGTATCATGGTTTCCGTGTGTGATAGGTGCAATTTAGTTCGCAAAAGTGTGTACTGAGCGCTTTAGCTTTATGTATAATAACATTGTTATGCCAATTGACGGCGGTTGTTAAATGTGTGAATATACATGTATGTGGGATGTACGGAGAAAAAAATCCATATCTATTACCCAATGCTATTACGTAATCCTAACGGACTTTTAACACTTTTCAATGAGTTTTTGTTATTGATTGCATTTTATATTTTCCGCAAGTATAAAATTATCTGCAAGAATAATTTTTTATCTTAGACTCGATATATTGTGTATCTCTCGTATATAATTGAAATGGTTATGTATGTAATACCGATGCAATATGATATTAATCATTATAGCTATAATCTTTTTATACAAAAATTATGGCAAATGCAGCTCTATATATATGTTAGAAACAATAATTTCAAAGGAAAAAAACAATAGCCAAAAACGTTGCTTTTACGTAATGTTGTAAAACTTCTAGCAAGAATAATAATGAACAATATAGTGAGGGCATTCAAATTAAGCACCAGAATATATATAATTTTAGATAGTAATGGGCAAGATAGCCGAATACGAATACTTTTTAATGCGACTAGACAGACTCGTGTTTTGTTGCCTACCAGTTTCCCCGAGAGTCGACAGAACGCGAGTCTGCTTAATCTCATAAAAAGTACTCTCCTGTCTTGGGCATTCCTAGTTTCAGACTTCATAGAATTGAAAAAAATGAGGTGTGGCCACCACACGCCTTTCTTATACGTATGCGCGTTTCAAACCATACAATATTAAGAATTTTTTTTATACAAAAATTATTCAAAATCCTATTCTAAGTATTCTATTCTCTTAATAAATCGCTATAGAATACATACTTTGCAAGATATTTGAAAGAAGTGCTACTCGCTAAGAGTAAAAGTGTTACTTCCGGTCCGAATTTTGAAATTGCAATATTGCAAATCTAGTACTAAATACTTTTGTACTCTTGATAAATATATATATATAGAATGCATAACTTACGACATATTTGCAAAAAATCGCTATTCGATAAGAGTAAAAGTAGTACTTCCAGTGTGAATTTTGAAATTTTTTTTATACAAAAGATATTGAAAATTATGTTTTAAATACTTTTATACCCGTAACGTACTTGTCTAAAAAGCATGACTTGCGAAATATTTGCAAAAAACTGAATTTCGATAGGAGTAAAAGACCTACTTCCGGTAGGAATTTCGAAAAATTTTTTAAATAAAATTGTTCTCAATTTTAATTTTAAGTACATATGAATTCTTTATAAATTTGTTCAAACTTAGTAGTTGACGAAATATTGGGAAAATTTGATTTTTTCACTGAAGTAAACTGCTACTTCCGGTCTACCGATTGTACTGAAAAACTAATGAGATCTCAAGAGGTAGATTATACACGTAAATACAAAATTTAGAATTAATATTTACAGCGGTTTGACCGCTAGCGTGGTCACACGCAGACACACAGATTCACAGACAAACAGAATATTTTTTAAAAACCACTTTTTCGGTGTCAGGGGACTTCAAAAGGTGGAAATCTGTAGAAATCTTGAGGTTGCGAATTTTCATCATCACAATACTTCGTATAAGAAAGTAAAATCAGGTGTGGCCACCACACGACTTTCTTATACGTATGAGCGTTTTAAATTATAGTGTTTTAAATTTTTTTTATATAAAAATTATTTAAAATCCTATTATAAGTACTTCTATTCTCTTAATAAATCTCTATAGAATGCGTACTTTGCGAGATATTCGAAAGAAAATGCTATTCGCTAAGAATAAAAGTGTTACTTCCTGTCAGAATTTTTAAAATTCCATCTATACAAAAATATTTCAAAACCAGCACTAATACTTTTGTACTGTTGACAAATATTTATAGAATGCATAATTTGCGACATATTGGCAAAAAATCGCTATTCGATAAGAGTAAAAGTCATAGTTCCGGTCCGAATTTTGAAATTTTTTTTTATACAGAAGATATTGAAAATTAAATTCTAAATACTTTTATATTCGTAGCGTACCTGTCTAAAAAGCATGACATGCGAAATATTATTAATATGTTTTTAAATATCTTCAAAGAAGCTTCTTTCATATTTTCAGCTGATCTATTCTGGTGTTTTGCAGCATTTTCCCTTTGATCTGTAATGGTCTCTTCATTTTGGCATAAATAACATAAAATTTTCAATCTCCTACTGTATTTCCACATATTGCTTGCACTGGATTTTTACAAGCGTCACATGAATGGGCTTCAGTAGATTCCTTTCCACAAACGACCCAACATGCTTTATTGTCGCTGACAGCTGCTTCCCCTTCTGATATAAGTAACACTACAAATGTTTTAACTGTTGAAGCATGAATTGAAGTAAAGTTGCTAACTGATTCGAGCTGTCTCGATAATGAAATTGATTCAATTTCTGGTAGCTCCTCTAAATTTATAGCCTTTTTGGTGAGTAAATCATCTGCCGGTAGATCGTGTGACACTGAAGTGTTATTGTTGGTTGATTTAACTATTGGATGGATCATTTGAAGTTGAAGCATTGTAATCAGTTAATTCAGATGCTGGTAGATCTTTTGACGTTGAAGCGTTGTTGTTGTTCTCCAAGGAAACTGCTAGTAAGTCTTCTGGTGTCAAAATAATATTATGGTCCTGCTGAATAAGAAGCAGATCCAAATCTTCTTCAGTAACAAGTTTTTCAAGCAACTCTTTCGAAATAGATTGGAGTCTTGTTTTTGGTTCTGTTCCAAATAAAGCTTTGTAAGGTGATCGTTCATTGGTTCGATGAAAAGAGGAGTTTTTTGGAATTAAACAAAGTAAAAACCTATACTCCAATTTTTTGTATCATTGTTAATTAGCCAAGCACTTAACATAGCTTCAACATCTTGATTTGATCGCTCAACAGACCCTAGACTAGCTGGATGTCAAGGCCTACCGTTCACAATTTTGCACATTCGCCCTAGGCTTGTTAATTCTCGTATGACAGCAGCCGTAAATTCACGGCCGTTTTCGCTTTGTAGTATATGAGAACAACCTATTTCCTAAAAAAAAAAACTGAAGAGGTATTAGGTATTTCGATTTCAAACTATACAGCATTTTATCTCTTCCTCCGTGGCCCGTTGACTGATGGGTTTCCCAAAGTATGTACTAAAAATTTTCCGTTGGCTCTATTTTCACAACTAGACTTCTTTTCAATACCAAAGATTTTCTAGTACCTACTTCCATAATATCGTATTTTTCCCCATAATAGTACTGTTTATGTGTCCATTGCAGTTTAAGTACTGGTGCTAATTTAAATTGTTCAATGACTGTGATAGCTTCTTCTAACCCTTCGCGAGTCCACAAAGGTTTTTCTTTATCATGGCGCTTGTTCAAAAACGTCCTGATAGTTTCATTAAACTGTTCTTCAGATACGAATTCGATCAGAATTTGATTTTAAAACTCGAAAAACAAAAAACAGTAGTAAAAGTGCTCCCAACCTTCCTCACTTAATGTTTGGGCACTACTGTGTGGTGTACGTCACGTCAGAAGAGTTGCTATGATCGGCATGGCGGTGAGGTAAAGGGGAGTGGTAACAAGCAAATCATACGGTTGTGCAAGTCCTGACTTGCTTATTTCATCTTTTCACTAAAACAGTTAAGGGATTTGATCAAATCACTTACTTTCTTTAGGGAAATGACCCCAGAGTTGTTATTTTACCATCTTCTGTGAATTGAATGATTATAATTTATTTGTTTCCGAAAAGCGTATCGAAAAAAGCGAATTTGCAAAATATGCTAATAAGATCCACAATAATATATGGTTTTGAATCCTGGATTATAGAAAGTAGAAGACTGTAAAGTGGATATATGCGAGAAGAAGATGGCGAGAAAAAACTTTGATGGTGAATATTAATGGATTTACATAGACACTCGAAGGGCACACAGGTAGTTCAGGTGTAGACAATAAGATGCCTAGGATTAAAAGTAAGAGAGTACGAAGGAGAAAATTATGGCTTCAAGCTAATGGAAGTGCAGAAACAAAAGAAAAATGACTGAGAGAACGAAAAACGGAAGAAGATAATAGATAATTTTGAAGACAGGGTCACAATAGAAAGTATTATAGCACATGTCAAAGCGTAAAAGATCCACGAACTCTACGGCATAAATATAATCTTCAGGTACTAAAAGTTACCGAAATTACTACTTGCACTGGTGTTACAACATGAGTTGTACAGCAAACATATTTGGACAAATTGGATTTTTTGCTCAAAAAACTAAAGGAAGCGCATTTGTTGGTTAAACATTAAGAGTAGCCTTAGCGCATTTAGAAAGCTTTGCCTTTTTGTATTACTGCTTTCATTGGTTTATTGGGATTAGCAACTCCTTTTTCACTGTAGTGTTATGGGGTGGTGTTCTCGTATGTTTTAATGTTTTTTGTGGAAGTTTGCAGACGTACAAAGATCACAGTTAATTTACCCAAACTTTTCTCCTTTACCTTTTAGGTACATTTCAAGCTTTTCTGCATGTAAGGTAGCTTCTTTTAAATCTAGCAATCCTGTTTGTAGTTGTATTTATTTTGTTCAACCATAAAATATTGACAGAAACAGAAGCTAGAAGATAAAACTCTCAAGCAAACGTGAAACACATAGAGACTTCATGTTTGTTTGTATTGAATAAACAACTAATATTTCTAGATTCATTTTAAATAAATATCAGGGATTTGAACATTGCATACAGTTTATTTTTTAGTTGTGTATTTCGTGATTGCATTTTGTTGATTTTTATCCTGCTAATTCACAATCAAAAGGACACTTTTGCAAAGTCGACGCACATTGTTTGAGAGAGCATTATTCGACACATACATATTTACTTACTATTGGCTATGTGTTTGGAAAAAATCGGGATATTCATATGATGTATTCTCATGCTTCGATATCCTAGACAAAGTGAATAAAGAGAAGGAGGTTTCGTCGCCCGACAATAGCGGTGCGGGGGGAGGGAATGACGGGCCTAGAGTGTGACCTTGAGACGGTCAGGTCAACCGAAATGCGTGCATAATGAATATACTTGTTATGCGCCGGTGACCAAACACTACTGTTCCTCTTCTCTCCCGTCCCGGACGGTTCTCGAGCGCGCGAATGGGACGCACAAAAAATGTAAATGACGGTTGGGATGGTCAAGGTTGCCGGAATTCGCGGACGCTAATCGTTTTGGAAACACACACACACATACACACCGTGTGCCTCCTTTTTTATTTCGCTGCCGCCGATCGTATTGTCTTCTCGTTTTAGTGTGGATTTTGTTTGCGATTTTCGGTCTGGCGAAAATATTGTTTCGGTCCGCTACAGGAAGTTCCTCTAGAATGAGTCATAAAGCGCATCTTTCAAAGGAATTACAAACGAGAAGATACGTCCAAGCATTATAAAGGTAACAGTTTTAAACGAAGTGAATAATAATGAAGTAATAATATACGTTAAAATATTGGTCCAATTTTTAAAGTCACGGTCATGTGAAATTTTTAATACACGAACGGTTATTTGTCGTTTCTGAGACTCCTACTTTTAGGTTCCGACTGGAAAAAATACAACATAGCTTCTGACACATTACTAGACATGTACCGTCTACATCTACAAAATACTGAATTAAAACACGACAGCAAATATCTGTATATTGTATATACGTTACCCTAAATAACCGAAATACGTGTTTACCCGTACTTACTAGTAAAAATGCGAAATACGCTCGGGCACCGCGGGGGCATGCGGCGGTATAGTTACGCCTCTGGTGGAAAGAGAAGTTTATTAATGATTTACTAAATACTGAAAATGTCAAATTGTCTAAATACACTAATGAATAGAGAGGTATATGAAGAATTACTTCAGGAAATAAAACAAGCTAAACTGGCATCGAAGAAAGCTTCATCGGAGTATCGACGTGTGAACCCGTTTTGACATAATAGAAATGGACGGCGTTCAGCGAATAATAACAAAGTCCTTGTTTATTAATACTATAGTTATATAACCTAGAGAAAATTAAATATTTCTTATGTAGTAAAGTGTCGTTCTCTGATATCTTTCTAATGGATTAATATCTATGAATGAAACTGACAAGTCAATGGAAAGATTCTCAACCCCACTCACATATTTTCTATTAAATTTTACATAAGAGTATATTTTGTTTGATTTGCTTTTCATATCGTTTGCCCTTGAATTACATATCAACATAACCCATATAGCTATTACTATGATAAAGTAGCTTTCAGTAAATGTTTTATTCAAGAATCGTAGGATTACTATTTTTTCCCTTATTATTCTCACAATTACCCTTTTATAACAATAAAAAAATAATAACATTATACGAAAGGCTTTTGAAAAAACGTATTAATTTTTTTTAAAAATAAATCTAAACAAGGAAATGATATTAAAAAAAACCAGCATTTTTATTAAATACCTACATGAAGTGTCTGTCCGTTTCGGGTTCAGGGTTTGGGTTATTCTCATTTTTTTATAAGTGTTCAACAGGTATGTCTAAAACAGTCTTCTATATATTTCGTATGACTAAATATGTTATGTAAAACCAGAAAAAGCAATTAAAAGCTATCCGAACCACAACATTTATTAAGTTGCTTTGCATGGTTTTATCAACTTGACTCGTTTATGTGAGGCATTCAAAACAGTAATGTAGTATGTTGTACAAAGAAAATGCATTATAAATACCACATTATTTTAAGATTTTGGTATCTTCAGAATTTAGACATTTAAATGGTTCACAGCCAATCGTTTATCACTAAACCAGGACAAGTGTGAGACAATTTACTTTACTAGTAAACATAGATTAAACATATATTCGACGAATTGAAAATTCCTTGATATTAGACTAGACACAAGATTAACATGGAAGCTGCACATAGATTAATTAATCAAATACTTGTCTTCTGCTACTTATGCAATTAGATGTATCAGATTTATAACTGATAGTCTACTGGAATAACGACATACTATGGACTATCGAATCACATATCAACACTGTTTAACCAATATGGGGTAAGTAGGCCTATGTAGAAAAGGTGTTTATTCTGCAGAAGAAGGCTGTTGGAGCAATTGTATGTGTTTCACAAACTATCCACTGCAAACCTCTCTTCAGAGAGCTTATTATAAGTCCATTAGCCTAGACACTTATTCTGCAACAACTAAGGAGGGCTTTGAAAAAACTGTCACACCTGATGACTAGGGGTGAGATTACAGAAGTCTTCACTCCTGATAACCATTTGCTGCACATCCCACATTACATAGGACAAAAGCCACTTCAGTACAACATCGTCACTGGTAATTATTTAACAAAATCAAAGTTATGTGTAGACATCTTTCTACTTTCGTATCTAAAGAGAAAATAAAGGACATTCAAGAAGCATTCTACAATATCAATGACATAAATTGGCCCTCTGATTACCTGTGTTGACGATATCATCACATTTTTGCTTGAATGTGTTATTGTGTAAGTAGTATGTAAATCTTATTATTGATACAATAAATTTATTATTATAATAGAAACACTATCCTTCTTACTGCAGAAGTTTTATAATTAATCCTGCTTTTACACCCACAATACCTCATCTCATCAGGGAAGTCGCAGCAACTTTCATTATACATTTACATTCTTGGTAATTATCAATATAGTAAGTACTGCCTACAAGTGGTCTGTATATGGACTTTCTTCAATTTGTATTTAGCTGCGATTTTAAAAATTGCTTTCAATAATAGTAATTCTTAATAATTGAGGATTTGTTGGGGTTATCAAACAAAACTTTTTACTTGTATTTCTACTACTTAATTTTTCTTTCACCCACGTATAATTGCAATTGTTTGAAATCTTTATGGATTTTAGTGTGTTATATATGTAGAATTTTAGCCTTCAAACTCATTGAAGTAAAGTATATCACTTCGTAAAAGGTGATTAGATACACACTTAAAAGTACTCAGCTTTGAAATTACTTATTTTATTATGGTTCTAGTTATTTTTATTTTATCTATCGTAGCAACAATTGCCATGATGAAAATCTGGATGAATAATCATCAATTATTGTTGAGGATAGTACATACCCAACAAGTTATACAAACAAACTAATTTCTAACCAAGCAAAGATTTTATTAAAGGTTAGTACTTTGAACCTTTTTCAGCTTGTACTGCAATATCATTGTCAATTATAAGATAAAATATATAAGAAAAATTACATTTCTTCGTTACATCGTCTTGCAATATGTATTTCAGAATAACATTTAACATCCACAATCACATCACTTATTTCTGGAATTTAAAATATTACAATCAGTAGACTTATAATATCCCTTAATTCAAAATATTTTAAGATATTTAAATCTAAAGCAAAACTCCTATAAAATTCTAACAAACACGGTTGGTGTAATTGCATAATTGCGTCACTTCCTTTAAGCTCCCATTGGCTTATTTTTACTACTACAAGAAGACTGCTTTTACTATAACAAATTTAGCTGGAGACAAAGTCTAAGAGTGATGAAATATTATATTATAACCTGTCAGTTGAAGACATTTTCGATGTAATCGAAGCAGTTTACATAGCATTTGACATGTTTGTCATAATAGACTGCGAATGGAAACAAACAGAAAATATGTCAATATTACTATTAAAATGGTCTTGTCAATGTGCAAAGTCTGCAATAATAAAAAAATCTAAGTAGAAGAATGGATTAGTTTCTAATCGACTTTTGCTTAATGAGTTAAACAGCCGATGCCAAGTAGATCTTACTGATAAGTAAAGTCAAGCAGATGGAGAATATAAATTCATTATGGTTTATCATGATTATCCGACCAAGTTTATTTTATTAATAGCTTTAACATCTAACCGAAATATTTTTGACGTTCGGAGCGTCGTGCATATAAAATAGTGATAACGACCGAGAATTTGTCAACTGCGTTATAAACGAATTTAAGTCTTTATAGCCAGAAATTAAAATTCTGCACGGTAAGTCACGCCGCAATCAGAGCCAAGGCTCAGTTGAGCCAATCAAGATGATGGAAATATAATTGCCGCGTGGATGTTCGATAATAACACCGTTAAATAGTCAGAAGGTCTACCTTTTTACAGTTTAATAAAAACCGTGCGATTCATTCAGGTATACAGTAAACTCCATGTTCTATGTTTGGCATCTAGCCTAGGATTAACTACGTTTTTGTCTATCGACTATATTTCTTCTCTACAACGGGAAGAAAATTTCGAAGATGTTGGTGGCATCAACATTACCACGGTGAAAATTCATGGGGAAGATTCAAATATAGAGTGTGAAAATGAAGAAAAAGAACCAGTGCCTCACAAGTTTGTGCAAGTGTAAAGAACACAATTGTTATGCAATGCAAAATGTCACAATAGTAGCCCATGTAATAATAATAAATAAGTCAATTACTTCTTAACGCATTAAATAATCTTAAAACCAATCGTGTTTTATTAGGAACACTAAATAAAAAATGATATTTGGTATAACTTCAGAAGTATGTCCGCTTGTTAAGGAGGTATTTTCATATTATGTTCAAAAATTGTCGATTAAGTGGAGCTATGGCAGTATGTTCGTTGTTAAGAGATTGAATTGAATCGAATTGACAAATGGTCGTAGTTATTTCGCATTCTTATAGTAAGTACGCGTAAAACGGATTTCGGCTATTTACGGTACCATATATATCACAGAACGCAAAATTACTACCGGGGAAAACGTTAATAGTTGAATAGGTATATTTTGACAGAATAAGATAACTTTTCTTACTCTATATCTAATTAACATAACAACATAACATCTTGAATAAATCAACGCGTTGACACAATGATAATAATTTATGTAATAGCAAGAAAAGTGGCTACAATTGAATTACCATCATGATATGAAGAAAAAATTAAATTTTAATGGTGTTTAACTTCAAAAAATTTTCGGAACACCAATTTTCAGCATTATTAAACAATTACTGGGTTGTATTCTATAAAAACTCCTATTTATCGTAGAACGAATTAATGTGATATCTTCTGCATACAAGACGGTACAAGGTGTGTACCAAGTGCTAAATAATCAAAAAAATGCTTACTATGCAAATCTCCATAGTATAACTTCATATGGTATACTCAAATGAGTTATGTTTGCATAAGCAAAGTATGCCCTTGTCGTACGGAAGAAGGAATTAAGAATATATGAGTTGAAGCGCAATGGATTCGTGTTGAGAAGATGATATTTGCCAACGAAAATAAATCAAAATTGTAAGTGCTATTGTTGTCTCATACTATAGATTGAGTGCTATCAGCGCAGAACGAAACGCAAATTCCTGGCCAAAACCTCGTTAATCGTAAGTTACCATTCATTGTGCATATGAAAACTTGGTGTACAGGGCGCTAGTGTATACGACTATAAAATGGTAGCCAGCTAGAATGAATGCGAGCCTTTCCATGACAGTTCAAAGTGGCTATTGCCTGAGCGATCATAGTACGAGACTAGTCATGTTGTTTTACGCAAAAGATATTTTTAAAAATGGAAAATATCCCACCAGGCACGTACAAAACATCTATAATCCTTTTATTATAAATACCTAAATAAGAATTCATATGTAATATGACATTTTCAGACTTCCTTTCATATAGACTACGCGTGAAATCAACATACAAAATAGTTTTGAACCAGTGAGATCCTATGATACTGTAAAGTGTTTTAAGTGTAAAAAGTATAAATTTTATGAGTCAAAGGCAAACCTTCTACTTTCCCCGCTTTTCTGCAAATTATTTTTTCTGACTTGGAGCAAATGTGAGCGCTAACTCTCTCCTAAAGAATACTAGTCTGAAATATATAGCAATCCGGTTAACTGAGAAAAAGGAATATACTGAGTGATCGTGTACAAATGAACAAAAGTTGGTTGGTGTGGTAACACTTTTTGCTAAAAGAAAATCTGACCTATCACAGATATATGTGATAGTATACAAAACCTGAACGAAGACGATAAGAGAGTTTCCAATAACGGGAATGACGTTTTTAACATTATTTGTATTAATAGTAGTGATGACGATAATAAATGTAATGAATAATTTGTAAAACTGTAGTTATACTGACAAGGAACTTTTGATGTATATGTTTAGAGAGTTACATAATCCAACATAGTAAGAATAAAATATAAAATTAATGATACGCTACTTGGAACAGCGAACCCAAAACCTTGGAAACGTTGATTTTAAGCCAGCCTCATTGCAAGACCCTTCGAGGTTCCCGCACGAGCTGTATTGAGTGCTTTTTTTCTGGTCTTTTTCTTATTTTTCGCCCTTGGATGTCTCTCAGGTTTTTTTCTCGATTTTTTTTATATTTTCAGCATCATTCTCTTGATTTCCTTGTGAAAGTTATGCTGATCCATATTTTTTAAATTTTGTTGTTGATTTGTTGTAGTATTTCTTTCTCGTATCTGCAGTAGGGATTTGTACGCATCTTACTGTGCTTTCTTGCTCTTATGTGAATGTGTTCTCTCGTTCGGCAGGCATGTATTTCATTGTTTCTTCCATCGTTGTCTCAAGCTTCTGTCTTAATCTATTTTCTAATACGCAAGTGAAAACTTTGTGAGGTATGCTTGTTAAAATGGTGCCTCTATAATTTGTGCAAATTTTTGCATTTGCTTTTATGTACAATGGTATTACTATATCTGCATTCCAACCCTTGGGTATCTCCTTTTGGGACAGGGGCCATCTCGGCACTTTTAATCCCCGGATTAATTTTTGGACCCAGGCGACTAGCCAACTCGTCACCGGAGGTAGAATCATGAGCGGTCATCTCGTCACCCGAGACTAGCCATCTCGGCACTTTTAATCCGCGGCTTAATTTTTGGACCCAAGCGATCAGCGAACACATATACCTTCATAACCATAATAGATTTGACAAAGTAGTGTAGAAAAATAAAAAAGCATAGTAGAATAAAAATTTTATTTTAATAGCTACTTTCTTTAAGCAACGTAAGATAACTAATTATGTTTCCTTTTGATGACTATATTATTCTATGTCAGTAGAAATGTAGTACGTAGATATTTTTGTTGAATTATGTTTCATTTTTAATTTTTATTAAATTAATGTTTGTATATTATATTGTATTATTTTTTTTTCTCGATATTACTAATTAGTAATAAATAAATTAATATACTACCAGTTAACATAAATAGCAAAAAGTATTTTTGTAGCAAATATAACTTGAATACCACCCACAAGAATATTATTTGTTATATTGTATAAAAGAGATGTTCCCTGGAATCCTACAATAGTGTTCAAGAAAAGAAATAGTATAGTATTGTAAAACATGGCTTCTTTCAAAAATTTGAATAAACCATTTAGTAATATAAAATAAATGTTTGTTAGGCCGTATCCAAATATATAATTTATTTCCCAATAAGTAGCTTACTTATTGACAAATAAATTGTTCTCCCGGTGTAACATTTGATTTTAACAGATCTCGCTGTTAAAAATAAAAATGGACAAACATGAAAAAAAATCAGTGCTTACCATCGGTATGACATTTTGCTCCACAACCCGATGTAGCACAACTCCACAGAATTCTTGCGTTTTTTAAAACCTTCCTCTTTTTAAATTTGAAATCGTTTAACACCAGCATTTTCTGACCTCGTTGGCTGTATATAAAATCGACAACTAGAGCTTCCATTATACACGAGACATCAATGTAACAAGTTGTAGCAAACAAATGCAATCGTTTTACAAGAGAGTCAATTTATAGCAAATTTCAAAATATTTTACCCAAAGTTTCATGATAATAAAGATAATCCTATTAGTGGTTGCTAATAGCGATTTAAGTGAAAGTGACGAGATCACCGGTTTCAAAGGGGTACCCTCAAAGTTACCTGACTTTCTTTGGTGACCAGTTGGCTAGTTTAAAAGGGTAGGGATTAAAAATAGTGACGAGTTCACCGGTGCCCCTCCGTTTGTTTTAATATATAATTCAATATTACGTGGAATTCTTCTTTTACATCATCATGTCCTGGAGCTTTCCCTATGGCCTGTGTAATTTCTTCTAATGATATTGGTTGTAGCTCACTTCCAACTTCATTACTTTCTTACTGATCTATTTCTTCTACCTGGCTGGGATCTGCTAATTCTTCGAAGTATTATTTCTATCTGTCTATTGTATCGTTCTCTGCAGTTGTGATATTACCGCTTCCGTCTAGTACATTTGTTAGTCTAGTAGTTTTCTTTCATTCTAAGTCCGAACTCTTCCCAGGTCTGTTTATTAGCTCCTTTTATTAAGTGTTACATCAGCGCGAGCTATTTTATACTCTTGGAGGTCATTTCCTGTCTTCGACTACAAATATATTCCCCATTTACTTTTCTTCTCTTTAACTTTTAATTGTATTTGTTTTGAACACCATCTGCTTTTCTTCGAATATATATTTGATTCTTGATGTTACACATACTTCTTTAGATGTTGCCAGTATTGTTCGCCTAAAGTATTGTCATCTAGTTTCTATTTTTGTATATTCATTTCTTTAAAACAATATAATTTAATATTTAATGCACCACAACGAACAACTTCAATTCATTTTGTCAAACAATAAAAACCAATATAAATTATAAAAATTGGTTTTTAAGTACGTTTTAAACGTACTGGTTTTTTAGTTCGTCTTATAATCCTAATATGTGATTTTTGTTTATCTATTTCATTCATTACCATTTTAAAGAATTAATCATGTTCAAATATATTGAAAACATCCTCCAACAGTAGAAGAAAATAAAAGGGTTTTCCGTAATTGTTTTTTAGCACGTTTAGAATTGCTTTGAATATTTTTGCTGTCCTATTATAGTTTCGAATCTCATATGTATTCCGAATGGAACAAAATCGAATTTTTGCAGTTAACTAGTGCGACAAAAAAGACTACATAACTTCCGAAATTTTCGCCTCCATCGACTATAATTAATAAACAGTTATCGCGTAATTGTAAATTTATAAACTAGTACCATTTTTCCAGCTAACGGAAAGTGTCTATTTTTGGAACGCTGCATCAAAAAGCACTTACCATTGATGGACTTTTCTGATTGTATTATCGAACTATTAGATCACTTCGTTTTGTTTTCGAACTGTTGGATATAACACCTCTACGTTAATGCATAAACGCTTGTTAGGTATATATATACACACATCGAAATCAATAATTGCTTTCGTTTCTCACTTTCCTTTCGTTATTTCTGTTAAATAATTTAATACTACTAATAATAAATGCATTTATTAATCTTCCCATGACATATTTCTACATACAAACACACATATACATAATAATATTAATAAATACATGCGGCTATATATACATGTATACATATACATTTAAAAGAGAAAGACATACAAATACACGGAGAAGATTAAAAGGCATGCGCTCAGACTGACCAGGAAATTTGGTCGTCTGTTATTCTGCACAATAATAATAATAATAATAATTTTTTAGATGATTCTACTTTATGTTTGAGGATTTTTCTGGGTTAAATATAGAGAAGGCCTATTAAATAATCGTATTTTTTATTATAACCTGTCGAATTTACGCTTAATGTTTTTAATTGTCAATGGGCCTTGTTACTGAATAACTATGCAGTACAAAAAATTATACGGAGCATAGAACAAACTTACAAAGTAAAAATAAAATCATACCTTGATCATGCTGACTAGAAATACGATTGTGATATTCAAAATTGCTAAAGATGAAGTAAACAGTAATGAACATATACATATTAAAAATTGTATGCAATTAATATGCAATCGATCAAATATAATCTCAGCATAATTTGTGGACGATTATAAATATTTTGAATTATTTTTGAGTTAAAATTTGAAATTATACCTATACCTATAACTAAGGCTAAAGGTCGCCTCAATAATATTAATTAATTATAAATTTAAGCGATACCTTTTGTAAATGCAAAATGGTCAATTTTAGAAAAATAGTATCAAATGTCAGTTATAATTCTATTCGTTTCATTTTTTAATCAATCTTGTTATCTTATTTAATTTAGTTTATATCTGTTAATTTTTGGGTATAACTTACATACAAACATAAATTTTACAAAAGAATGTTTGCCCTTCACGTATCTCGTGCGTTTTTTGACATTCTTATACACATTTCATTGGAAATATATTCTTTTCTATTATAATACCATTTATTTTATATTTGTATTTATTTTCTTCAATAACTTTGCTTTTCACTTATGTATACTAAATACATTTTAATAATTCAACGTCAACAACGTTAACAATATTTACAATGGTCTACGTATAAAATAAAAATGTTTGTTTTATTCATTGACGATTTTAAATATATCGTCCTTCTGAAGTGGAATGTATCTGGATTAATATAATAAAAACACACAAAATAATAATAATATATATTTAATTTTTTTAATTAAACATTAACGACATGGCCCAAAACATGTGAGCGCTTTAATTATTTTTGACTTCGGCTTTGTAATAATAATTTGTACATGATCGTAAGGTATTACTAGATACTCAATGTATCGTACTGGCATTTTTGCATGCTCTGATATCGACAGCTGATCGAAGATCCGAATTGTGCGATATTTATCGGAAAGGCCTTATAAGTGTATGTAGATAATCAGCATGTTTGGAAAATCCGTTAGTAAAACTAAACTCTTACAAGCAAAAAGTACACCAATATATAATTTAATTAGTACTGTTTCTTTATAAATTTTGTTCCACATAAATATCAAATTATTTTTCATTGGCCTTAGTTGAACATGTTTTATTTTTATTTTTATCTAAAAATTACTTATAATTGTAATGTTATAATTATACATATATTGCACCATTAATAATCTTCAACTCAAATAAGTAAGGTGGAAGATACTCAATACTAATTGTCTGAATAAATGTGAAAGTCCTATACAAAATCACTATCATTTGAATACAATTTTTTAAACTATGCCTATCATAGTACCTAACAAATTTAAAGCTAATCTCGCGATATCAAAGCTGTACATAAGCGACAATGTCAAATTGGATTGGTAATATGCTGCCTTATTATATCATTTATTTCTATTATATACTCAAATCGGGGCATCACTTAATGCACGTTAGCAATTACGTATTTATGACAACCTCACAACTAAAAATTTATATGAATAATAATAACTATTAATAACCTACATATTTGTTTTTAATGAACTATTTTGTTAATATTATAGGTGTTAGTAATTATCGGATTGTTTAGCTTAACAGAAGCACATTATATAGTTTTTTTTAACAAATTATGAATAGTTTTTTTTATTTGTATATTAAGAGTAAAATTCGATGCTGTCATTTTGCCATTTAAATTTTCAGCACCGCTAATGCAGCTGATGTGCTGTCGTTATACTTGTCATATTTGATAATTATTTACTTGCTTTCTGTTTAGTTAGTTTAGTCATAGTTATCAGTTCTTCTAAGAACTAATTTTGCATCTTCATATTATATTTCTGCATTAAAATATGCTGATCGCATCATTGATCGACTATTTTAGAAAAGATCGAAATAATGGGGCACCATAGCTACCAATCAATGCTGTTAATGATGACCACCATACCACTGAATTTTCAATCCCATTGAAAATGTATGGGGTATAACGAAAAATTATTACAATCGTCATATTGGAAGAGATGAATATGGAAAAGACAAATGTATTTCATTGTGGAAGGAAGCGTTTTGTACAAATACTCCAGGATCTGGTAGGAAAATACTATTAATTATACCGAAAAAGAAATACAAAAATGATGGGACAAAGAAGTGCGATTTGACAAAGATGATGCTGCTGAATTAATTATACATTTAGGTGATAATAGTGATACCACTTGTAATTCAGACTTAGATTAATTTGTTGTGTTTCTTTATATACTACATAATATCAAATTTAATGTGCTACATAATTACTTAAAAATTTTAAGATAAGAAATGTGAACAAATTTTAATACATTTTAGTGGTTAAAATATATTATTGCTTATAATTTTCCTTATTAGTTACTGCAATCTAAATTTTAAAATTTTTATTGCAAATTTCAAAGATGTATATAATATAGTTTTGAATGATCTATAATAATAAACTGTTACTTTTTATAATTTTCAACATGTCTTAATCCAAATTCTATTATTTAATTATATGTGCAGTAAGTACAAGTATTATAGGCTGAACAATATTATAATATAAAAACTCATCCTCTTCTTTTTTCCGCAATTCATAATGATCAACATAATTATTATAGGCATATACCTGTCTTCTAGGCTTAAATTTAAACTTTGAGTTTGATATTACAAACATATATGAACATAACCTGCAGTACAATTCAAATTAAGGCGGGCTACAATTGACAATATTTCAAAAAATAACGTCATACATTGGGGTATGACGAGCATTAGCTGATTCCCTGATTTGAGTATATATAGGTCTTCGAAGCCCATATTGAAAATAGTAGATATTTATGTTGAAAATAAGGTTTAAAATGTACAATTTGAATGTCTAGCGTCTAAGTTACTACTCGCGCCGCCATGCCACCGATTACAATGTCGATTTCTCGGATGCCATTGAGAAATTGTCATAGGATTAATAAAATTGTACATATAATTAGAAATAAGACATTATTATATTTATTATTATTATATATTATTATATTATGAAAATAGTAGATATTTATGTAGAAAATAAGGTTTAAAGTGTACAATTTGAATGTCTAGCGTCTAAGTTACTACTCGCGCCGCCATGCTATCGATTACAATGTCGATTTCTCGGATGCCATTGAGAAATTGTCATAGGATTAATAAAATTGTACATATAATTAGAAATAAGACATTATTATATTTATTATTATTATATATTATTATATTATGAAAATAGTAGATATTTATGTAGAAAATAAGGTTTAAAGTGTACAATTTGAATGTCTAGCGTCTAAGTTACTACTCGCGCCGCCATGCTATCGATTACAATGTCGATTTCTCGGATGCCATTGAGAAATTGTCATAGGATTAATAAAATTGTACATATAATTAGAAATAAGACATTATTATGATTTGGAATATTTTAGAAAATTCTGGCATAATACCTAGAATTAACCAGAATTTCTTATAAAGGTAGTATCTCCATTATTAAATATAGATACAAAAATGAAACAAATACTGATTTAAACGATATAAAAAGTATTTTCATATTTCAATCTTTGAAACGCGCAAGTCTCAAGAACCCTTTTACCATCACCACAATTTTTTTTGTCAGAAACTATTGGAGGTAGTACTCCAAATGTGTGCTTAAATTTTTATCAAATTACGAAAAAAAAACATGTATTTCAAATAGTTGTTTGCAGATGTCACACAAGTTTTAGGAAGTCCTAATAGATTCTGGTTAGGGGGTTTGAAAAACCCGCCACATCTGCTTGTTATATATAGTATGCTGGAGATGTGACCCATATGGGAAGTTCTGGTTCTTACAGAATATCCTATACAATAATTTGAGTAGATACAATGACGGAAGAACTATTTTAATCATCAAAAGCTCTTTCAGATTCCACCATTTGAAAACCAAATAAGTCAACAACTATTCTATCAACAACACCATTCCTTTTTTAAATAGCTTCCTAACTTTCTTTGAACAAAAGAAATTGCAGGTAGTATACTAAATATGGTGATACATAAGTAATACGTTAGAAGTTCCTGTCAATTTAACATTAACATATTTAAATTTATGTGTAATAATTGTTTGAGACGAGTTCGGAAACACATAAAAAAAATTAAAAATGGCCGCTTACAGACTATATATAATCTTCATAACGTTGTAGGAATTCCCTTATACAGACTTAGCTACTTAAAGTCATATTATGACAAGATTCGAGCCTTTAGGTGGTCCGACTCAAATTTACGACGTAGCTTTAAAGTATTGTAATCAACAGATTTTATCAGTAAAAGTTTTCATAATTGTTACGGAAACTAAATATGTTAATATTAAATTTAACAAGAACTGTCAGAATATTATACATCAGCGTATTTGGAATGTTACCTGAAATTGTTTTCAGCAGAAAAAAATGGGGTGCAATTTGAAAAAAAGGGTTGTAAGCGATAGTATAACAGTTGTTATCTGATTTGCGCTTCAAAGAGCAGAATCTGAAGGAGCTTTTGATGTATACGCAAATAACGTAAATAGTATCCAACAAAGTATATATAACTAACAGGTGTGGCGGATTTTTTCAAATCCTCGAACAAGAAAGTTTTACGACGTTCTGAGGATTGTATGCCATCTGCAGATAACTATTTTGTATATTTGTTATAATTGTTCTTCCTAATGAATTCAAATATGTTACGGAGCTTTAAAGTGTTATTTACAGCAAATTTGCTCAATATTTTTTTTGTTTTTTTTCTTTTTTTCCTAATTTGGAGCTTATAGCATATTATCGTGTGTCATGTTAACTGCAATCGTTTTTAATCAAGAAGAAGTTAGAATGCAATTTAAAGGAAGGAGTGGCGGTGGACCTTGACACTTTTGCACTTACATTTTTGTTGTCGTTTAAAACAGTTTTGTTTCCGCATTGTATTTACTTAAATAACAGAGATATTACCTGTACAAAAATTCTAGACACTCGGTATATGGTACATCAAATACAACATATTTTAAACAATCGAGAGTTCTTGAAGACTTTTTTAATTATAGTCTTGTGTTTATAATCTAAAAATAGAAATTAAAACGCTATTGTTAGTTTTATTGTACCTATTTCTTTAATGGAACTTCTTTGCGGTTTCCAGTATGACTATCATTTTTAAGTAAACTATGAAATAATTAGTGATTAGAAAGCGATCTAATTTATTTTAGTATTATCTTTATTGTTAATTTTTTCTCCATTTAAAAAATCAACCACATTTATAGTAAATGTGAGACTAGAAGTACTTTGTTCGATTGTAGATACTGCGCACATCGTCATTGTTTTATGTGATGTAGATAGACTTCTGAAATGTGGTACATTGAAAAGAAAAATACAGACTCGATCAATACTTGGTCACTAATTAGATAAGTCTGTTATTAATGTTGTGACAGGTTTTTAAAAGTATGTATAATGTCAACTAATGCTGACGATGAATATTATAATGGAAAATATGTATTAATATTATACTTGCAATCCTAATCATCTCAGACAAAATTCTGTAAGATTTAACAAAAATATTTACTAAAGCTAGCATTAATATATATATATATATATATCGAAAAATATTGGGTATAATCCGCTGTAGAGCAACCGTAAACACGTGTTTCTGACTAATTGGTCGTCATCAGTACGGTGTAGCCAAGGAATAAGGTGGGATAACCTTGGAGATGTAAGCTAAACGGAAGACCATCAGGTGACAGACCACCATTTGCAGCTTCAGCCAGAAGATCCTCGGTTCTGAGGACAACAACTAACGTCGCCACGAGGAAGACAATGTCAACCTGCGTGCCATCCGAGACCCAGGAAATGTAAATGAAAGAATAAGAAATTATTGCGGATACATAAAATATCAGAAAAAGAAAAATATTGGGTATAATCCGCTGTAGAGCAACACTGATACTGATGACGACCAATTAGTCAGAAACACGTGTTTACGGTTGCTCTACAGCGGATTATACCCAATATTTTTCTTTTTCTGATATTTTATGTATCCGCAATAATTTCTTATTCTTTCATTTATATATGTATATATATATATATGTATATATATATATATATATACAATAAAAGAAATATCGCGGATACATAAAATAAAACAAGAAAAAGAGAATATTGGGTCAAATCCGCTGTAGTGCAACCGTAGACACGTGTTTCTGACTAATTGGTCGTCATCAGTACGGTGTAGCCAAGGAATAAGGTGGGATATCCTTGGAGATAGAAGCATATACGGAAGACCATCAGGTGACAGACCACCATTTCTTTCCTGGGTTCGGATGGCACGCAGGTTGACAATGTCTTCCTCGTGGCGATGTTAGTTGTTGTCTTCAAAACCGAAGATCTTCTAACTGAAGCTGCAAATGGTGGTCTGTCAACTGATGGTCTTCCGTATATGCTTCTATCTCCAAGGATATCCCACCTTATTCCTTGGCTACACCGTATTGATGACGACCAATTAGTCAGAAACACGTGTCTACGGTTGCACTACAGCGGATTTTACCCAATATTCTCTTTTTCTTGTTATATATATATATATATATATAGGGTGAGTCATTAGTAGTCGCTTCTTCGATTGCTATTTTGTGTTTTAAATAAAAGAAAAAGCATTTCTTCATTTAGATTTATTATCAATTTTGTATCGTTTCTACCAAACCCAACCTCTCCGCCATTTCTTTATATGGACCTCAGTATGACGTATAGTGTTTGCCCAAGTTTCTGTTGCTACTGTAGAAAGTGCTTCTTGACAGAAGAAAAAGAACTGTAAACGTCGTCAATGCCGTACAATTGAATATAACGTGTCTTCTCTATAAGTTGTTGCAGGTTGATTTCTAACCTCAAAAATAGTGTATTTGTGGTGTGAATCATGGATGGAAAGTTTAATAATCCACAACAAGAACAAAATATCGTTCTCATTCTTACCAAAAATTTTCATCTGGAGAATATCTTTCCAAATTAGCTACCTCTGTACGATATGAAGAATCAAACAGTAAAATTTATTATTTTGCACATACTTATACGGAGAATTGATCAATTTGTCTCCTGTTGTAAACGAATACCCTACAGAGGGTTCATGTAAAAGCGTCACACAATGCAAAGAAAAGAATTTGAAGAAAAATAAACATGACTGACAAGCACTCATCGAAGACACGCATCTTCTGATTTGGATTGTATGGTTGGAATCACGGCTTTATTAACTTTAAAAAACAACACCTCCGCTCCCAATGCTGACTTGAAATTTCATAATTATGATACCCTACATTCTATACATAATCTTCTCTTGGTTTTTCCTAACATATTTCGCACAATTAAGTAGAAATAATGTTTAAAATGTTCCCTACAACTATCCGAACATTTCAAATTACATAGAGCTCTAATTGCTATTTTTTTGTAACTATCTCCAAAAGAAATCCCAGATGATTCTACTATGGAAGTTGGCTAAATAGGCAGATTTTGAAGCGACATGGGTAGCAATGGTCTTTAGTCTCGATATCGAATGGCATGGGATAACTGTTCATTTCTCGTCGGCTCTCTTCTTTAATTTCGACAATCGACTTTTCAGTTACTATATATGTAAGATGTATCATCAACATAGAGATTACTTTGTTTATGTGTTCTATTTTTGGGGAGACCAATAATACACATCACAAACTAAATTGGTCTCAGTATGATCCTTGTAATCCTATCCTAATAAGCTGGTTCTATATTGGATATTTTTCCATTTATATCCACTCTCTCTAGCATCTTTCTTTCAATTAATATGCACTGTTTTCAGAGCAGGTGTTATTTCATTATTTTATCTCTTTAATGATATTTGTTGTGTTCCATATATGTCCTTGATTTATTTTTTTTCACATTTTTAATAACACTTAATATTTCTGCTATCTAGTCTCATATTTTCTAAGTACGTCTGTATTTGTGTATCTGAGTCCCTGCTTGCCAAGATTAGGTTTCCAATGCATGTAAAATAGTTTTTAATTTCGTTTGCAGAGAGTTTTTATCTGATTATCCTCTATTTATACTTTAATTTGTTTCCCTGTTGAACTTCCATACAGTTTTTTGTTTGTTACATGCGTCATTAATATATATTTGATATAAATTTTGCTTTGCTTTACTTATTTGATCTTAGAAGTCTTCTTACTTTCTTATACGTAGTATATGGAAGTATTGTGATGATGAAAATTTTCGACCTGAGATTTTTGCAGATGTCCACGTTTTGATGTCCCCTGATACCGAA
Organism: Amphimallon solstitiale; assembly: GCA_963170755.1. NCBI lineage: Eukaryota > Metazoa > Arthropoda > Insecta > Coleoptera > Scarabaeidae > Amphimallon > Amphimallon solstitiale. The sequence continues at coordinate 45,958,904 of OY720681.1, read as the reverse complement.
AAATTGGTTTTTAAAAAATGTCTGTCTGTCTGTCTGTCTGTCTGTCTGTGTGCCTGTCTGTGACCACGATAGCGGTCAAACCGCTGTAGATATCAATTCCAATTTTGCATTTAGTAGTATAATCTCCCTCTTGAGAATTGATTAGATTTTCAGTAAAATCGGCAAACCGGAAGTAGTAGTTTACTTCAGTGAAAAAATCGAATTTTGCCAATATTTCGTCAACTACTAAGTTTAGACTAATTTATAAAGAATTCATAAGTATTTAGAACTTAATTTTCAATATCTTTTGTATAAAAAAAATTTCAATATTCGGACCGGAAGTATCACTTTTACTCTTACCGAATAACGATTTTTTGCAAATATGTCGTAAATTATGCATTCTATATATATTTATCAAGAGTACAAACGTATTTCGAGTTGGATTTGGAATATTTTTTGTATAAAGGAAATTTCAAAATTCGGACCGGAAGTAACACTTTTATACGTATAAGTAAGTCGTGTGGTGGCCACACCTCATTTTTTTAATTCTTTTTAAATGTTTTCATCTTTAGTTATCTGGGATATTGTTCCCAGAGCGTCTAAATTGTTAGACATATGTCTTATTTCGGGAGTATACAACTAATTTGTATTTTTTGCTGGTTATAGGAAAATATCTATTGAAATATTAAAAAAAAATCTTCATGAAATTTCTCAAAAGCCTGTTCTGTTGTGATTTCATTGAAATAGTCCCATACATGTGCTGCCAAGTCATGTTTAATTAGGAGATGATTATGTTGAAAATAAAGAAAATACATCTCGGTTGTTTAATACTTCTTATTATACCTAGACGCGCTTACACTCGTAGTAATAAATACCACTTTTAGTAATTGATTCTTTCGTTTTGTGACAATTTTATTGTTAACATTGCAAACTTGCTGTCTATACTACTACTTATTGAAGTTGAGATGTTAGCTGTATAAACACAAATAAAATATAATAAAAGCCCATCGAGTGGAACATTCTATCAGAAATAGTATTTATTAACCTTATTATAAACATATAATAAGCTTAACTACAGTCAATCGTATTAAGAACGTGAACAAAAAGGAATTATGTGTTACTATTCTAATCAACATGTATTTACTAATCTTACATTCGTATAATAATATGAAAGTTTTACACAAAAAAAATATTTTAATTGACAGTAAGTTCAGAGCATCAAAGCGGTATTATTAGTCATCAAAAACGCAATTGTGTTATGCCGTCGCACTTGGATGCATTATTTTCAAGACGTAGATCCATTTACAGTTAGACAAGTTTTAGGCTCCAACCGAAAATTTCGGGTTTTAAAACGAATGTTATGCTTTTCGGTCGGCAATATTTCTTGAGAGAATGCGTGAATAAAACGGAGAAAACATAGTTTAGAGGAAGACGGAGGCAGCACATTTGGAGAGTTCTTCGTGACTTATATTTAGCACAGACATACGACCATACAACAACATCAACAACAAAGTGAACATAAAAAAAAACGAAACAAAACCGTCGCGATATAATTCCCCTTTGAAAAGGAGAACTAGTTTTGGACGGCTGCTCTGTAGGCATACGGTGTGACCGTATACTTCCTTGATCTAGTAAAAAACTGAATCGTTGGTCCCATTCGCCAAGTGCAGGAGATTTCAAGCGTGAAATGGTTTATTTACTCCGCCGCCCCTGTACGCTAGTGGTGTTTTGGGTTTATACGTGCAAGTACAATCTATAATAACACGAGTATGAAGAAGATAATTTGTATAATAATAATTTATAATGTATTCTACGTTCAGCTTAATTATAATCCAAATGATAAAAAATAGATAATGTGGAAGATTTCCTTAAAATTGTACCCCTATACAGGGTACGCTAGGACGATATTAAAAGTATATGGAGAACCAGAGAAAACGAGAAATAAAAATTTGAATTCCAAGGTCTCTTGTTACGATAATCTTAGGTGCTTACTTTGCGTGTTTACTTCCGGTTATACCGGAAGAGCAAGATTTGTATGATAACTAATATATAACATAAACCATCTACCTGCCAACACACGCCAGTCTGTCTCAGGTTATCGCATCAGTGGAAGTCCTGAAGATATCCTTTGGGATAATGGACGAAACGTGGGTAGTAGAAGGAGATAACGACGAGGATACAACCCAGAAACTAAGAAGGTACTATATGATAGCTTTGCCCAGATATTTAATTAAAAAGTAAACAATTGCGGTGCTATTGCAATTTGATAATATTATTTTCGAGATAATATATTGCCAGACTGTAAATGAAGTTTTAAAAACGATACACAAGCAGAATAATAATGTATTCAAAAATACATTACGAAACAGAGTGGTAAACTTAAATAGTGACAGGCACAATATATATATATATATATATATATATTTGCAAAAAAAGGAATTTTTTTTAATAAAAAAATTGTTGAATTTGATTGTATAAGGGTGAACACATTTTCTTTTTTCCTTTTAACGTTTCGACGCTATTTATAGCATCTTTATCAAAAGAACTGTAATGTGTAAAAAAGGAACAATCATACAAAATGAATAAATAAAATATACAGTAAATACACCTACGTTATATATTTTCGAATAAAACATATCTATTATTGTTGTTTCTGCTTAAAACAGTTCTTCTTTTTACGATTTCTCACCTACATTTCGGGTTTTTTTCCTTGAGTTTAACAATATACATATACTTATCATGTTTACTAATTTTCAATCTTCTAATATTCAAAATGTGATTCTATTGCTATTCTTAGTATGTATGTGTATCTAACATATGTCTGCATTTTAAATTTATGTGTGTGTTTTTCGTGGTTATTTTTTTGCTTATATTTTATTTATGTTCGAGGAAACATCGTTCTATAAGCCAGTGCTGTCCCCTTGATTATTATAAAATTGAGAAATAAATATTTGATAAATTGTTAATATCAGTCCTGCCATTAATAGAGGTTTTGTGTTTTTGAATGTGAATGCTTTCTAGTATGCTTCGGGCCTTATTGTTTGTTTCTGTTGCTAAAATTGTAGTATTTGTATAATTGAACGTGTGATTTGTTATATGAATATGTTTTTTAAGCGCGGTACTATTATTTGAATATTTATGTCCGTTTATTCTGTCTTTTAAATATTGTGTGGTTTGGCCTATGTATACTCCTTTACAGTTGTTGCATGGAATTTTGTATATTACATGTTTTTTTTTGAGTGGTTATTTTTTTTTAGTGGGGTGTATAAGTTGTTAAGATTATTATAATTTTTGTGCCACTTTTATATTGTATGGCAACATTATTTTATTTATCCTTTCTGAGAGGTTCCTGATGTATGGCAATGGGGTAAATTTATAATTAGTGTTTTTATTTTTATCTGTAGGTGTGTCATGATTATAATGTTTGTGTAGCTGTTGTTTGAGAATTTTGTTTATTTGTGTAAGTGGGTAATTGTTTTTCATAGTGATGTTTTTATTTTTGTTAAAATTTTCGGTCTATATTTTGGGGTGGTTAAAGTTATGCTCTATTAATTAAATTTGATATTATATTTTTCTTGAATGATGTTGGTTGGCAAAAACTGTAGTTATGGTACTATCTGAAGAAGTCGGTTTGTGATATAATTTTGTGTGTATGCTACTATTGGCATGTATTAATGTTATATCTAAAAAATATTATTTTTTTAGATATGACATTAATATGATGATCCTAAGTTTCATCCTCAGTAACAATTCGACTCAATATACCATCTCTGCCTTCATTACAGGGATCCGCAAAAGCACGATAAGGTTCCAGGTGATGTTGTGTTTGCGGTGGCGTGGAATTATTGGTACCCATCTTGCGCTGATCTTAGTCGTGCTCCAGGTATTCCTGCGTGCCTTCTTTAACCGAGTACCTTCCATTATTAATTTTTCATTTTTTAACAAGTTCTGAAATGGTCATTTTGTTGGCCGTCCCGGCCGTGGGTCGTCTTCAAATGATCCCTTACCTGCCTTAAAGTCACTACCTTTCCCTGGCAAAAATCCCCATAAACCGATGAAACCTCTTCCAGTATCTTATGAACAGACTTTCCTTGTTTAGTAAAGAACTTGATAATGATCGACACTCACCAAACGGCGATAGAATCTTTCAGCCCGACTTTGCACTTTCGCAAACAGCGAAGAAGATTAAGGATTTTTTTCTTGAAAAGATCATTAATTACCAAGCATAGCCGAGCAACTCTTCGGATAACAATCCTATAGGGCTATTGTCAAAAGTCTCATAGCGCACAGAAGTTGATGGAATCAGTACCTAATCAAAGTGATCCCGAAACATAACTTTCTGTGAAACTTTAGTAACATTAATGCTGAAATGGCAAAAATCATGATGGAAACATTCAGTTGATTCTGTTTATTAGTTTAGTTTATATGTAATATAATTGAATAAATAAACAATTTTCAAGAAAAAACCCTGCTAGTCATGTTTATTTGTACACGACTGTATATAAAAACTATGTAAATATTTATAACACGTTAAAGGTTTAGAATCAACAGAATCGTTTTTATACTATATCCGGAGATCTCATTTATTTTAATTATGAAATGAAGCAGGGACATTAACAATACGCCACAGAAGAGAGAAAAACATTACTTGCACACATATATAACAGACATACCAGTAGTTATTACAGTCTATACAACTTTGTTGCAGGTATTAATTTAACGTCTTACAAAAAGGAATGGTCGGTCTAAAAAACAAAAAGATTATACATTAAATAACAGTACATAAATTGCTAGTATTATATTACGGTCGGATAGGCAAATATGTGTATGAAACCAATTTGAATTCTTCCGATTGAATTGGACGAAGGTTGGTAAAAGCAACCGTGATAAAAAATTCTTACACATAATGCATACGTAATTGTAAGACGGTGTAATTAGAATGGATAATACTAGCGACAATATAAGTAGATGTGTATTTATTATGTATATTGATTCGTACACGCCGAGATGCCAAGGGCTGTCTTGGTTTCCTCAATAATCTAAAGAGGTCGAGTTATATAACGTCAAATTTAAATCTAATTTTTAGTGGATACTGCCGGGTGTTTTAATTACAGACTGAACTTTGGAAAGTAACTTTGAAATGTATTGTAGTCAGTTAATTTTAAGCACAATCAGGTATAAAAAATGGAATTAAAATTGAAAGAATAAAATAAAGTATAGTTTGACAGAAGAAGCAAAAGCCCTGAATATATTTATTACGATAGTCGACATTAGAGGCGACAACACGGTTACATCCCAGAATCCACGAAGTGATACGTAACGACAAACGTGAAAACCTACGACATAGAAAAAGACTATTTTGTTAGTGCCAGACGATGTTTCGTGTAGCATAAGACAGTTTGATTAGTAATGGGCACTATATTATCCATAGTGATTATTAATTACTTTCTATAAGATTATTCAAATTATTTGTATAATAGATGAGGTGTTGGAAAGTAAAATTGTACGTTTGAAATAAATAAATATATTACAAAATAACGTAAAACACTAAATGTAAATACAGTTAATAATAAAATATAAAAATAGAAAATTCCGCTTACACGTGATTACAATTATGCTGGATGTGAACAATTTAAGTCATAAACAACAAATATAAATTAAAGGTTTTAGAATAGTAAGAGAGTAAAGAGTGTGTGTTACGTTGGTGTGGTCTTGGAATGCGTTAATGGCGCATGCGGACAGAATACGCTCACTAAGTGAGCGTAGAATTTTTCCGCTTGCAAAAATGGCGATCGCTCCAGAACATGTTTAGAGTGAACGTACATCATCTGAATCCGATTACTGAACAGTTGCGCAACTGTAATGTCTGCTGAATGTGACCATTCGTTCACTATCGCTATAATCACCAACAGACCATATACACACACTGAATATTAAAAGAAGCCGAATAAGATTATGTTAAGCATTATAAAACGAGTAAGTACCATTTAACATGTTTGTATTAATATGTGGGAATATGGAGTTATAAATGCGTAAGTGCTCTAGACGCGGGAGTTTTAAATTCAAACATATTCAAATATTAATCCAACCAATTGATAACCAATCATTTTATTTTTATCATCTATTATTATTATTATTACTACATACCTACAATTATTTACACACGATCGAGTTTTATATTAATTTGGCCCCCAATTCGTGCTGTCAACGTTTCATGTTCTTATTAATGACACTATTCCATTCTGACAATGTTAAAAAATTGAATTGTGGATCTGACGTTTAAGAATACTGATTAACAAACCATTAAGGCTAATTCTAATAGCTATATATAGAATCGTACTTGAATTCAACATTTAGTTTCATATGAAAATTCTTTGGGAATAGAAGAACATATCAAGACAATGTTATTTAACTCTTTACCTATAGAAAAACATTATGTATATTATATATATTATATAAGTATATATAAGTATAGCACTGTACTCCATAATATACATATAACGGAACATTTGGAAATTATATTAGCATTCATTTAAATATAACAAGAGCAAAAGATATATTCCGGATAGAAATATTATATTAGATTCTTAAACTATTAAAATAGAAAACTTATCAGAAAAATAAAAATTCTACTTACCTATCCCAAAGAAGTATCGTCAGGGTTGTTACTAAAAAAATCTCATTAAGAAGCGAATTCTTCCCCATTACAAAAACCACATCTACTATTACAATATCAAAGAAAGATTCAAAAATTAAAATTCAAATTCTTCCATTGCGCTTTTTTTTTTTGATAAATATCTTCGCAACAAGTTCACTCCACTAATTATTTTACGGATTTTGTTTTAGAGTCCGCTCTATATTTAACAGGCGTTTCAGTATAAGACTAAAGGAAATCTGTAAAAAGCAGTACTCCATCCATTATTATAAATGGATCAAAAGCAATTAAACTTTTTTTGTAAAGTAAACATTTTCTGAGAAATATGAATATTGTTTCTATACAAAAATTATATGCCATGTGATTTTTGCCATTGAAGGATTTTTTTATTATAATTTCTGAGAAAAGCTGCTATTCTGAATGATAATTCTTTGGGGAATCCTGTGAATTAAATTTTAGAATGGAACTTCGTCCTTGAGCTTCCGCACAGACATTGGGTGACTAGTTTAGTGTTGTAATTTAGATATCCTTCAAATTTTCATGCGTATTAGTTCTTCGTTTATGTCATTGACCTAGAGTAATGTAATCATATTTCTTTGTTTAAACTTTTCATATATAAAGCCGATAAAATAAAAAAAGATCAAATTTCATATATTTATTTTCTAGTTTGGTTAAAAATAAAATAATAGAACAAAACTTATCGTTTTTATTATATTTATGTTATGTATAACACATACATACATGCATACATATACGTAGTAGATTGTAAATGTTGAGAACGCCTGCTGATGTCGAACTGAAAATTGTTCTTTTTGATAGCGTTAAATGGTCGCTATGTATATAGTAAATATGGGTTTACTGTAATATAAAATAGTAGTATAGTTGTTTAAAGTTAGCAATTACTTTTTTTCAATAATGATAGCAATGACGTCAATCATATTACCAATTAATGTTTTTTAAACGGTTATTTAATTTTTTTGCAGATAATGACAATTTTTATCGTACCTAATATTAAAGTTACTAAAAAATATATTATTTATAATATAAACGTTAGTTCACTGTACGTAGTTGAGATACGCGTCAAGATGCTTACTAAAGGAAAAGTATTACTTTTAGTGCCAAGCTGGAAAAAAAAAGGTCAACATTTTTATTAAGACAGTTTACAATACTATTTTGATGTGAAAATGTAAAAGCCTGTCAACCTTTTCGAAATCCACTATCGTTAATAAAAGAGCACAAAACAATAATAAAAGTAAAAAGCCCAAGTTTTAAATTTAAGCCCTATTGAAGCGCCTTTCCTGTAAAAAGCGATCACTCTCATGACACTTTTTAGAATGTCCAATTTTATAAACTTTTCAAGTACCCCTATATACACATAAATTTTATGAAGCCAATAGTATATTTTATTTAAAATTGTTCTCGATCTGTTTTTGACACAAATCGGTACACACTCGAGAGCGAGAAAGGTAATTTAATGTTAATCATAAGCCATGTTAAAGTATCCAAAGACACAATGACCTCAAAAAGCGCAGCATTTTTATTAAAACAGTTTACAATACTATTTTGATGTGAAAGTGTAAAAGCCTGTCAACCTTTTCGAAATCCACTATCGTTAATAAAAGAGCACAAAATAATAATAAAAGTAAAAAGCCCAAGTTATAAATTTAAGCCCTATTAAAGCGCCTTTCATGTAAAAGGCGATCATTGGCATGACGCTCTTTAGAATATCCACTTTTATAAAATTTTGAAACATCCCTGTATATACATATATTTTGTTAAGCCAATAGGATATTTTATTTAAAATTCTTCTCGAACTGTTTTTGACACAAACCGGTACACACTCAAGAGCGAGAAAGGTAATTTAATGTTAAACATGAGTCATGTTAAAGTATCCAAAGACACAATAATATCAAAAAGGTCAACATTTTCATTAAGACAGTTTACAATACTATTTTGATATGAACGTGTAAAAGCCTATCAATCTTTTCGAAATCCACTATCGTTAATAAAAAAGCACAACATAATAATAAAAGTAAAAAGCTCAAGTTTTAAATTTAAACCCTATTGAAGCGCCTTTCCTGTAAACGCTTTCTAGAATGTCCATTTTTATAAACGTTTGAAGCACCCCTGTATAAACATATATTTTGTTAAGCCAATAGGATATTTTATTTAAAATTTTTCTCGAACTGTTTTTAACACAAACCGGTACACACTCAAGAGCGAGAAAGGTAATTTAATGTTAAACATAAGTCGTGTTAAAGTATGCAGACACAAATCACAATCAAAAAGCGCAACATTTTTATTAAGACAGTGTACAATACTATTTTGATGTGAAAGTGTAAAAGCCTGCCAACCTTTTCGAAATCTACTATCGTTAATAAAGGAGCACAAAATAATAATAAAAGTAAAAAGCCTAAGTTTTAAATTGAAGACACAATGATATCAAAAAGACCAACATGTTCACCAAGACAGTTTACCATACTATTTTGATGGGAACGTGTAAAATTCTATCAATCTTTTCAAAATCCACTATCGTTAATAAAAAAGCACAAAATAATAATAAAAGTAAAAAGCTCAAGTTTTAAATTTAAGCCCTATTGATGCGCCTTTGCTGTAAACAGCGCTTTCTGCTATTTTGTGCGATACTTTCAAACTAATTAGTTTTGTTGGTGGACATTGGTTTGATAGATAGATAGTTGGTACGTCAAAATCTATTATTTCTTCTCTAATAATTTACTTTATAAATGTACACATTTCCCGGACCTAAGCAATAACGATAATAAATTATTTTGGATGCATTAGCTGTAATGTCCATATTTATAATTTGCTGTTCGTTTTATAAAACATACTTCGTCTGATTTTGAAAATTATGCTTCGGGAATTATCATGAAATTCACAAAACTTTAGTAAATTTCGGTTAGAAACACACCTTCAAATATGGTCTCATCGGTCAGATGTTGTGAACAACGCCCTTAAATAGTTAGTAAAACCAGGAGGTAATTACCAGCAGTAGTAATAGTATTTTACTAACTATTTATTTTGTAAAGGTAAGTTGAAAATGAAATAATTGAAACGCCATTTTGAATTCTACTTTATAGCCCTTTATGTTCCAGCGATCAAACGCCTCTGGTTTTCCAAACCTCAACTCATCATTTACATCGTTTTTATGTAGGTACACCGTTTTTCGACATAGCTTCCACCTACCTATCTTGGAAATAAATTCGGATAATGAAATGGACCAGAAAGGTTTATGATGAAATAGAGAGTGATTTCAGCGGTGATGTGGATGACACTGTGGCACCCAAATTTTATAGTGGCCATGAAAGTATTCTGGAAGTAGATCTGTGCGGCAGTAAGAACGAGAGTATCAAAGCTCAATCCGAATTAGAAACTTTATAATCAGAGACGAACTACCTGTACAGAAATTACAGAATATGGGCGCTAATAACTACTATGGAAAAAAAGTGCAAGTGGTCTAAAACTTGATTCTTTATTAATATAATTATAATATAATATTTATCCTCAAAATCTATGCTATTTTTTTTTAAATAAAAAATCTTTATACTTAAAAATATAATTATTTAATATATATCTCTATATTTCGGGGAGCCAACATTAACTGTGATACCAAGGGTACGTACTTAATTTGAATCAGTCTGTATACACTCTTTTATAGTCTATAAGTTATTTTTTTAGTTTCTATATATATCTAGAAATAGTCTCTGCAAAAATATTAATTTTCAAAGCAGTATTTCCGTATTCTGTTCATAATTTTCAAGTATATATTTATAACTCATAGGTTTACAAACCGCTTTTGGAAAAACATTATTAATAGATATCAGAATGTTGTGCAATCGCGAGGACAATAACAAATATAGTAATTATAGAAAGCGATCATGGTATTACTATAACAGTAGTTTATTAATATCTTCGATTTAATTATTATGAAGTAGAATTTTTTCATACGATTTCTCTGCGGTATTTAGTAATTTGACGAACTATATCAAATCATATTCTGTACATTTATACCGCACCTGTATCGAAATTTATAATTTTTTATATTTCGAAACGGAAGTGGTTTTTAGATGATACTAATATTAGCAGAACCACATGAGAAAGTTAATGAAGAATTGAGACCTGAATCTATGAGTTAAGAAGATGGAACTGGAGGTAAATATTAGCAAGTGCAAAACAATGATTATAAACCAATATTACTACTAACAGATAATGGTAACTTTTTTTAATTTATCTCAAGTCTCTTCTGTCTGTGGTGTCTAGGCGATAGTGTTTCTTCTTCTTTTATTATCCTTCGCAACTCTCATCAGCGCATCTGAGATCGCACTCTTCCGTTTTCTTATTGGGCGGCCTTGTTTTCTGTTTTTTCCTGTGCCCATTTCCCATAACACTTTTACCATTCTCTCGTCACTTATTCTAACTATATGGTCGAACCATCTTAGTTGTTGCGCATCCGTTTTTTCCGTACACTTTCTACTTCTAGTCGCTTCTAATGTTCTCGTTCTTTTTCTTTAGATGCTTCTATAGTACTCACGATTCCGTATATGAGCACTGGCACTATTACTGATTCATATTACTCTTGTTTTTGTCTTTTTGGACACTTGTTTTTAAAAAAGAAACCGGGTTATATAATATTCTAGGAAGTTGCTACTTTATTGATTCCATACTGATTTTTCGGGTCTTGCTAATTATTGCTCCTAGGTATTACAATTGCTGTTTTGCTTCAATCTTATGATGTTCGACTACGATTTTTGAAATAGTTATTATGTCCGTCTTTGCTAGGTTTCTTCTAAGATTATATTCCTCTGAGGCTATCATCCATTTATGAATCCGAATTTATTTATGTTTTTTGAAAATAGCAGCAGATGGTCAGCATACATGAGCTCGTTAATTCTGATAGGTCTGTGGATCCTTGCTATACCATCCATAATCATTATGAATAGTAGGGGGCTAAGTGTGGTTCCATGCTTCACTTTTGACCACATTTTCTGTGTTGTCGTATAGAACCCTCACGACCCAGATCCTCTCTTATCCAATGACTCTCAAATGTCTTCTCTGCGCAAGCCGTCAAATGCCTCTTCTAGGTCTATATAGCAAATATGTAGTTGTACGGTTCTTATTATTTTTCCAGCAATTAATTCCAAAGATCCAATAGACCTACCTGCTCTGAAATCCGCCTGTTATGCCTCATTGTAACTTCTACCCTGTTTCTTAGTTGTTTTTTTTCTATAATTCTTTTTATCGATACTGGGATAAATAATGTACATAAATTTTCAATGAAACCCCGGAAAGAGACAAAAATATACTTTGTATAAAACCATGACAAGAAAATAATGCCTAGAACAAAACAGCCTAGATTGTAAATCTAACAACACAACGAATTTTAGTAATGTTTATTTTTAAAAACAATACTTGACAGGTGGGCACTATTACGATCTACGCATTCTTGTAGTCTTATACGAACATTTTCTATTGTTTGCCGTAACATTTCCGGTGTAACACGTGCAACCTCTTCTTGAATTTTTAGTATTAGTTCCTCTAACGTTTGCGGTCGCTCAACGTACACCTTGCTCTTGAGTCAACCCTACAGAAAAAAGTCGCGTGTCAACGAATCCAAAATGTCTCCATTTTTGGATATGATATGGTTTGGAAAGAGTTCCCTTAAAGCGGCAATAGACATACGAGCAGTATGGCTGGTAGCACCATCTTGCTGGAACCACGTAATCTCTGAAAATCGAACTAGTTCTTGCCTCAAAAATGTTGTGACCCTGTTTGTGTTACCAACTGAAACTGAAGTGACGGTTGTAACAGTTTCTTGATCACCTTCAAAAAAGAATGGTCCAATAATGCCAGATGATGAAAGAGCGCACCACTTCTCACCTTAGGACTATATAAGGGTTTCTCATGTAACTGAAGTGGGTTTTCAGCGCTCCACGAACAACTCCTCTGTTTATTTAAATAGCCATTAAGATAAAAATGGACTTCATCTGACATAAATGTATGGTGAATTAAGTTTTCTTCCCTATCTAAAAGCTGTTACATTTTTTAATAAAAATTTATGCGATTAGCTAAATCAGTTTCTTTTAATTCTTGGACAACTTGAATTTTATAGGATATAAAACTATATTACAGCTATTTAACACAGAAAGAACGATGAGCACCTGACCATTGGTTCCATGTTTACTAAATGGAATCGAATAACTGACAATTTATTATTAACTTCAACGCCCTCACCCAAACGTCAAATGAATTACACAGTTTTCAAATTTTCCCGCTTCACTGACAAACCCTGTATTTTTTAGAATATGAACATATTGTAAATAGGAACACAAGATTGATTATTTATTACATTTGTAGTACCGGCCGCATATTTCTGAAGTATAAAGCACTCAAAATTGTATTTGCGAACAATTTATAGAAAATGTTTTTCAAAATTCCTACCGAAAGTAGGTACATATTTTACGCTTATTGAAAAATAGTTTTTTTGCGAATATCTCATAAATTGTTTATTGAACTTTATTGGAATATTTTTGTTATAAAATTATGGATTCTAAAAGATGTTCCAAAATTCCTGCAAGATTTAAATTTTGCGCCGTCTGTGCGGTAAAGTCTTCCATCGCAAAAAAAAGAACGGCGTGACAGCGGACTGTTCAGGTTCATTAATAACGTGTTTTCATTGTTGAGCAATACTTTATAAACAGTGAAGGTGGCAGCTACAGTTCGCAATTTTTTTGTACATAATATGGTCCGAATAGTCTGATTGAGAGACTGGGTGAGTTAGTGACCTTAGGCACTCTGACTGACTTCAACAAGTCGTTCAACACAAAGCATCAAGGCAGTTCGTGACATTGTTTTGGAGAGCCCAGGAATGTCAATTCAGTACAGTTGTCAAGAATTGAACATTGAACTGAAGCTTACTGACCACGCACAGCGAAGAGAGTTTGTTGGATATGGAACAACAAGTGGATTCTAAATTTTCAAACAAAATCATTTTCAGTGGTGAGGCTCATTTCATGTTGATGGCTTTGTTAATCGTCAAAATTATACCATTTTGGGTTCAGAAAATCCACGAGTGATGGTAGAGAAACCAGTACATGGTGCTCCCTGTTTTCGTTTTTTGTGCCTACATTGCAAAATATGGATGTGAACGACATGTGGATTCAACAAGACGATGCCATATGCCATGCAACCCTAGACAAAATTAAATTACTGCATGAGTCATTTGCAGGTCGTATAATTTCCCGTTCTCTTAATCAGAATTGTCCGGCCAGATCATGCGATTTAACGCCGTTGAACTTTTTTCTTTGGGGTTTTTGAGTCTGAGGTTTATACCAACAAGTCCACTACCAACGCCATGAAAGAGGAAATAAAGCTCTGTATCAACAAAATTCAGCCACATTTGTGCCAAACGGTCATGGAATATTTTCATAAACGAGTGCGTATTTGCCAGTAAAGCCGTGGTTGTCATTTATTTTTTATTCCAAAAATAACGCTACTGTATACTTGATGAATCAATAAAATAGTCACAATTTTCAATAAAAAAATCTGCCTTATCTATCAAATTTATTTCCCGCTTGAATTTTGGGACACATATAGATTTATTATTGTACAAAAGTATACTAATCTTAATTTGTAACGCGTTTTGTATATAACATTTTTCAAATTTAAATCAAAAGTAACAATTTTTCTCTTACTAAAGAGCAGTAGTTGTTTTGGAAATATGTCGCATATAAACCATTTTGCACAGGTTTATTATAATTAAAAAGAAAAAAGCTTTTGTAAATTGATTTGGTAAAGCTTTTGCACTTAAAAATCCTATCGCACATGTATAAGAAAGTCGTGTGGTGCTCGCATTTATCATTTTTCTCTCTGAATATAACGACCAGGAATTTCTGCTTTCTTCTTTAATATAAATAAGTTTTGAATCGGCCTTATTCATCTAAAACATTATTTACTCGATGATACCTTAGTTTATCTTTAATTATAAATTCATGGATAGTGTACAAGGAATGATGCAAACAGATCCTTTAAATCATATTGGGGAAAAAACTTCTGAGTCACGCATGGCAGTGTGTTGTTGGATTATATGAATTACATTAAGAACATTTGAAACAAGCGGAACTGTTAAATTTCAATCTTCTGGTAGTTGGCAATTATGTTTCACATGTAACCTCGATATTATTGAAATTTACCAAGTAATTTAAATAAATTAATTGTATTACCCCATTTTGCTAATTGCTTTTTTTTAAAACGTCTGCAAATACATTCATATTATGTAATTTTTATACGTTTTATTTGCCGGTACTCTTTAGCAAAAGCCCATTATTGTTATCATTATAAGGACAAGAATTAAATTTATATTTTACAGGTTAGAATTATCAGGTTTATAGTTGAAAATTGTTGGAATTCCTTTTCCATTTGTTTAACTGGTTCTTTTCCCTGTGAACTGGTCTATTTGATACACCGCACTTTCTTTTGTTCAATGATTTATTGCTATGTTAATCCGCTAACCAGAAAAAAACATTAGAGAGTAAGTTGAATACTAGATAAAAATCAACATAAATCTTGTGTTATATTTACATGTAAGTCTACGGTCAAGCACATTTGGGAACGGGCACACTTAATCGCCAGGAAACTTGAGCGCGAGTCATATGGGCGCCAGAAACTTACTTGAAATAAAATATATAATTTTGTTTAGAATCTAAATAAGAGGCAATTGATTGATTTACTTCGTAATTGTAGGAAATACGAAAAAGTTCAATAATATTATTATTTGGGCTGCCACCGTCATTGTACTGATTATTGTAATCTTCAAAAAGGTTTTTTATTCGTCTATCAGCCTAGATAAATTTTTGAAGTAGGCCTGTTTCCAGTAAGAAAATTATTGGTAAACAATCTTCATTTATACTTTACAAAAAATGAGGTGTGGCCACCACACGACTTTCTTATATGTATCATCGTTTCAAATTATACACAAGTTGAATTGTTTATAATACTTTTATCTTAGAAAAATAAACCTATAAGTGTGTTACTTCAAGTTCAAATTTTAAGAACTTTTTTTTATATAAAAAATATTCAAACTCCTATTCTAAATACTTCTATTCTCTTAATAAATCTTTATAGAATGCATACTTTGCGAGATATTTGAAAAAAATCGCTATTCGATACGAGTAAAAGTGTTACTGCCGGTCCGAATTTTGAATATTATTTTATACAAAGGGTATTGAAAATTAAGCTCTAAATACTTTTATACTCGTAACGTACCTGTCTAAAAAGCATGGCTTGCGAAATATTGGCAAGAAACTAATTTTCGATAAGAGTAAAAGATCTATTTCCGGTAGGAATTTCGAAAAACTTTTTTAATAAAACTTTTCTCAAATTTAATTTTGAGTACATATGAATTCTTTATAATTTGTTTAAACTTAGTAGTTGACGAAATATTGGCAAAATAATTTTTTTCACTGAAGTAAACTACTACTTCCGGTCTGCCGATTTTATTGAAAATCTAATTAGATCCCAAGACGGAGATTATATTCGTAAATACAAAATTTGGAATTGATACCTGTAGCGATTTGACCGTCGTCAAACACACACAGAGAGAGAGAGAGGGGAGAGAGAGAGAGAGAGAGAGAGAGAGAGAGAGGGAGGGAGGGGGGGAGGGAGGGAGGGAGGGACATTTTTCAAAAACCACTTTTTCGATATCAGAGGACTTCAAAACGTATACATCTGCAAAAATCTCAAAAGTCGAAAATTTTCATCATCACAATACTTCCTTATACTACGTATAAGAAAGTAAAAAGGGCCGTACCTATTAAAAATGTTGTATTATGCCTAACTGTAGCATGTATTTGATAACCTACCTAGAAGTACAATAAATCCTGCATTTCCATCTAACTATTGTGATAGGGTCAGATCACAAAGAGGCTTGATAATGTTTTTTTCTACGGAAAATGTTTTTAACGGTCAAGTTGACCATTATATATTTTTTTAGTTTCTTTGGCCTTTTGTGTGTAAAAGTTGTTGCATCTCTGAGCTTTTTGAAAAAAATACCATCAATAATTATACATTTTTATATAGTAATAGATAATAAATTAGTGGCCCCCATTCCGAGCTATGTAATGACCGCAGAGTACACACGTATATAGGGTGAGTCATCTTCCTGGGGAAGGCAAATTGTGACTTTATGAAAAAAGATATTTTGAAGTTGTTTTTTTCCCTAAATAGTCATATTTTCTTAAATTGAACACTCCCTATATTATTTGTATTTTTTTGTATTACCCATATTAGTAAATTATTAGTCAAAATGTTATAAGATAGTATAGGCTTTAATTTTCGGAAAAACTCAATGTTTTTATAAAATTATATTTCTCGAAAACGATGAACTATATGGACACAATTTTTGGTAGGGTTGCTCATAACAAAATGTCCTAATACGTGCTTATTTTTGTTTCAATTACTAACTGCATGTGCAGAAAACTGGATTAAAATTACATGACATTATTGTCTCAAAGTAATTTTTTTCAAATGAAACATCCTGGATATTGGTTCATTTTTAATTGCTTACTAAATTTCGCACCAAAACCATGTGCAGAAAACTGGATTAAAATTACATGACATTATTGTCTCAAAGTAATTTTTTTCAAATGAAACATCCTGTATATTGGTTCATTTTTAATTGCTTACTAAATTTCGCACCAAAACCAAGTAAACGTTATTAGTTTTAAAGTGACCACTACTGAGCTATTGTCGTCGTTTTTTGATATAATTTTGCCAACTTTTTTTTTATTTGAATACCATGATATTTGCAGCGAAATTGCGAAATTGACAATTGAATGAATGATATTTAATAAGTTGCTTCTCGCTTGACAAGCATGATTCTATAATAATTTATTAATCAGGTTAGACATATGATTGTGGCATGCATTGGAGAAATGACAAAGAAAATGTTTACTAGCTAAAAAATTGTTTATAAAATTGCATTAAAAAATATATAATATACATATTTACCATTCTTCATATACTTTACTTATATAGTCTTAGTAAATGTGTCATTTCTCTATCTACCAGTATTTACACAAAAATTGGATATATTTTAATTATACTTAATACACTCTATACCAGCAACATATTTCATAAAATATGTAGAATATGGCACAATAAACAAATTTCAAAATCAAACAAATTAATAACTTCATTTTAGTAGGTGTAGAAATTGGAACTCTTACGTGAATGGATGAGTAATTAGTGGAAGAGATATTATAAAATAGTAATAAATATCAACATTAAAATAGGTAAAATTATTTCGAAGAGGATTCAAACAAATATTCATTCTCTTTTAAATATTTTTGAACGCGCTTCCAAAATGATAAGTCGACATTAATAAAGAATTGAGTTTTATATTTCTAAATATTTGTCAATTTTTTTTTGCAGATCTTCTCTTGTGGTTACAGGTGTACTGTACAATTGCTTTTTTACGTATCCCTATAAAAAAATCTAATTTTGTGATGTCACAAGACCTAGCAGGCCATTGAATGGGATCTCCGGTGGCTAGCTACTTCCCTGGAAACACATGTCTTTTCATAAATTGAGAACACCATCAAATATTTGTTGTTTGCGAGATTTATTATTTGCTAAAAGTCAAATAAGAATCTGGTTTGAATCGGTTGAGAAATTTTTGAAATTTAACGGAAACTTTGATGTCACTAAAATTGGAAATCGACGGCCTTATGGCACCTTAAAGGTGACAAAGTAATTGTGCAAAATGGAGAGAATTTCATTGACAGTTTTAAACAAAACGATGAAAAAGATTGCAACGGCTCTTCTTGGTGATAACGCTCCTCTAATGGTCATTCTTTCTTATGAAAGAATTCCTCCAGGAGGTTTTTGTTACTACCACCAAATGAGAGTGTAGGAAAAAGTGAGAATGGTTAGTCAGTGCCAACTGTTATTAATATATATGGTAAATATTTTCTATCCATGGGTAGTCAGCCAAAATATCGAAGTTCCTATTATTGTATATATTAATGGGCATGAATCCCATCTAATTATGCCACTAAGTAGCTTCTGTAATTCGCATGGGATCATTTTGATAGGTCTGTTTTTAAATGGATCATATATTTTCCAACCAATGGATATATCTGTATTTAGACCTCTAAAGTATTCTTGGAAAAAATCTGTATTAGAATGTAGAGTTGAAAATAGAGAAAGAAATTGAAGAGAGAAAATTTTGCTCCTCTTCTTCAAAAAAATCTTACCCACTAACATATTATTCATAGTTTCAGAAAATGTGGTATAATCTCTTTGATGCAGACCCTATTGATTACACACGACTCTTAAAAAATGTTGAAACATAGCAAAAATATTCAAAATACGCAGACAATAAAATATATAAATTTCATAGATAAGAAACTTTGGAATAAATTACAATTGTTTCAAAGTTGTCAGGGTAGAATATGGACTGTGAACATCGAGGATAAAACATTATAGTAATTTTGGGAAAGCCTACGTGATGAAATCAAGCTTGGAAATTCTAGTGCTGAAATTGAAACAAATCAAAGTGACAATAATGACAACATTCATAAACAAGACTGGATGGACTTTAAGAATTTGTTAAATGACACCAATATTGTAGAATGTATGCTAGATGAGTCATTTGATTGTGCATAATAATTTGTGTTATATTGAGACTAAAAATGAAGACTGTGATAAAAATGCAAATCACGAAGTATCTTGAACAATACTTGATACAAGTAGTAGAGATCAGTGGCGGCTGCTGCAGGGAGGGCAATGGGGCACTGCCCCCCCCCCCCCGTGACAAATTTCTTTTAACAGATAAATTAATTATAAATACCTAATTTGTATGTAATTTTTCTGATTTGTTTGATGACAAATAATATGTTTTCGGAAGTAACAGTCCGTCTTTTCAGCGCGTTTAAAAATCGCAGTCTGACGTAGGCTCCGGGGCATCTCGCGCGACTGCCCCGTCTGTATTAGAAATCGAGCGATGAAACTGGCGAGGTTAGCGCGCGTACATATGTAGGCGGCGGGGCACTACTCTATGGTGCCGGGTCCGGGTGGCGCGGCGGTCCAGTATGTAATATACAGCGGTGAGTGTCCGTAGTATCAGGGTAGCAGAAAAGCGAGGAGGTATATCAAATGTAATAGGAGTAAAACAAAATAAATGTGGCGACATCTTCAAAGTAGCAGCCACACTGTATCGTGAATATAGAATTCTATATTCACATGTATTAGGAGTAAAACAATATAGAATTCTATATTCACAATAGTAGCTATATTTAGGATATAGTCCAGCTACTATTGTGCAGATGGCGCCAATATATTTAATTTTACTCCTGATATATTTGATATACCTCCTCACTTTTCTGCTGCCCTGATACTACGGACGAAATTTCAAATGTAGACTAATTGCCGAGATAAATTTCGTAAATTACAGCTTCGTAAAAGAATTTAAATTTTAGAAATAATTCTCTGCACTTAAGGTAATTTTTAATTATGAACGGAATCGCGGCTGATAATGCCTACCTTAATTAGGTTTAGACAGACTTTATTTAGCAAGAAAAAGAGCGAGGAGATAATACATTTTATTTTATCCCTGATACATTTGATATACCACCTCGTTTTCAGCTTACCTGATACTAGGGGCGAAATTTCACCTGTTAAATGCTGAGATATCATACCAAGTGGTTATAGTTGCTTTAAAATATTTTTATTTTTATTACAATTATACATATATTCATAAAGTATTAACTGAGAGTATTTTCGTAAATTACACTCTCTTAAAAGAATTAAATTAAAAGAAAAATATTCTCTACATTTAAGGTAATTTTAATTATAAACGGAATCGGCAGAGAATGTCTAAATTTTGTCTAGACAGACTTTTTTTTAGTCTGTCAAGAAAGAATATTTCAAATAACTGAAGCCGAAACACTGCACATTCATTTGAAATTTCGTCCGTAGTATCAGGGTAGCAGAAAAGCGAGGAGGTATATCAAATGTATTAGGAGTAAAACAAAATAACTGTGGCGACATCTTCAAAGTTGTAGCCACACTATATCGTGAATATAGAATTCTATATTCACAATAGTAGCTATATTTAGTATATAGTCCAGCTACTATTGTGCAGATGGCGCCAATATATCTAATTTTACTCCTGATATATTTGATATACCTCCTCGCTTTTCTGCTGCCCTGATGCTACGGACGAAATTTCAAATGTAGACTAATTACCGAGATAAATTTCGTAAATTACAGCTTCGTAAAAGAATTTAAATTTTAGAAATAATTCTCTGCACTCAAGGTAATATTTAATTATGAACGGAATCGCGGCTGATAATGTCTACCTTAATTAGGTTTAGACAGACGTTATTTAGCAAGAAAAAGAGCGAGGAGATAATACATTTTATTTTACCCTTGATACATTTGATATACCACCTCGTTTTCAGCTTACCTGATACTAGGGACGAAATTTCACCTGTTAAATGCTGAGATATCATACCAGGTGGTTATAGTTGCTTTAAAATATTTTTATTTTTATTGCAATTATACATATATTGTTAAAGTATTAACTGAGAGTATTTTCGTAAATTACACTCCCTTAAAAGAATTAAATTAAAAAAAGTTATTTTCTGCATTGAAGGTAATTTTAATTATAAACGGAATCGGGGCGGCAGATAATGAATTAAATTCTGTCTAGACAGACTTTTTTAGTCTTTCAAGAAAGAATATTTCAAGTAACTGAAGCCCAAATACTGCACATTCATTTGAAATTTCGTCCGTAGTATCAGGGTAGCAGAAAAGCGAGGAGGTATATCAAATGTATTAGAAGTAAAACAAAATAAATGTGACGTCATCTTTAAAGTAGTAGCCACATTATATCGTGAATATAGAATTCTATATTCACATGTATTAGGAGTAAAACAATATAGAATTCTATATTCACAATAGTAGCCATATTTAGGATATAGTCCAGCTACTATTGTGCAGATGGCCCCAATATATTTCATTTTACTGCTGATATATTTGATATACCTCCTCACTTTTCTGCTGCCCTGATACTACGGACGAAATTTCAAATGTAGACTAATTGCAGAGATAAATTTCGTAAATTACAGCTTCGTAAAAGAATTTAAATTTTAGAAATAATTCTCTGCACTCAAGGTAATATTTAATTATGAACGGAATCGCGGCTGATAATGTCTACCTTAATTAGGTTTAGACAGACTTTATTTAGCAAGAAAAAGAGCGAGGAGATAATACATTTTATTTTACCCCTGATACATTTGATATACCACCTCGTTCTCAGCTTACCTGATACTAGGGACGAAATTTCACCTGTTAAATGCTGAGATATCATACCAGGTGGTTATAGTTGCTTTAAAATATTTTTATTTTTATTACAATTATACATATATTGTTAAAGTATTAACTGAGAGTATTTTCGTAAATTACACTCCCTTAAAAGAATTAAATTAAAAAAAGTTATTTTCTGCATTGAAGATAATTTTAATTATAAACGGAATCGGGGCGGCAGATAATGTCTTAAATTCTGTCTAGACAGACTTTTTTTAGTCTTTCAAGAAAGAATATTTCAAGTAACTGAAGCCCAAATACTGCACATTCATTTGAAATTTCGTCCGTAGTATCAAGGTAGCAGAAAAGCGAGGAGGTATATCAAATGTATTAGAAGTAAAACAAAATAAATGTGACGCCATCTTCAAAGTAGTAGCCACACTATATCGTGAATATAGAATTCTATATTCACATGTATTAGGAGTAAAACAATATAGAATTCTATATTCACAATAGTAGCTATATTTAGGATATAGTCCAGCTGCTATTGTGCAGATGGCGCCAATATATTTAATTTTACTCCTGATATATTTGATATACCTCCTCGCAGCAAGAAAAAGAGCGAGGGGATAATATATTTTATTTTACCCCTGATACATTTGATATACCACCTCGTTTTTCAGCTTACCTGATACTAAGGGCGTAATTTCAACTGTTAAATGCTGATATCATACGTGGTTATAGTAACTTTAAAATATTTTTATTTTTAATACAATTATACATATATTCTTAAAGTACTAACTGAGAGTATTTTCGTAAATTCCACTCTCTTAAAAGAATTAAATTTAAAAAAAGTTATTTTCTGCATTTAAGGTAATTTTAATTATAAACGGAATCGGGGCGGCAGATAATGTCTTACATTCTGTCTAGACAGACTTTTTTTAGTCTGCCAAGAAAGAATATTTGAAGTAGACGCGCTACACATTCATTTGAAATTTCGTCCGTAACATCAGGGTAGCAGAAAAGCGAGGAGGTATATCAAATGTATTAAAAGTAAAACAAAATAAATGTGGCGGCATCTTCAAAGTAGTAGCCACACTATATCGTGAATATAGAATTGTATAATCACATGTATTAGGAGTAAAACAATATAGAATTCTATATTCACAATAGTAGCTATATTTAGGATATAGTCCAGCTACTATTGTACAGATGGCGCCAATATATTTAATTTTACTCCTGATACATTTGATATACCTCCTCGCTTTTCTGCTGTCCTGATACTACGGACATGTGTACCAGTAATTGTTTTTCAATGTGTTCCATTGAAAAACAATTACTGACATCAACACTAAACATTAATGAATTAGTTTATTAATCATTTTGCTGATCGTAAGGAACGGCGTATGGATTTTATTTTCAAACAAGTTAAGTAAATAACATATTGAGTTTATTCACTGGTAGAGTTACAAAGACGGATGTTCCAATATAAAATATTAATTATAATTAAATAGCTAAAAAATATACTCATTGTATTTTGGAAAGCATTTTGTTTTTGTAAACTGAATTTTGATATTTTTACTTACCTAACTAAATTATTTCAAACTCTTCAACATAGGTCAAGTCATCACAGCTACAGGTACATTAGCAATTTTTTAATTTAAAATTTATTAAGGAAATTTTGATAGCTTATAGCGGATTGGTAGCAGACTTAACATAATTGAAAATATGTGTAGCTTTAATATAAAAAAAATCACAGCTTCTGAATATGAAAATTATAACACGAAGTTCTGCGAGTTGAACTAGAAATCTCAGCTACTGGGACGTTTACTGTATATATTATGTTTCTTAAGAAGTGTCCAATGTAAGAATAAGATTAACATCAAAATTAAATGTCAAGAAGATAATTTACGTACACATAATCAAATAATTATATACTTCTTTACACGTGGGAGCTTAATTATTTACTTTAATCATTTTTACATTTGCTCTTATAAATAAACAAAATTAGTTCCTAAACACACAATCAGGATTTCGTTCGCAATTTCTATACTAATTTAAAATGTACAATGTCACATACGTACGTAAACAGTTATATTTAAATTACTTTAGTTTTGTTAAAGGTTTATCTAATTTCAATTTTTATACTTATGCTCATATACTTACGTTTGTGTACATGTTTACTTAGTTTAATAGAGAGCAAATAATTAACATCAATTCAAAAATAAACCAACCGTGTAATTTACATTAGAAAATATTTCCTTTCTAATTTACAGGATGACTAAACATACGAGACTTGCGTTTTTTGTAAAAAGTAATGTTCGAGCAATAAATATATAATTTCTAGGAGTTCTAACAAGCTACACAGTAATGGATTAAGGCTGTGTTCTCAGTTTGAAAAATCCCCGTTTTTAAGTGTATGCGTTCTGTGTATCTCCAATTTTTGTATACATGTCGCAGGGCATGATGAAAACAGGTATTTGATCAAATTCCTAAGATAGATGATCAATTCACGGATGTTAAAATAACAACTCTGTGGGGTCACTTTCCTGCAATCTCACTCAGACTTAGGTTATTCCGTCGAACTGTTTCGGTAAATGCTGTAATAGTTATTTGACGAGCGTTTCGAGGTAGCCAATATTTTATAATTCCAACTGAGGTACCAATTTGATATAAATTATTTTTTATATCTAGTACGATCCCCGCAATGTTATTTCCATCTAATGGGTTTCTATCTACCTTAGGTATGTACATACACCAAAACTGTGGACTCCACTAACAAGTCTATACATTTCTTCAAAGGAACTTCTTTCAATTTTTCATCTGATCTTTTCTGGTGTTTTGCAGCATTTTCCCTTTAATTTTTAATGCTCTCTTCTTTTTGACATAAATAGCATAAAAGTTTCGATTCATATCCTTTTTCTCCTACTGTATTCCCACATATTGGGCGCACCGGATTTTTACAAATGTCACATGAATGGGCTTCAGTAGATTCCATTCCACCAGCAACACAACATGCTTTACAGTCGCTGACAGCTGCTTTCCCTTCTGATGCAAGTAACACTACAGATGTTTTAACTGTTGAAGCAGGAGTTGAACTAGAGTTGTTACTGGCTTTAGTTATCTTGTTGTTGATAAAGAAATTGATTCAAGTTCTGGTAGATCCTCTTAATTCAAAGCCTTTTTGGTAAGTAAATCAGGTGCCGGTAGATCATGTGACATTGAAGTGTTATTGTTGGTTGATTTAATATTATTGATAGATCATTTGAAGTTGAAGCATTCTAATCAATTAATTCAGATGCCGGTAAAGCTTTTGAAGATGAAGCGTCGTTGTTGTTCTCTAAGGCAGCCTTCAGTCTTCTGGTGTTAAAATAATGTCATGGTCCTGCTGATTAAAAAGTAGATACAAGTCCTCTTCAGTAACAAGTTTTTCAAGCAACTCTTTCGAAATATGACTAGGCACGGCCGCCGGAGAGGAGTGGTGAAGTAAAGGGGAGTGGTGACAAACGAAACATAGGCCTCTGCGAGCCCTGACTAGTTTATTACATCTTTTCACTAAACAGTTAAAGGATTTCATCAAATCACTTACTTTCTTTAGGGAAATAATCCCACAGAATTGTTATTTTAACATCTTTCGCAAATTGATCATCTACATTAGGGATTTGACCAAATAAATCTCCGTTTTCATCATCTCCCTGCGACATATACACCGATATACGTTTACGACGGCCATGCTAATCGTAGATACTGTGAAGAAGATGGAATATTCATGTTAAGTTGCAGAGGTAAGGCACTCTGATTTATGCGTGCAACGTGCGTTTGATTTGTTGAAACGATACTAAACATGTGTCATTCAAATCAATGTAGGCTGTGGATGGGGAACGTAAAACCCTTATAAAACCCATGGCAAAACTGCGCTTACTAACCGAAACTGTACCATGTTTTAGTTTAAAATTTCTCCAACAATTAGTCTTGCAGTATTTATTTTATTTTCCAAACCACAGGTTTAATTGTGAAAATATTTTTTCGACTCTTTCAAGGACGTAGTTAGAAAATTTGGTTTTGAATTTTTTTTTCTACATATACTTTCGGAAAAAGTACCACGCTATCAAATTTCTTTTATTTTTTTTATTATTGTAAGAAAATAATTGTTCAGTTATTTTAAAAAATAAAGTCAGGGTTTGGAAGAAACTAATTGAGGTAGTGGACACACCCCCTAGTATTTGCATTACAGATAGAGAAATATCTAAGAGATGAAAATATCTACAAGAAATGACACGTGTATGTCATGTATACATAATACATATTCAGAATGATTTTAAAATTTTGCATCAGATTTGCTCACCAAATGTACAATTTCTTGTATAGTTTTTTAAATTGAATCTGCTGCCGGTGTTAGTCCATATATTTAATTTTTATCTGGAGATGGGAGAGTTTCCGGTTGTGTAAAATATTACCCGTGTTCTTCCGCTACCTAAGTCTAATAAACCTAAGAAATATAACGATTTTACACCTATTAGTATTTAGCTTTTTTTGTCTAAGACGTTGAAGTCTATCACATACACACAGCCAAAAAGCCATCTAGAAAATAATTGTGTATTTCCTGATTCCCAGTCGGTATTCAGGCGAGGGTACAGTTGTACGACTGTGTTATCACACTTGACTGATGATATACTTAATGTACCTGATTATAAGAAGTTGATGCTCTTAGTACTACTGAATTATACTATAGCTTTCGACATGATTAGCTATCAAATGTTAAGTTCTATTCTTCATTACTTGCGATTTGGCACTGGTTGCATCCTATTGTGTGATAGAAAGCAGTATCTGTCTCTTAATGGATCGACTTTCTGATTACAGTTTTTAAAATCTGAAGAGCCTCAAGGTTCTTTTCTTGGTTCTCTTTTGTATTCGATATATAATAATAATAATAATAATAATTATTATTATTATTATTATTATTATTAGATTGCCCAACAGGTCACCCCAATGCAGACAATATAAACAAATCATAAAGATAACACATATGTGAAAATTGACAACAACAAACTTTAAAATATATACAACTAATGAAAAATATAATCAGCAAGGCTATTGAAGTTCCTGGCAGACTGCACAATAGCTGGCAGTGGGAAGCAGAAGCTTCCATTCACCCTTGAGCATTGATGAGGCACTCGAAAACCAATTTCTGCTAATAAATCCGAAGTCGTTCTGATAGTAAAACTGCAATGGATGGGTCCTGTTGGGTTGAATCAGTTTAAATGTGGAACAATTCTAGGAATACCATAAATATATTTAATTCTGATATCCGTTTCCCCCTTGGACCTGTGCTCATTGAGCTCATCCCTAACTCTATTATAAAGCTGCGATTCCAGTTGTGTACGATCGCGAGTTATAAAAACCTTTGCAAATGTGGGGTTATCTTTCAGCAGTCCGCTCTTTCCAATACATTCCAGACCATTCCAGGTTGAAGACCAACCTTAAGAGGACGCTTATTTTCCAGTTTAGTAGAGTCGTATTTTCCCAATCTTCTCACTTCAGGGTTATTAACCTCTGATCCTAGAAACTGAAGTAGATCCCGTACGTTTGTCTTGTCAATTGAAATACTGTCCGATCTGAAACTGCAGGTAGTTTCTGGTAAACCGTGAATGATTGTCCTTAAGGCGTTCCCTCGCTAACACTTCTTGTATTACTTCTTCAGTCTTCAACATAGTAGACGGATCAAAATTAGAGACGAAAGGTATAGATTCTAACGATCTCCTTTCCTCTTGAAGAGAGGCGATTACATATCTAAATTCAAGTAATTCAGTGCTAAAATTAACACAATTTTACAAGACTAGAAAAGTCCACAGTTGCTGTTAACCTTCTTAGCTTCAGTTCTACATAATTCTATGCAAGTAGATTTAAAGTTTTTTCTACAGACACTACAGACAACGCAAACCTCATCTTTAATTTGTTTAGAGCAACACGCACAGGTAGTATTCATGACGTTTAAGTTTAAGTTTAAGTAATAAGTAAAGGAAAAAGACAAGGACACTCTTCCGCGCCAACGGGGTCCTTCGCGGTGACTTCAAGACAAATAAGAATAGACCAACGGATACAAAACACACAAGGAGTACAAAGGAACACACGGTATAAACTTTTTTAAAAAGATTATAAAATAAGCTAATAGAGTCGTACTGTATATAGACAAACATTCCGTCGACCATAAACAAGAAATAATAAAAAAGAAAAAGCAAGAACTCGAAAGAAAAATACTACGGCAAATCGTACAGGAAAATATGAGGATTAATAATAACCGTAATTACACGCGAAATCAATGACAAATTCAAATAAAAATTAATAATAATAATGTCTTTATTAATAAAGGCATTATTATTATTTCATCAGCATCTATATGCTGATGACATACAACTGTATTCGTCATTTGGTGCACGAATTTTCTCTTCATTAATCATTGAGGACCTTGCTGCGTTGGTAGACGTATTACCTAAACACGGTTTGAAACTTAATCTAGTCAAGTCTTATTTTGTGTTGTTCACCGAGGAAACGCGGCCGGTTTGGTCACTTGTCCCTTATTGAAAAGCAAATATTTCTCAATACTTATAAGAAGATGGGAATTGAAAATACAAGAATAAGTACAAGGGAAATAGCATCGCATATAGTGTCCGCAGCAGGTAATATTGTATTTTCTTAGGTTATGCGTTATGTTTGTGAAGTTACCTATATTCTGTTATTGCAGGTGTTGCAAAAAGTACAGTTTTTAAAGTTATAGGAGAATCTAAGTCCAAGGAAACGCATACTCAGCCCATGCCAAGCTCTGCTAGACGCTCATTAGTCAATAATTTTGACGAAAATGTAAAAAATGCTGTAAGTCAAGTAATACACACCGTTTTTTTTATAACAATGATGCTCCAACTCTTAATAATTTTTTTAACGAAATTCAAAAGCATTCCTATATACCTCAAATGAGCCGTTCATCATTTATTATATATACATGAAGCGAAGCCGGAAGAAAAAAAAAGCAAAGGAACGGAGACTACTAAGAGGATATTAATTATGTTGTATTTGTTAATGCTGTTTTAGAAAAAAATATCAGATGATGCCATTATTACTATGGATAATCCGCCCTACCATTCTCGCAAAGTTGAAGAGATTCCATGTACATCATCCAAAAAGAAGGGCATGCAGAATTGGCTACAATCAAAAGAAATACCATTTCAACTAGAAATGACTAGAACAGTTTTACTGGATTTGATTAAACAACATCGCCACAATTTCAACCATTATATTATTGATGAAACATAACGGTTGAAATTGACAAACAATTACTATTGACTGAATTAGCTAATTTTAATAGTGCTAAATGGAGACAGTGTATAGAACTTGTAATTAAAGAGGAAGAAAAAATGAGTGTATTACATGGCTTAATTGACAATATCGTGGAGCCATTTATCATTTCATGTGCAAGTACTGTCACTTGCACTTGAAATATAGTAACAGCAAATAACATGTGCATAATTTGAAGTTTTTATAGTTCAAATACTGATTAAGGAATATATAAACATTTTCAAAGTTGTTGTTCATTAGAAAATACACTTTACTTTTTGTGTTATTATTTATCAATATATTCTTCAATTCTCTCATGAAAAAGCTGCTGAGGGAGTTTCTGTCGGAATCTATTTTAAAAATAATATACAGTGCGGTATTAGAATCAGTCTTGTCATACGGTATATCAGTTTGGGGACAGGCGTCAGCAGTGTATATCAAAAACATTATATCGATTCAATTTGTAAATTTAAGTAAACGGCAATTTTTTTTGGCATCTGTCCTATTGTGTTAAGTCCAATGTTTTGTCTAATACATTTACCATTACGTACACTAATAAAGAATTTTGCTATATCTGGAATTGGTCTAATTTTTAAATGGTTTTTAATTACTTTGATCCAAAGTGGCACCATTATTACAAACTTTCGAGACGAACCATTTTTGCTATTGCGGATGTGAATAATAATTAAATCATCTTTCATGATGACATCAGAAATTAATAAATTACACAGCTCATCACTTCGGCATGCACCAGCAACACCAATTATAAGAGCAGTCTACAGGGTTATAAATTGTCAATAATTTCAAAGTGTTAATATATAAACATACTACCTTAGTTGCAATGTAACATACTAGTGACTTTTTGGGCTTATAATATTGATTTTTTCTTTATAAAAAGGCAACTAATTTAAAATATTTTGATATGTCAATATTGTAACGAAATGAGTTTACATTAAATAAAAGAAGCAGACCTCTCGGCGCGATAAAAACGCTCTTGTTTACACACCACCATAAATCATCTCGGCGCGGCATATAAAAACGATATGTAAACAAGTCGATGAGTCATCTCACAGATGTACGACGTAAGCAAGGAAGAGTCCAGATTTCCACTGGTATATTACCGAACTTACTGGTACATTTCGAGAACATTTCATGCAGGTGTACATAAGGCGACTGGGTCACCGATGGATGATTCATTCATTCATTGTGGGAGTAATTGCGGAATAGTTTCGGGAAAGAAAGTCCTTAAGTAGTCTCGAGTGCGTAAAAATAAATAGTGGTAGCCGAAGGAGTAATTGCGGAGTAATTCGGGATTAAGAAAGTCCGTAAGAAGTAGCCGACGCGACTAGAAATAAATATAAGAAAATAAATATACGGCGTACGGTAGAAATAGTTCTTTACGTGATATAAATACGGCAGTGTGATTTAAATAAATACGGACATATTAGTAGTAAATAAATACAAGTGTTAATTTTAATTTATTAATAGTAGTTTAAGTGTGATACGTTAGTTTATATATTTTTATATTGTTATATAATTTTAAGTACATAAATATACAGACTAAACAAAATAAATAATTGCACGAGTTGTTTATTGGAACTCGAAAACGTTACAATATCCTATTTTAGGCCTAGTGTGACTTTCAACATTGAATAATGCGCCTATATATTCGAGGTTTTTTTATTTTTTGAATATTCTTGAAAATAAACCAGAAGTACGTTTCCAGAAATTACTACTGTATTTTTGGAATTACACCATTTTTAAAATTCTGTATATGTTTTCATGTATAAGTGTTTAGATTTTTACGGAAGCAAGTACTCAACTGCATGTTCTGCAATCTCGCGCATTTCAGATGGTGTAAAAAAAATGGATTGAAAAATAATCTAAAATACTTGGCTTTTAGTTTCAGCATTTATGTCAAAACTTATTTCTCAACATCAAAATATAGCCTACTTATTTGTTTCTATGATGTTTTATTACAAGGGCATTCTTACATACCTGTATGAGTAAATTTATTCATAATTATTAAGGTTTCAAGATCCAATTAGACTACTGGTACAAAAAATAGTATACATACTACGGTTAGTAAGACTATAATTGCCCTTGTGGCTTAAATTCCTCGCCAATCGGGCAATAATAGTCATCTTCTCAACCTTAATATGTCATATACTGTATTTGTCCAATAATATAATACAGTATGTGTTATAGCTACTTGTTATAAACTTTATTCTCGCCAATCCTTCGATATAATTGAATTATGTATTGGTAAAGTTCTTCGTTGTTTTTTCATGGCGCAATACTTATAGCTGCCACATTTTCGTGCGTTGGATATTATGTATCTATATGTACATAATATAACATGTATATAGATCTATAGGTATCTGCTGTCCATTGTATTAAGCCAGTGGCGGCGACTGAAGGTGCAGTTAGGGGAGTCACGGCGGGTCAATAGGGAACGTGAGAGCGGCTAGCTCGCAAAAATGAGATTGCATTTCACGCTCGAGTAGTGACGATCGACACTAATTACCGATGAGGGGATATCCGCACGTCGCTCTGTCTCCCTTCAACCTACAGCGTTCCTGGCCTGTAAGTTCACATCATCGCCGCGCCGTCCGTCGACGTCGTTGTCGTCGGTCTCTGTCTGTAACCCGGGCTCCGTCACGCTCTGCACGCTCTCTCTAATCCACGTCGCAATGCTCCAACTACTATTCATCGGCTGGTGCTTGGTATTCGGTATCATCTAGGCAAGGTGGCTGCTCCGTTTGTTTGCTGCAACCCGTGTGCGGCAGAAAGAAGAGCACAAATTCTTTGTTTGCACAGGTTCGGTCTTTCCGGTCTCGAACTACATATTAAAATGAAACGGTCTTACGAAGAAGAAAGGAAAGATGATCTTGGGTGCAGATAATAACCAACATTAAGCGCGCGATTTTTATGAGACGCCTGTTCGTCTATTAATTATGATTATGATTGAACGTTGAACAAAAAGGAAAATATGAAGGAAGCAGAAAACGTTTCTTATATTAGTGCGACAATTATTTAATTCTTTCTGCGACAGAAAATTGCTTTTGTAAAAATAGTATGGTATTTGCAATAATCTGATGCAGTTATTTATAAAAATGCATTGCGTGTAGTAAATACAATAAATATATTGTGCGTAGTAAACTAAGAAAACTTTAGTGTATTTTTTATAATTGGAAATAAACAAATATAACTTTGTAAAACTCAGGCCAACAAATTAAAAGTGCTTTAGTTTAATCCAACCATTAATTTAATTTTTTGCTTTAGAATGTGGATAAAATTTTAACCAACTTATTAAATATGACTTAAATTAATTCTACTGACGCTTGAGACAACATGGAACTACTTACATATACTAAATGAATAGAAAAGTTCTTAAAAAGTGATATTACAAATAAGCTTCCGACAAACTCCCAAAATGTTTTACAGAAATAAGATCATCAAAGTATTAATTTTACAATAACTTAGAAACAAGGCAATTTTTGGAAGTGTAACCTTTGCAGCTCATTATACGATGATGGAAAAAACTGTAACCGTACTACGGTAACTGATGAACTAAAAATACCAAGAATAGTTGCAATTCACAAAAAGGGGAACATCAATGATCCAAAAAATTACAGACCGATATCAATATTACCAGCAATATCTAAGATTCTTGAGCGAGTGATAACTGATCGCCTACTGTATTATTTTGGAAAAAATAACTTACTCTCCAACGCGCAGCATGGATTTAGGAAAAATAGGTCTACATGTAGTGGTATAACCGACATCTTCGATTGTCTACTGGATGCACTGGATAAGCACGATAACATCGAAATAAACTGCTACGACTTAACACGTGCCTTTGATACTGTCCAGCATTCCATTCTATTGGGAAAGTTGTATCATTATGGAGTTCGTGGCATTGAACATCAACTTATTGCGTCATATCTTAGGGACAGGAGACAATACGTGGACTTTCATGGACAAAGACCTAATGTAGGCACTATATGTGCAGCAGGGTGTACCACAGGGATCCATACTTGGCCTCTCCTGTTTATAATACACATCAACGACCTAGATTTAAATCTTAGTGCAGATCGGGTGTGCTTATACGCAGATGACACCTCATTCTTAATGCGAGAATATTGCAAAAGCAATGTACTTGAAAAATCTGACACTGTTCAAAAAGAAGCTGAGGAATGGTTTTCTTCAAATAGATTAAAATTAAACAAGAATAAGACGCAAAGGCTGGATTTCACAACAAACAAATGTGAAGAAACAAAAAGTATCAAACTCCTAGGTCTTTATATGTATAGATAATAAACTAAATTGGAAGGCACATGTCAATGAAATTGCAGGAAAATTGAATGCAGCGATATACTGCATTCGCAGAATTAAGAATATATCTAACCACCAGGCGGCTCGAATGACATATTTTGCGAATTTCCAAATAAAAGGTATCTGCCAATAAAAGGGTTTCCCTCCGAAACATGATTCTTTACCTTAAGAATCCGGAACACCAACGTTTCTATAAAAAGCTCCTTAACATTGAAGGTATTTCAGAAACGCAAGGATATGCCCAGAACATGTTTTAAGAGCAGTTATCTTTATACGCTCATAATAGGTAGTTAGTTTCTCAATATTTTTTTGTTTTTTTGGTTTTTGGATTTGTATTACATGCATTGTTTAATCAAGAATTGCCTGCAAACTCTCTGACTCCCTCTACTTAATAAAGCTTAACCAAATCAGTTTTAGTTGATAATCTCAAAATTATGTTTTTGATACAGGCCCTTTCTAACTTCCACTCTTCAATTGATGTTTCAGAAAGCTTAAAATTTCGAAATATGCGACTCTGTTGTACATGAAACCTACATATTCGTAATCTACTAATTGACACCTTTTATTTCATATTGTACAACACGATTTTTTTTTGTTTGATTTTTATCACGAATTGCCTGGCCAATTAATACTAAACAAGCCTCAGTATATTTATCAAGAGATACTGACAGCTTTAAAATCATTCTTGTACACACACATTTTTTCAAGGATGAACAACGTTTGGATTCTTTTATTTACTCTATCATGTACAGTACAAAAAGACATATGCATCTATTACGATAAATATACATGTATTAGTAAAATGCCGAACCTTGGCAAACAATCATTAAGAGGTGTAGTCTTGAAAAATAAAGTGTGATCTTTTGAGTTTTTAATTATTCCTAAAATGTGCATGTGATTTCCACAAAAATATTCTTCTTCTTCTTTCTATTTTACTCATGGTAGGTAGGCTGCGCCTGTTTTCAACCTACCTACGCTTTCCGGAGTTTTGGTGGCCTCCCCTGATTCCTTTTTCCGATAGGGTTATTTCGCGGAGCCTTTTTCGCAAGCCTGCTGTCGTTAGTTATAACAAAATTTATTGAAGTGTAAACTTCTATTGGCGCGTTGATTGTGGGCACTGAACGAGATTGAGCCGTCACGCTCGGCTATGTAACGCTCGAGTCGCCATGGTTACCAAACGAACCGTAAATTCGACAAAAATCGGCAAAACTGTGCAAAGAACTCCTCTCTGGATACGTCAAATTGAAAACTGCCCTTTGGCATTGGTGTACGGGCGACATTGAATTTCTGGTCGACGGAGAGATTTTCTTCCTAAGTGGAGCGGTTGTAAAGATATGGGCATTTAAACAAGAGCGCGCACTCGATGTTTTAACAGCAAAATGGCTTTCGTCATGACGATTCACGTGACAATCAAAAAATCCCGAGAAACGTCAAACTGACAGGCGAACTGTTGCACCACAGATTCACTTTTAAGCGTGAAATACGAAAGTTTGAAGGTTGCGAGGGCTCATCAAGACTC
The DNA here is from genome assembly GCA_963170755.1 of Amphimallon solstitiale. Classification (NCBI taxonomy): domain Eukaryota; kingdom Metazoa; phylum Arthropoda; class Insecta; order Coleoptera; family Scarabaeidae; genus Amphimallon; species Amphimallon solstitiale. The sequence goes on along the minus strand of OY720681.1, from coordinate 45,923,760 downwards.
GGGGTCTTAAGGAACCGGCTTTTTGGGACCTTTTGTATGCTTATTTCGAGTCGGCAGTCGCACGCAATCGAAGGTACCGGCATTTTAAAGGTCGTTTGCAGAAGGATTTGGTAAGAAAAATTACCGTTTAAATGGGCACTGATATCAATGTATTATACATAACGGTCTCCCACATGACTTGATATTTTATCTATAGAGGGTCGATTAATATTTTAATAATGATTTGAATTAAAATACGATAATTCCAGAACGTGTGTATTTCCTTAAAGGGGAAAAGGAGGATTGCTTTCGACATTTATGTGCCCCTACTACGAAATAATTTTATTTAAACGATTACGCACGTGTGCACAGTGGGTGGAGCCGGCTGAAATCAATTTCTCTCTCTTCTTATTAAAATTAGGCACTTGGGAGTTTTTACGGTCGCCCATCACTAATTCAAATGTCGAAATAGAACAAAATGGCCGAAGGATTTTTTGAAAGTTGACGTATGAAAGTGAAATTTTAGATATGGGTGTTTTGGGGGTCACCGATCACAATTCCAAAGTCAAAATGTCAAAAAAACAAAATGGCGGAAGAATTTTTTTGAAAATTGACGTATGAATGAGAAATTTTAGATACGAGGGTGTCTCAGGTCGCCGATCACGAATCTAAAGTCAAAATGTCAAAAAAAACAAAATGGCGGACGAGTTTTTTGAAAATTGACGTATGAATGTGAAATTTTAGATACGGGGGTGTCTTAGATCGCCGATCACGAATCCAAAGTCAAAATGTCAAAAAAACAAAATGGCGGACGAGTTTTTTGAAAATTGACGTATGAATGTGAAAGTTTAGATACGGGGGTGTCTTAGATCGCCGATCACGAATCCAAAGTCAAACTATCAAAAAAAAACAAAATGGCGGAAGAATTTTTTGAAAATTGACGTATGAATGTGAAATTTTAGATACGGAGGTGGATGAGGTCGCCGATCACGAATCCAAAGTTAAAATGACAAAAGAAACAAAATGGCGGAAGAGTTTTTTGAAAATTGATGAATGTTTGTGAAATTTATGGATACGGGGGTGTTTGTGGTCGCTTATTACGTCTTCAATTTGGCGATTCTTTCGGCGACCGTTACATGGGAGAGCCATGATGAAGTTTTCACTTCTGCAGTGTGGTTTTAAGCACACTCATTTTTCTTGTTTATTTTAAATTTAACACTTTAAATTTATCAGAAGTAACACATATGAAAACTTATTTCGACAACAAAAACATAATTATGATTTTTATTTAATCATTTATTTGCTGTTACAGTAATTTTACATGTACAAAACTGATTTGACGGAATGAATGAATCTTTAATAAAGAAGACGTGTTTAGTAAGAGTTATAAAATAGATAAAATTGTGGTTTAATTTAATAATTCTTTGTTAAGAACACAAACTACTGAGATATTTGCGAATATTTGAAAACATTTGGGAATGATTTTGTTTTGAAGTTACAGATTTGGCTCTACTTTGCTTGCTATAAACGTGACGAAATGACTCTCAACGATGAAGAAGCGATGGATAATACTAAGAGTGTGGGCATACCTACATAACCTGTACGTTCAAAACATCACACTTTGCATGTCGTATTAGACACGTCTAAGCTGGGAATGAGTACCACTAAATGTTTTTATCTGACAGCCTTGCGTTTTTGATCCACAATAGGAATCGTTGCAATAAAGTTTTAAATGCCTTCCCCACTTACCCCTATTTCCTATAATGATAAGTGTTCTTTCCCCTACAAGCGGAATATAATTTAGAAGTCAAAACAAAATTAATTAATTTAGCTTAAAAAATAATCTCTAAGTTTTATTTTCAATAGACTGCTTCTGAAATATAAACACGGAGTTTTTAATACCAAAGATTTTGCTAATCATATTCTACATGATGAGAATGCAGATATTGGATTTAATTTACTAAATTTTTCATGAATCGATATCATAGCTCGTTGTAAAGTTAAGTAACGACCATATCCTGTTTCTAATATTTTTAAATTATAAATTTGCACATATTAGTATGCTTGTACACATAAGTTTGTTAACTATACTTAAGCAAAGATAATCCATATTTTGATTCAACGGCAAAAATAATATATACCGTACAGCAAGTGTAACGACGCTCAAGTTCGCTTGCACTTAAATATCTGAAGGCACATATCCGGGAACAGGGAGTTAACAAAGTTTAGTGTAGCATTATACGTACGTACGCAAACATAAAAACTCTATGTTGTCATACAATTATGACCGGAATTCTGAACCTGTTTAAAGTGAAGTACCTACGTATTCATTAGTCATTTTAGAAAACACATCTCACGGCCGTGGCGCACAAAACACCAACATATGATTTATGTGTAATAATTACCTCCGCGATGCCAGACCACTTCAGACCGGATCGTTAACTCGCTAAAATACGGTACGCACAATATGTAAACACATTTTTAAATCGCAGCGGTGATTTAAGAACAAAATTAAGTCGACGCTATAAACGTTTTTAAGGAGTGCAATATTTATTGCCGCTCGTTTCTTTCATATTGACAGAAGCGTTGTCATTTAAATAAGACATAAAGTATAATGAGAATGAAAATACGGTAGTTCATGCATTCAATGTATATCGTGATATTAATTACATAATAATGAATGAACCTGTCGCATTGAATCTAATTTCTCTCTCTTCATTGAGAACATTCACGGAATATGATATGATTATAATAATTATTATTGCTTTAACATCTCCCAAGAAATGCGCGACAATTACAGGGAGCTTTGTTATATATGTCTTCATTATACGTCAGCCCTGTTTGCGTGAAGCCAATGTATTTTGATGATGATCTGTAGGACCAAAGGCTATTTGTAGATTCAATAAAATTCCAGCACTGTAGCACTAATTATTTTATTTTAACTTCACCTTAATTGACACGTTTATTTTATTCTGATTACTTGTTTGCAATTTATTGAAATATGTTATACATATATGTATATATGCCGACAAGAAAAATTATTTTAAATGTACCTTGCTGGGCAGGTAAAGATATGGCCAATATACAGCTCTTAACTACAACTCAAATATACATGACATAAACTAGGTATAACAAAATAAAACTTTAATAACAATTAAAATCAGTAATTGTACGAAACCGTCATAATGACGGAACACCTGTAATACACCTTAAGTTAATGCCCATCGGCATTTGCTTGCTAACGAGTGTGCAAAATCATAGGTACAACTAACATACAAAGAAAGCTAATGAGTAAGTAATCCTGCAGCAAGCACATTTTTTAAAAATAAGTATGGATAACAATTAGATTGTGCTACATCATCTCACTTCTGCTGCTGACGTAAGGTACCATTTTTTGTCTTCTAGTTTGCGCGGTGTTGTTGAACCTCCTTCTATTGCCGACGTGTCTTTCATTACTTCACACTAAGTTTAAGATTCCGATGAAAAGGTGACAACGTGGTTTCAACCCAAAATCTAAGAAGTGATACTACTGCGTCACTTCATTATAGTGGCAACACAATTTATTATGGAAATGTCAACTTTTTAATAAAAAAAAAATGTAATAGCAAAAAAAATAGTAAGGAAAGGGAAGATATTCGAGGAAATTACGAATGATTATTATCTTGGAGTACATGTATCCAGCAGCAAACACTTAAAACCGGAAATACCACAAAAAACAGCAAAATTTAGAAAGATAGCAAAACAATAGAGAGAAATGGTGTGGAATAACAAACATATGGAATGAGAAAAGACTGTTCAAAGTAATGGTATAATCGGTATTGACGAAAGCAAATAAAACACGAACCAAAACAGGAAGCAGAAAAAGCGAACAGCAAAAATAAAGTCTGACATTAAGTGTAAGTTTATTTTACATAGAACATGCAAATATTGTATGTATATTACTTCCCAATATGAAAGCATCAGAGATGGTGTCAACACGATGATATTTTTTTAAGTCGAGCATATGCCAGTCCATGAAAAGTTGAGGTCTAAAATTTGACTCTTGCAGAACGCATGATACAGAAACAAATTCAGAAGATATAGAACCAGTGCAGTGGATATACTTAACTTAGCCTCGAAGGAACGAATACAAATTATTATGAAAACCCAATGACATCAAACTTCTTGTGTAGCACATCATGTTTAATGATGTCAAATTTGAGGGCAAAATCAGTACATATGACATCAATTTTGACACGAGCATGAAGAGTGACACTTCTGTCTTGAATGATGCTAACCAAGTTAGCAGTTATTGAGCAGTCTGTTATAACCTCATGTGTCCAAAAATAATTTTATACACTATTTGCTCAAAAACGTCAGAAATAAGATGATGAGGTTATTATTCCTTATAAATTATTTTGAGTTTTCTTTTTTAGAGAAAACAACATTCTCCAAGCTGATCTTGGAAAGATACATGAGGTGCAGAGTGTTTGTAAACCTGCAGGTTATGATGGGGGTAACATATTGTAATACATACTGGCTCAACTTAGGCTTCGTGCCATATACTTTACTGCTGTTTGCACGCAAGTCACAAGAAGAAGATGATCATGGTGATGGAATAAAGAAATGTTTAAAAAGTGGATCAGAAAATATTGATTACCTGTGTAATTTGAGAAAGCCAGATCTAAGAGCGATGGATAACGCTTCTTATCATTTACACTTAATAGAGAATCATCCTAATTCGGCTTAGTGTCAGACAGATATTTTTACGTACTTCTCCAAACATAATATTACTTATGATCTAACACTACTTATGGACTACCAACCTTGACTAAAAATCAAAAACAAAACGGTATCAAATTGATAAATTAGTACCAAATTATGGACAGAAGTATTGAAATGGCTCCTATAGTGAATTTAATGCCATCGAAATGATTTGGGCACATGCAAAACAACACTGGAATAAACATATTGGCAGGAATGGATATTGATGAAGTTAAAGCTATGTGGAAGGAAAACTAGAGTAATGTACTGAATAAATCTTGAAAAACTGTATCAATCACATTGAAAAAGTTATACAAAATTGATATGATAGAGAACACCTTTAGATTGTGAAATTACTTTGATAACTTAAGCAGCAGTTATAATTAAAACAGTAACAATTTCAGTATACAAATATTTTTTAAATAAATATTTAATGTTGTGTTTGATATACTTTGTATTTTCTATTTGTTTTGTAGTTACGATAAATAAACGAAGCTTAAATAACTAGTTTCTCTTTTTACGACCCATCATTCTGCCACTATAGTAGTAATTACATACATAGTATAATTTCTTATATCAGTTAAAATCTGATCAATTTTTTTCTTCAATAAATATATATTGCTATCTTGTTGAATTACTCTTCACTCAGGTCGTGTATCTCGTTTTCCAATTCATTGTAAAATTGTGTAAACATATATACAGAAACAACTTAATAGAATTTATTATCTTTAATACAATTTATATTGTTTCCAATATAACATGAATATGTATATCATAAATTTTAAAAAATAATTTCAAGATTAAACTTGTACTTCAAATAATTGACAAAAATGGAACATATATTTTTCTAATCTAATTATGATTAATGTAAAAGTGTATAAGGTAATTCAATACTTTATTATATAAATTTGCTTCTGTAAATCATTGTATTAAGATTTTATTGAGATATTATTCATAGAATCAAAATAATATCAATATATAAACATCTGTTAACAATAGATATAGAAAATCACATTTCAACACAATAACTAATTTTATCATAAATCAAGATTTCTTGTTATGCTCTCCAATAATTTTTATATAGATTGTGACACTGCCTTTTTAAAACGACGAATCTGGAATTAGTACATTACACTCTAGTTCATAACTTGTATAATATTAGTTCTTCAATTTTCTCCTTTAAAAAAAGCCCTTCGGTGTGAAATGATCCTATAGATGGTATCTTTTATAATCTTCTTTAGGAAATTAGAATTGATCCTCTACTTGGTAAGGGTTCCTCCAGTCAACATCTTCAATTATTCTCTTCAAATCGCCAGGAAAGAATGTTGTAATATAATCTCTCTTCCTAATTAAATTCGCTGATTCTTCACTAATAATTCATTTCACAGTTTTTAGCTGGTCCTCGGTTTGATTCCTTTTTTTCAAATATCAATAAAGGATTATTCTTATAAGAGTCGGAAACCAAAATTATATGTTGCTCTGTTCTTTTAAAAAACTAAAGTTATTACACAAACTAACAGGCAACTACTTGATAGAAAAATATTCAAGATCTTCTATCCTTGTCACACATGAATGAACTGGTACAAAGATGGCGCTAGCAGCATATTAGCGCTGAGTTTGAAATGAGCTTGTTTTTAGAATATGTGTATTTAATACGTTATTAATGTAATAAAAGGATACACAAAACTATTGGACAAATCACTCATACGCTCAACTTGTACGTTTAAAAAATACGAATCCTTCGATTTTATTATTGATAGAAATCTCTGTTTATTATACTTACACTTACACAATATAATACATGAAATCACGCTAACGCGATATATTCCTATGAAATTATATTACACCAGAGTTCAGTCATTTTCACTCTATACTTATTTAATCATAAACCAGCGATTAGTATCAGCTTACTTATACTTAATATGATGTACAGCAACAAAGGATTGCAATAACACGTCAAATTTGAAATACAGTGTGAAACGACATATAACCGTTGATTTAAACAAACAAAAATTCAAATTACGCTAGCGCCATCTCATCTCCCGTGCAGTTAATATAACAAAGATGGTAATAATAATGATATTTCATTTGCTAAACAAGTCAAGGCATATCTGGATAAAATTTGGGATTTAGTTACCGGTCTGGTTTGTTTAGTCTGTGCTTATAATCTCTTTTATTTTTTCATATCCCCTTAACAACCTTCTACATTAACCAATTATATCTTTCTCAAATTAAAATAGTTCAAAATACATTTATTAAAATTGTTAACTAAAGAGATTTACTTAACATTTCCTCATATTTAAATCTTTAATATTCCTTTAATTTTTTTATTATCACATTTTAAACTATTTCTTTCTATAATGCATCACTCATTTGAATTAAAACTTAACTGTCAAACTGAATTTTACTATTCCAAACAAATAATAATTTCGGTAATTTCTTTTAAAAGATTTTAAAACCGTTAAAAACATTTTAAATAATTAATATATACACTTTAATCACACATTTCTTATATTTCTCTTTACATATTCGAGATCCACATCGAAAATAGATTTTAACATCTACCATTCAAGTTAACAAATGAGATACAAATCTGTATTATTAATTTGTTACATATAAGTTATCTTAAAGATATTATAGATATTATTTGAAAAACTAATTCAACTAGGCTTACTCATAAACATTACAATATATATTAGATATGAAATAATTTATTATTATTTATAGTTTTTATTTGAAGCATATATTGATACTACTACAAACCAACTAATATAAAAAATGCTCCTTGGATGTTTTAGCACAAGGATATAGGACATTTATTATATATCATTCCTATCATAAAGAACGTACCATTACAAAACTATTTCGAGGTATAACACAATCCTAATATTACGTTGATGAGTTTTTAAATTGATATTCTTTTTTGTTTGCTGAAAATATGAAGCAAAATTAATAATGATAATTTTTAACTTATAAAAATGTGTATGGCCTGATTGTGCAAAATGGTATTAAATATGCCCAGTGGAAAATAATTAGCGGTTTTTCTGAGAACATATTTTCTATAATCGCGGACTACCGAAGCGTCAAAGTCACAAAATGAGAGGACCAAATTCATTTGAAAGCTTTCGAAATGTCTACAAAAAGTAGATATTTCACGACAGGCTCAAACTAAACTATTATGTGGTTGAAGTATAAGTCATTATGAAAGAAATATAAAATTTCGTGTTTACTTAGACAATTGTTCCAGGTATTTATGAAGTAATAATTAGTTTCTACAAAAAAATCAGAATTGTTCTTATACAATTAATACGTATAATGTTATAAACTACAAAAATATGTTAATTGCGTTAATATGATGTTGAAAAAAAAGTAATTTTAATCGAGTATCGTTTGATTCATTTTGGCATGGTATTCGTTTATTTCAGCAAAGAAAAACAGATGTTTCAGATGAACGAACTAGTAACACTCTTCTAAACGAAAAGTTCTATTAAATTATATTAATAAAAGATTGGCGGTAGTATAATTCTCACACTCAATATTATCTATTTTTTCTAGTGTAGAAATAGAACACCTGATCTAGTAATATTCTCATTCCTTTCATTTCTCCTTTTTTAATATGTTGAACACTTGTGAAAATACTAAATAGGATGTAATAAAAAAACACTTTTTTCACAAAAATAGTTTATTAAAACTATACGTACATTTCATGTGCACTGCACACATCATCAGTAGTAACTGCTTAAACGTTTATTTATGAGTTAAAATATATATATCCTATGTATTTAACAAAGTGTAAAGAAGTATTAGGGGAAGAGGTGACAAATATTGAGAACACATGACCAAAATACAATCACTGACCTAAGGGTATCATGGTTGGTTTCTCTTAAAACTATTACATATTTCCGAGAAGGAAAAAGAAATATCAATAAAGCAATGTACCGAAACAAACAGGAAAAAAAGGACGAAAAAGGGGGTTGGATTACAATATGTAGGTACTTAACATTAACTAGATTAATGTACATCTTAACAAATTTGTTTCTTAATTATTTGATAATGTCAGTATACATGCTAATAGTTTATTGTTGAGGGATGAAATATCATTATTGTGCGGACAGATAATAACTTAAATTTGCTCAGGGATTTTCTGAAATACAACTCAATATCTTCCGACTTAATAGAGGAATACATAAAACTAACAACACTTTGCATGCATCAAAACATTTTCTCTTTCAACAATAATTTTTATAAACAAACAGATGGCACAGCTATGGGCAACCCTTTATCACTATTCTTAGCAAACCTCTTTCTGAATAACTTCGAAAACAAAGTCAAATCTAATTGTGGATTTTTTCCAAAGTTTTGGGCAAGATACGTAGATGATGCGTTGGCAGTGACACCCGAATCTTTCGACATTGAGGCTTTTTAAAACATTTTAAATACCCAATGTACATCAATAAAGTTCACATATGAATTAGAAAAAGAAAAAACTTTACCCGTCCTAGATTTAAAAATCTCTATAGTCGACAAGAAATTTGAATTTGACATTTACAGAAAAGAAACACATACAGACAACTACATTCATAAACAGTCATACATTCATCACAAATATAAAGAGAATAGTTTTTATTTTTTAATCAATAGATTATTGTCAATCCCTGTTTCAAAAATTAATTTTCAGAAAGAACCAGACTTTATATTTAAAGTCGCAGAATCTAACGGTTTTGACAAACAATTGGTATTGACGATTAAAAACAAACTTGAAAAGAAAAGGCTAAACTCTTCTATAACCACACTAACACCAGGTACTTTGAAAAACAACAAAAAATATTGCAAAATTTCATTTCACAAAAGTTGGCAAAACAAAGTAACAAAACTATTAAAAAAATACAATTTAGTAGCAGCATTTTCCAACAATAATAAGTTACAGCATTGCCTAAAAACAAAATTAGTTAATACAGAGCCGTTGAAAGAATCGGTTATTTACAAAATAAATTGCAATTCTGTCCGTAATTGTACATTGGTCAAACAAGAAGAAATGTCCAAAACCGTTATAAGGAGCATATGGCTCATGTAAAACTACACCACGTTGAAAGATTATTATTAGCTCTACATCACATAGACAAAGGTCATAACTTTAATTTAGGAAATGTGAAACTAGCCAGAAAAAAGTAGTAATAGAAATTTAGACATGTGGGAAGCCATATACAGAGTGGTTGGATTTTCATTGTACACTCAATATTTTCATTGAGAGTATAATATTTAAAAAAAAAACAAAATGTGTCTGATACTATTTTTTGCCCTCTTTCTAATCCTGTGAAATAGGATAATGTCGTTTGAAAAACAAAAGATAATCTAATTTTTTTTTTAAATTGAACACCCTGTATATTATTGGATATTTTGATAGCTTATTCAATTCTGAATATAATATCATTTATTTATTTTTTCGTTGGGCAATGAATAACGCCATAATAACAAAAAATAAAAAAACACATTATGTATTGGTTAAAAAAAAACAATGGAAAAAAAATAACACAAAAAAGCAAATATCCTATTGAAGAAATTGTTTAAAATGGCCACCATTTTGGTTGATACATATCTGAGCTCGGTGCAATAAATTATTTTTGGATTTTCTTAACATATCCGGGGTAATTTCCTGTGCTGCCAATTGTATTTTATTTTTCAGTTCTTCTAGGGTATTCGACAGAGTGCAATATACCTTATATTTTATAAATCCCCAGACAAAAAAATCTAATATTGAGAGGTCAGGTGATCTCGGAGGCCATAAATGTGGCCCTTTATTCCCAATCCACCTATTTTCAAATTCTAATTGTAGAAAGTTCGTCACTGATTGTGCATTATACGGTGGTGCGCCGTCATGTTGGAACCACATTTGTGTCCGGATAGCTAAAGGCAGATTGTCTAAATATTCTTGTAATTCAGTTTCAAGAAAGTTTAAATATCGATTTTGAGTAAGTGTGCCGTTATAAAAATAGGGTCCTAATAACTGATCCTCTATCACACCTATCCAGACATTTGTAGAAAAACGTATTTGGCATCGAGTTTGCTGAATCCTACGAGGATTCACGTCATCCCAAAAATGACAATTGTGTTTATTAAACACACCATTCCTATGGAAATTTGCCTCGTCAGTCCATAAAATGTGTGACAAGTACTGCCTTCCAGCATTTAATACCCAATTACAAAAATTCATCCGTTTTTGCAGATCAAGCGGTTGTAAATTTTGCACTAAACGAATTTTATAGGGTTTCATTTTGTGTTTTTTAAGGACTTTCATGATTTTATACCTGTTGATGCCTAGCTCTTGTACAGCAATTCTGGTTGAAGAAGTGGGGTATGCTCTAAAATACGCCAAAATATTTACTTCATCATCTCCTTCTGCATCGTTTTGACATTTAAATAATATTTTGTTTTTTACCCGGCCATATTTTCATTATCCAATTTTACAGGATTAGAAAGAGGGCAAAAAGTAGTATCAGACACGTTTTGATTTTTTTTAAATATGATACTCTCAATGAAAATATTGAGTATACAATGAAAATCCAACCACTCTGTATATAAAAAAACATAAAAATAACGTCCTAAATAATGATATTTCACTCCTCATCTACAAACTATTAGCATGTATACCGACATTATCAAATAATTAAGAAACAAATTTGTTAAGTGGTACATTAATCTAGTTAATGTTAAGTACATACATATTGTAATCCAACCAACCCCCATTTTCGTCCTTTTTACTTTCTTATACGTAGTATAAGGAAGTATTGTGATGATGAAAATTTTCGACCTCGAGATTTTTGCAGATGTCCACGTTTTGAGGTCCCCTGATACCAAAAAAGTGTTTTTTAAAAAATGTCTGTGTGTGTCTGTCTGTGTGCGTGTCTGTGTGTCTCTGTGTGACCACGATAGCGGTCAAATCGCTGGGGATATCAATTCCAAATTTTGTAACGTGTATAATCTCCCTCTTGAGATCTGATTAGTTTTTCAGTAAAATCGGTAGACCGGAAGTAGCAGTTTACTTCAGTGAAAAAATCGAATTTTGCCAATATTTCGTCAAATACTAAGTTTATACAAATTTATAAAGAATTCATATGTACTTAGAACTAAAATTGAAAACAATTTTATTTAAAAAGTTTTTCGAAATTCCTACCGGAAGTAGGTCTTTTACTCTTATCGAATATCGGTTTTTTGCGAATATTTCGCAAGTCAAGCTTTTTAGACAGGTACGTTACGTGTATAAAAGTATTTAAAACATAGTTTTCAATATCTTTAGTATAAAAAAGATTTCAAAATTCGGACCGGAAGTAACACTTTTACTCTTACCGAATAGCGATTTTTGGCAAATATGTCGTAAATTATGCATTCTATATATATTTCTTAAGAGTACAAAAGTATTTAGAGTTGTATTTGCAATATTTTTTGTATACATGAAATTTCAAAATTCGGACCGCAAGTAGCACTTTTACTCTTAGCGAGTAGCACTTTTTTTCGAATATCTTGCAAAGTATGCATTATATAGCGATTTATTAAGAGAATAAAAGTACTTAGAATAGGATTTTGAATAAGTTTTGTATAAAAAAATTCTTAAGATTGTATAGTTTGAAACGCTCATACGTATAAGAAAGTCGTGTGGTGGCCACACCTCATTTTTTACTTTCTTATACGTAGTATAAAGAAGTATTGTGATGATGAAAATTTTCGACCTCGAGATTTTTGCAGATGTCCACGTTTTGAGGTCCCCTGATACCAAAAAAGTGGTTTTTAAAAAATCTCTCTCTCTCTCTCTCTCTCTCTCTCTCTCTCTCTCTCTCTGCAAACCGCTATAGGTATCAATTCCAAATTTTGTATTTACGGTTATAATCTCCCTCTTGAGATCTGATTAGTTTTTCAGTAAAATCGGTAGACCGGAAGTAGTAGTTTACTTCAGTGAAAAAATCGAAATTTACAAATATTTCGTCAATTAATAAGTTTAAACAAATATATAAAGAATTCAAATGTACTCAAAATTAAATTTGAGACAAATTGTCTACAAAAAGTTTTTCGAAATTCCAACCGTAGGTGTTTTACTCTTATCGAAAATCAGTTTTTTGCGAATATCTCGCAAGTCATGCTTTCTAAGCAGGTACATTACGAGTATAAAAGTATTTATATTATAATTTTAAATATCTTTTATATAAAAAAAATTTTAAAATTCGGACCGGAAGTACCACTTTTACTCTTACCGAATAGCGATTTTTTGCAAATATGTCGTAAATTATGCAATCTATATATATTTATTAAGAGTACAAACGTATTTAGAGTTGGATTTGCAATATTTTGTGTATACATGAAATTTCAAAATTCGGACCGGAAGTAGCACTTTTACTCTTAGCGAGTAGCACTTTTTTTCGAATATCTTGCAAAGTATGCATTCTATAGCGATTCATTAAGAGAATGAAAGAACTTACACTAGGATTTTGAAAAAGTTTTGTATAAAAAAATTCTTAAAATTGTATAGGGTAAAGTGGTTAAATATGCCCCACATTTTGAAAAAAAATTGTAACTTCAAAAATAGTAATATATTTTAATATATTATTTCATGAGTATAACAAAACATAAGTACTCTTCTAGTAAAAAAATAAATCTTTAGAAAACTTAACATCTATATTCTAAAATTATTATTTTTTTTTTAAGTCAAGGTGGGGCGTTTTCGCCTGTAATCATGTGAAATACGCCCCGATGCAAATAATTAAATTAATTGCTTGGTTTTCTTTTTTGGGGATGGTCCACATCCATTGCACACATCTCCATAGCTCGTACAAGTTTTGTGGAGCCATTTTGTGCATTTTGTGCACTGAATCCAGTCAGCACGAGACTTGGTCGAATAATAATATTCACCACATTGAACGCAACAGTCTTCTGCTTCATCAGAAAGCTCATCAGAGCCAGATGGACTCATTTCTGGTTCACTTTCGGAACTAGAGGAGCTGTAATTTCCTGTCCTCTTCTTTCCATTTTTCTTTGATCTTTCTTTCTTGTTACGACCAACTACAGATGTAGAAGCTTTGGCATCACCTTTTGCTTTAGCGCCGGATTTCGTAGGACCAACTTTCTTTTTCTCTTGAAGAAGGCGTCCCTTTACTCGATTTATTGGAGATGTTAATTCTAACGCATGCTGTTTTCGTTTTGGGGGGTCTAATGGGATGAGAGGAAGTGGATTACTTTCTTGAAGAAATTTTGAAGGTGTTTCTTTTTCCTCCTCATCAGCACTTGAATTTAATAAGGTTTGTTGGTTATTTCGATTTTCAGAAGTGATCTTAGGGGTTGGAGTTGACAAGATTTGCTGGTTCATCTGGTTTGTAGAACTGGATGCCACTGGTGAGTCTCCACCAGTTTGTGGATGTTCTTTATTTACCGCCGCTGTTGCTGCGTCAGAAATGGAGAAAAAATGGTCTGGAATAGCTTGCGGATTGTAGGGGAAAATTCCACAAGCCTTAAAGCCAGAGACTGCATTGGCTACAGTTGCTGCTCTAACCCACGCATTGCCAATCAATGACGAAATCACTATTCTAGAGAGTTTTCTGTTTTTGTGTTGTATCATCCAGTTTTTAGCCTCCTGGGAAAAGTAGGTTTTTAGGGGACCAAAAAATGATCTGTCAAGTGGTTGTAGTGCCTGTGTGGTGTGGCTAGGCAAACATAACAACACCACGTTGTTTTCTGAAGCTAAATCCAACAATTCGATTGTATTACAATGAGAAGCATGTCCGTCCAGAATCAGAACAGCTTTTCCTTCGCCTTTTTTTGGCAAAAAATAATCTTTAAACCATTTGAGGAACAATTCACTATTGATGTACGACGACTTAGGGTTCATAAATACGTCGGAACCAGGCGGAAGGCCGTCTGAGAACTCTTCTTTTCTGTTTTTTCCCTTGAATATCAAAACAGGTGGCATGAAATAACCTTCTGCGTTGCAACAACCAATCAAAGAAATGTTTTCACCTCTTTCGGTGCTGGTTATCGAATAAACATCTTTGGCACCTTTTGTTGCCACCACCTTTCCTGGTTTATTATTGACTTGAATTCCCGTCTCGTCGACGTTGAATATTTTTCCAGGTTTATGAAGCAAATCATTTGTAGTCAGAATTTCCAATAACAATTGAAAATAATTGTTTACATCATTTCTGTTCATACCTTTGGCTCTGGCTACCGACAGACCTTCTGACTTGCGTATTGAAAGATCTTTATTGCGGCGCAGAAATGCTCGAAACCAATCATCACCAGCTGATCGTTTTTCTCTTGAAAATCTGTTGGTAATTCCAAGTTTCTCGGCAAATTCAAAAGCCATTTTTTTCACTCCAGCAGCATCGGGTGCAAAACCCACTTTTTCAAGTTCTTTTATGTACTTGACAAGCCTTTGCTCATGCTGAAACCCCAACTCTGGACAGCGCCCCAAACGTACTTTTGCATCTGCTTTCGTTAAATGCCTTCTGATAGTACGCGAAGCTATTCCATAGACTCTGCTAGCCTCATTGGTGCCCATTCGACCAGTAGATATCATCTTCATCGCCTCTTCCAAAGCTTCTTCGCTCCAGTTGGCTCTTGTTGTTTTCCTCACGTATTTTTTCCCCATTTTGTATGCTAAAATGTAGAAAAACTATGTTGAAAAAGTGGGGCTTATTTCCCTAGGTTTTGATGGGGCGTTTTTACAAAATGCTGGTGAAAAAGGCCCCACCTGTCCACCAAACAAGAAGAACGCGCCAACAATGCGATGCACAGCGTATTCGATAGGTTATGTTACCAGTTACTCACAACACAGTTAGGTTTTGGATAAAAACATTTCGCTGAAGAGAAATTAATAAATAATGGAACTTACCCACAAAGTTTGCTGACTTCCTAAACTATATTTTCACTTGAAAACTTTTTCCAAAGCAGAAAACAGATTCAATGTGCTTGAAACATTTATACATCGTTAGTAGTGTCTGTCTACTTTAGTTTTTACAACTAGTGCTTCCATCTATGTCACAGAAGTTGGACTTTGAAGTAGTGGGGCATTTTCCCCACTGGGGCGTTTTTCACCACTTTACCTTAGTTTGAAACGCTCATACGTATAAGAAAGTCGTGTGGTGGCCACACCTCATTTTTCCTGTTTGTTTGGGTGCATTTGACATTTCTTTTTCCTTCACGGAAATATATAATAGTTTTAAGACAAATCAACCATGACACCTTTAGGTCAGTGATTGTATTTAGGTCATTTATTCTCAATATTTGTCATCCCTACCTCTAATACTTCTTTACACTTTGTTAAGTACATATTTGAACTCATAAATAAACGTTTAAGCAGTTATTACTGATGATGTGTGCAGTGCACATGAAATGCACATTTGTTTTAATAAACTATTTTTGTGAAGAATTGCAAATTATTAAAAGTACAGGATAAGTCAGGATTAAAATTTATTTTACATTTTTAAACTACCCCTAACAGAGTGGCGATATGTTAAATAGATTTTGAGAGATTCTCAGGATGTAGTATTTGTTTTCTACAGTAAGAAGTTGATTTAAACGTACCTGTCCACGATTGTACTGATCCTGGAAAGTATTTGTATATCTTGAAAAAATTGATAAATTATTAGGATTTTTTCTACAATTTGTTACATCTAATTTGCACCATAGTCTTTTAATTGGGGTAGATCTCTTATTATTACAATTAATTTTATTTTATAAAGAAAATTAACATTAAATAACTAAAATTATAAGCATGGCAACACTGTTTTTAACACTTATATTTAATCAAATTCAAAAACAGTGAAAATAAGCGTTATCTTGAGGTTTAAAACATGGTAACATTAATTATACCTTTCAGTTGTAATTAAATTAAAATAACTAAAACACTTCCAAATTCTAAAGGTGATAACGTTTTATTCAAATTGTGGGTATACATAATTATAAATTTAATTATGACGAATAAATTAAGGATGATCGTGCAAAACCCACTTTTTTTTTTTATATACAGCTGAACTTTAAATAGAACGTTCAAATGTTAAAATAAAAGCAACCTCTATTTCGTACAGTTTCGGCATGCGTTCTATAAATTCGTGGGTTTTCCAATTTTTTTCGTCGGTGTCGTTCATATTAAAGTAACATGGCGGGGATCTCTATAAAAACCAAGTTCAATGCGCTAGTTTATTCGAAGCTTGCCAAGAAGTAAAGAGTGCAAAATGGTGGTTTAAGTCAGTTCCGCCATAGAACGAAGGTCTCATTAAAATTCTGAATTGATGCAATTGTACATCCAACGTCCATCACCTGGCGTCTAAGGTTAATACTTTTGATAATAGTAAAGATAATATTATTAGGCAACACTTTGTTGTATCTTGAAAAATGTAGTATTATATTTACGTAATAATTTTATAAAATATTTTTTTATTATAATTTTTTTGTTAATTATAATAAATTTACTGCATTAACTGATAGGAAGTATCTGAAGGAAAAGTTTTGTTAAGCAATTAATATGTTTTCATTATATAATTTTGAGGTTAATGGGCGTGAGGTGAAACAATCTAAATTGTTTTTTTTTACATCAATGTTTTTGATAAACTATTTTGAAAGTTGGGTAGCGGAATCGCGTATTGTAAAGAATGCTGCTTTTTTATCATGTAAAGTAAAAGATTGACGAAGACAATTTGCATAATTGTACATTACTTTCATATATATTAGTAATAAGTAAAGTAAGAGCATAATCTGTTTTGTTTTTCGCTTATAATCAGAAAATATATTTTTGTACTGCAATTGATTTAATTATCACTGCTGCTTGAATTAATTATCAGTTATTGATTTCATAATCAAAACCTATTTCTATATCATACCAATTTTGTATATTTTTTTCAGTCTCACTGATACAGTTTTTCAGAATTTTTTAGTACTTTGTTCTAGTGATTCCTAACACATAGCCTTAACTTTATCAATATCCATCCTTTCCACTATGTTTTATACCTATAGTGTAGTTTTGCATGAACTCAAATCATTTCGATGGCATTAAATTCACTATAGTAAGGAAGCAACGTCAATACTTATGTCCATGATTTTGTATTAATTTATTCATTTGATACCGTTTTCTATTTTCTTAAATATTTGGTCAAGATTAGTAAGTAGCTCATTAAATAGAATTGGATCATAAATTATATTTGGACAAGTATGTAAAAATAACTGCCTGACACTAAACCGATATACTCGTAAGATGATTCTTTATTAATTGTGAATTATAAGGAGCGTTGTCCATAAGTATTAGATCGGGCTTTTCCATATTACATAGGTATTCAATATTTTCTGCTCTACTTCTTAAACGTTTCTCCATTCATTTCACCATGATAATCTTCCTTTTGTGACTTGCGTTCAAACAGTAATGAAGTATATGACTCGAAGTCTAACTTGAACCAATGTGTATTACAATATGCTGTTTGGCATCATAACCCCCAGGTTTTATCTTGTCAAGACAGTCTTTGATTTGCCGTAGAGAGCATCCCTTCTCACTGAAAAAGATAATTTAAACTTTTCTAGTAATTTTTAAGGAATATTTTCATTTAGGATGTGTTGGATCGTTCCACTAATGTTCTGCAATTATCTTTCTCTTTGAATTTAAGTCCAATAAATATTATGAAATACCTGATTTAAACTGTTTCTGCTTAATAAGATATGATTTTCTGCATTTAAAATTGATTAAGATCGGCATTAATGGAAAAACTTTTAACCGATGTTTGGAGTACCTGATAAAATATAAACACTATACTCTGTTTTTTAATTCCGCGGGCCGCCAATTAGAGACATATGTAAACTATGCAATATATGATAACATTAATTTTTGACAAATTTATGATATAGGTTACGTATATTATATTATCTGTTCAATATTTTTCATCAAGATTTATGTATTCAAATATTTTTAGTAAATTTCTGCAGTTACTTTGGTATAGTTATATTAAAATATGGCAACAATATTTGCATTTTGGTCAAGGAAGTTGGTTAGTTATGTACCTTCATATCTAAAAATAATACAAGAGATTTACTTAATATTTTAACAGTTTTTCATGTTTATAGAGAGAACTGAAGAATATATTGCTAAATAATAACACAAAAGTTAAAGTATATTTTCTAATGTACAACAAATATTAAAAATATTTATACATTCCTTAATCAATATTTTAACTAAGAAAACTTCAAAATGTCATTACGTGGACATACGTTTAATTATAAGAAAACTTTAAATTATGCACATGCTTAATTTATTAATCGCTGTTACTATCTGTATCAATATCAGTTACAGTTGAAATGGTAAATGGCTAAACGATATTGTTAATTAAGGCATCTAATAGACTCATTTTTTCTTTGTCTTTAATTACATGTTCTATACACTTTCTCCATTTAGCACTCTTAAAATTAGCCAATGCAGTCAATAGTAATTGTTTGGCTTCTGCCATTTTAAAATTTTTATTATTCCCGGCAACATATTTTTTTATTCCGGCCCATACCAATTCAAAGGGGTTTAGTTCACAGTGGTACGTTGGTAATCTCAACACGTGTTTGTTCTCTGTTGTTGCCATTTCATCAACAACTTAATGGTTGAAATTGTGGCATTGTTGTTTAAAGAAATCCAGAAAAACTGTCTACTTATTTCTAGTTGAAATGGTATTTCTTTTGATTGTAGCCAATTCTGCATGTCCTTCTTTTTAGATAATGTACATGGAATTTTTTCAGCTTTGCGAAAATGGTTGGGTGGGTTATCCATAATAATAATGGCATCGTCTCGTAATTTTTCTAAAACAGCGCTAAACCAATTTTCAAATACAGCATAATTCATATCCTCATGATAGTCGCCAGTTCTGTTGCTTTGGAAAACTAACAATCCACCTTCAACAAACCCATCTTGAGATCCTATGTGCAGAGTAATAAGTCTTTTGTCTTTTCCTATTGGATTTTTTAAACCTGTCGAGACACCATCTGCAAATGCTTGCCTGTGGTTATGTAATTAATATTAACCCAAACTTTTGATTGAGTGTGCCCTTCATTTAACCACGTTTCATCTAAGTAAAATATATTATCATGTTGGGGTATATAATAATAATAACAATAATAATAATAATAATAATACATTTTTATTGTCCAACAGAGTCATCCAAGTAAAGGACAATATATATGAATGATTATATATAATATATGTAATCAATATATGATCTAATAGTTGTTAAATATTTATATCTCCAAGTACTATCTCACCACGTTATATCAATAAACTCTTCCTGCTTCGCTTCATGTATACTCGCGGCATAAAGTTTTGTCGGGTCTTAAGACCAGTTATATGGAAGACATCACTGTTCAACTACAGTAATCCGATAATATTTCCCACTAATCTTAATAGAAAATAAAGGGACATTGTATTATTTATGTTTAGGCTTGAGAGATATATTACAGTTTGTCAAAAATCAAATACATCTACCATATAGGTATATAAGTAAACAATAATTTACACAATGAATCTTTTATATGTAGATATGTTTAAAGGAGAATGTTTTAAAATGTAAAATAGAAGCAATATCATTCTCACCCCGGACGTTTTAAAGTAATTTTAAAGATGCAGATAAATAAACACACTAGTGAAGAAATAAACTATATACTGCATGACTGCATTTACTATAGAGATACCTGGACATAAAGGATATTTGAAAACAAATATCGCTCGGATACACAATTATCAAATTTATATCTAATGTTATATAAGTTTTACTGTTTAATTTGGTTGATCGAACCATTACTTTATTAATTCTTTTTATAATAATTAAATTATAATTATAATAATCAATATAAATAATTACAAATTCTATAATAAAGCATTCATTCTCGCCCCTGAAAAATAAAATAAATTCGGAAAGCCCCAAACATTTGTAGAACAGCAAAAAGATTTTTTTGTAATGTTGACACATCAATGTTATCGTGCGATAAATCATGAATGAAGAATATTTGAAATATAGTTTCTTCTATATGCCACATGTATTTTCTTTTACGAAGCAGTTAAGTATATTGACTCAAACTTAGGTATTATAAAAATTGAATATATTCCCTCTTTATTTCATGTTAGAATTTACTAGAGTGGACCAGATATATCTTCCATATAGCTAGTCTTACGACACGATAAAACTTTTTGCCGTGAGTATACCTATAATAATAATAATATATTTTATATACCTATTCATCTTAAAAATAAATATATTTCATTTGAAATTAATCTTCTTCATTAGTAGATATATTGGAATGGTATTAAATTTCCTTAAAGATTTTATTAAGTGTAGGAGCTACATTGTTATAAAAAAATGCTGTGTATTACTTGTCTTACAGCATTTTTTACATTTTTGTCAAAGTTGTTTAATACAATAATATTAATATACCCTTTAATAGGGCCTGGTTATATAATTTTAAAATAGGTATTTTCTATTAGCAAAAAGGACATACATATTTCTATATTTTATAGCAACGCAATATACAAAGCATAAAGACTTGAAATAACTCTTTTCTAAAGAACGAGTAGTTTTCCTTCAGGAACTTTCGCTGCTAAAGTTTTTCATTTTCTAAACCGGTTCACCTTTAATTGTCGATTTTCGCTTCCTAATATACAAATTGTCCAATTTATATTTCATGTCAGATATATATGAACTTATTATGAACTAAAAACAATATACAAATTAAAAATTGTTATTTTGCAAATATTTTTTTAGTAAATATATTGTGAGGATGAATGGCATGTTATATCTGGTCTACAACTTAAACCTGTGTATGTAAATTCTAATATTTCTCTCAGTTCCTAAATTATATCTTCCAGATAGAATAAAAAGATATATTTAGACAAATTGTGCATAAACGCAACTAGATATATAAATGGCATCTACTACATAAAGTTTCATTAGTACCATAAAAAGAAATAAAGCTTAAACACATTACCGCGCTGCTCGTTTGTCGTTGCTGTTCTTGCTGTCGGAGTACACGGTGTTAAAATTGTGATAATAAATTGCGTCACGTAGAGGAAACGTTTAACAAATTTGCTTGGAAATTAAGTCTATTTGTTCAAGGATTCTTACTATTTTCTTTCTTTCATTAGACTAGGTAGACAACTAGGTTTACACTTTGTTAAGGCTAGTAAAATGTAAGTAACTAATTACCGTTTACATAATGAATTACCGTTTATATAAAAATCTACGTTATTTTAATTTTTTTTATTCTAAGATTGCTGTAAATTACTAACAATTCTTCATTCTTAAATTTCAAACGTCAATATGTCAGTATTGGCAGAGGCGCATGCATGGGGTTCCTCGGGGATCTGTTCTGGGTCCGATTTTGTTTTTAATATATATACTTCGAATTTTTTCTCAGGTATTCTACATTGCAATGCACATGCGTACGCTGACGATACTCAGCTTTATTATTCTTTTGAACCGCATAATTGGGAAAATGCTGTTGCAAATGTTAATAGAGACTCGCGCTATCTCCATAGAGTATCCACAGTACATTGTCTTACATTACATCCGGATAAATCTAAAGTAATCCTCTTCGGTTCTGCGAAGACTTATTCTAATATTTCTCGCATTTTTAGTATTGAAATTAATAATTCTAAGTTACCAATTGTGGAAAGTGTGAAGAATCTGGGACTGGTTATGGACAATACACCTAGGTACAGACAGCAGGTTTATGGCTACATCCGCAATGCTTATCTAAATTTGAAGAAATTGTATCCTCACAGACATGTATTCAGTGAAACCATCAAGAAAAATCGTTGCGATACTTTTGTTCTCTCTCAATTTTAATACTGTATTCCAATATATCACTCGGTTTTAGACAGGTTAACTCAGGATCGCATACAAAAAGTACAAAACGCTTGCTTGAGGTTCATATATGGCATACGGAAGTTTGATCACATCTCGCACAAACTTAGCTGTGCACGATTGTTGAATATGCATAATAGGAGGGAGCTTCGGTGTTCGAATTTGTATAACAAAATTATTACATTGAAAGCACCACCATATTTATATCAGAAGAATCACCTTCAGAACGGATGTCCGTAACCTTACCACAAGGTTTAGGGGTAGGATTTCTCCACCACCGCATAAAACCGCATTATATCAAAGATAATTTTCATATCAAATTTATTGTAAATACAACGGGGTACCTGCTGATGTCTTTTCTGGCTCATCTTTCCGTAGTTCTACGAGGAAACAGTTATTACATGGGCAAGGTGTTGATGCTTGCTAGTGAATTGATTCAGTAATTTTGTAGAATTGATAAATATTGTGAAGTTGGCGAGTTTAAAGTTTAATAACTCTGTTTTTTTTGTATGTTTTTGAAAACTATCAGAATTTCAAATTAGAGTATTCGTTTTCTTGTGTAGTTATTTTTTGCAGTGGTGCGTTATCGAATTTTCTTTTTTTGCCTTAGGCGTTCAATATCAAAATACAATCTTTTCTGTATTTATGCTAATTATATACTTGTATACCTTGTTTCCTCTTGTAATATAGACACTTTATTATTATTATTATTATTAAATAATTGATTTTAACTTTAGGTATTAACAGGTATAGAATTCTCATACAATTTCTAATTGGTATAGGCTGAGTTTCAATGTTTTCACAGAAAATTTCGATAACAATAAGAGATGCAGTAAAATCATTAATCGTTTTTATTTTTTTCTTTTGAGAAAAATTCAATGTTGAAACTAAAATTGTCTATCATGCTTTGTTTTCGAGCTATAAACAAAAAAAACGATTTTTTTAGTTTTTATTTTATAATTATATTTTCCTTATTTGGTAAAGTTTTATAAGCACTTTTTCGATAAGAATGCAGTGGCGTAGAATTAGGACCTAAAGTTATAATTTTTGTTTTGAAAGTTATACTTACAACTGTGATTTTTTTCTCTTTTCAACGATAAATAACATACAACGTTAATTTTTAATTTTCATGCAGTTGCTATTAATTTTAATAAACGTCATTCTAACTTTATATAATCACTGACAATTATGAATCAACAGCAATAAATATTAGTACAAGCATAAGATAATTTAAGAAGTATATAAAATTGTCAAATATATATAAATATATAAATTATAAACAAATGATATTATAAGCTAAATATCACTGAAAAGAATAAAAGCCCTCTTTTTAGTCAAGTCACAGGCTAGATTTCCATATAAAAAATTGTAAATTTATCTCATAACTCGAATTTTAAGAACTTCCAGTTTTGTTTTTCGACTATATCTACCTCATTTCATTAAATAACAAATACGGCGAAATATGAAAATTGAGAAAATTGAGTTTTTGCCAATAAATGGAAATTCAACTTTGAAAAATTGTATGTCACAGGTTATAAGACGCAATAGTAATTATATCTAATGGGACAGCAGCTGTTACATTGCATCTATTTTTCACTTCTAAATATTTTATTAATAATTAAGCTATTCATTTGGCTGATTGAGCTTGAAATTGTTATTTTATTTTTTGTGGTATTTGTATGTACTTTATGTTGTCTTCAGTTTTGGAGAAAGATCCAAGCTGTTTTGATTTTTATTAAAACAGTTTGATTCTAATCAGTTTAGCAACCTAGTGTTACTTACTTTGTTATAATATATTTGTATAATATTATTGTTACCTTGTACGATTTAATAAAAAGATATTATTGTTAAATATATAACGGAACTATTATTAACTCCAGTTATAATAGATTTCCTGTAAATAGTGCTACTAAACCAAAAGATGAAATAATAGCATATTTAAATTAACGATAAACACTAACATGTGTAATTAATGCAAAATTACGATCACTATATATGTTGTATACTTTATGTTTTTGTTCAGCAATCTTTAATAGCTCTATCTTTTGCAGATTGAAACACTAACAGACTAACATATTCATTCAACTTTTTTTTTGTTCGGATATGGCTCATCGTTGTATCATATATCATCAATTTCATCTGTTACTTCATTAATTTTTTGACTCCATCATATTCTTATTCTGCTAACAATACAGAGAGATTTATCTGCATCCGTTAAAATTTTATCAAATTGTGAGATCGATACCAGACGTTTATAGATGTCAAGATTGTGATTAAAATGTCTGCACTTTATTGAATAATTTATTATCAGATTACAGATTGATTATTATAGGATAGATTCATGGGTACTTTAAAGGTTGCATGTTATCTTTCTTACTAGTGTACACGTTTGTAACATGACGACCTTCTGCATTAGTTTGTAGATGTTGCGCTTGACGTAAAGTTTTTCCAAAGATTGATGTATGGTATTTGGTATTTTTCCTGTTGCTCCAATTATTACGGAGATTATGGCAACTTCGTCCTGTTTACACATAGTTTTTATTTCTGTTGCTATTGGTAAGTATTTATTAATTTTCTCCTGATGTTTCTTGGCTAGCTTGGCAGCATTAGGAACAGATATATCTATTATATACGTTGCCTTAGACGGTTTGTCGATGAGATTATGTCCGGGATGTTGTTTGGTATATGGTTTTGTCGGTGGTGATAGTTCTCTTCCCGTACAATTTATATTCATCGTTTTCGACAATACTCTCTGAATCGTACTTATAATATGGTTGTTTGTCATCCATATGCACTCGCTGTTACAAAAGTTGCTGGTGTAAAATTTTTCTACCATATTATGCCTTGTCGCATAATCAGTTGGCGCCAGTATATGACATGCGCTAATAAGTTGGTCTATTATTTCGCCTTTTCCCTGAAAAGTCTACATTTATCATCTATATCTTCCATAAGATGTACTTGCGGTAGTATTTGGTGGCGACAACATGATCTTAAATCGCAAACATTAATCCTTCCCTTTTGTGCGTGTACTGTATCGGTCTTGATTCACTCCACAAAAGCATCCGCACCTCTCTTCTCCATGTAAATTTACACTAGGAATCGTCCATCCTTCTATTATCTATTATTCATTTTCCATTTTGCTTTCCACCCCTTCTACTTTTAGCGGTGTCCCTTTATACACTTTTCTGCACGATGTAATGATGTATAGAGTGCTGTGTTAATCTTGTTCCCTCAAGTATGTTTGTAGCTTTTTTATTTGCGTCCAGTGGGGATTGCGTATGTTCTGAATCCTCCCACCATGTTTTCTTGCCAGATGAAATCTTTCAATGGGGCTCTTTATTATTATTAAAGCACACAAACAACAATTGTTACATTTGTAGCATTTGAAGCTTTGTTGCCAGTTCATTCCAAAGTTTCGTCATGCTTATTATAGAATCTTGTACGTACACCGGAATACTAGTAAAACAAGCAATTAATCTACGTAGGATAGTTATTATTATTTATTGATAATGGAATTATTGTGTTATTTCATAATTGTAGGCAATTTACTGAGACCCTCTATTAAAAGTAGGTAGGTTGCTTTACTCAGTTTTTGCACCTATATAAAGCGCACTCTCTGCAGTATTTCCTGCGCAATGACTTGTGCAAATAAGTCGCAAGCTGAAATTAGCATTAATCAACCCGCTTATTAAAATCGTAATCGTTCAACATTATACGACATAGTTTTTACTAAAGTCTAGAACGGGAATACATTTTGACATATAAAAATATGGTATATCTTTAGGTTTAATATGCAGTACCTAATAATCAAGCAACAGTATCAATGAAACTGAAGGAAATATTCCATGCACGTGTAGTAGATAAATACCAATATCGGTACTATAAGAAAATTATCAATAAACACTATCACGAACTGAAAACGAAGGATTCTAAAACTAACATTAAACAAAACGTGAATTCATAATCAGTCATGCTTGATCAACTGTGACGATTTGTCGGTTGAAGAAAGGCATCAATAATTATCACTTTTTAAATGGGAAAAGAGTATAAAACAGACCATCGCTTTCATTTAAAAACCATATCAATGTGTATGGAACAGTTTTCGTTCCTACCAATTAAAAAAAAAAGAGCAGCTTGTTTTTGTTCCACAATAATCTGCCACCAAAGAAATCCTTTACTAATAAGTATTATTAAATATTGTTATATTGTCAGACTTTGTATACATCTCGTGCAGTTATTCTATAACAACTTAGTTTGCATAGTTCTCATATCGATGACTTTTACAAGATGTTACGTTTAAATAACGAGTTACGTTCACTCACGAATCCCGTATGTCGAAATGGCTACTTAAGCCGGTAACAAAGGCGCCTTAAAACTTATTTTAAATCTTGCGGATATTTTAAAAGACATATTCAATACATGAAATTGTATCTGTTTTGGGACCGGAAACAATAAGGATATATTCTAGAACTTATTCAATAACTTTCAAAGAAGATTAGCAATTGTTTTTAATGATAAACAAAATAATTATATAGTGAGTTAAGTATAATAAAAGAGTTTATCATATAACTTTATAAATATTTATATTTATTTCATGTAATTATTATAAAGCAACAGCATATACTACTTCAATGTGGGTTTAGCAGCAGGGGCGTAGAACCGTATCAATTATAAGTAAACATTCTTTAACTTTAAATTCTTATTGATAAGATACCTGTAATAAATGAATAATCGAAATATGCGAATAAGGACAGTTTTTAGTCTATGGCAACTAGAAAAAATTAATCATTTGCGAGACGAGACTTTCCCCAGCGACAGATATCATTTGAAATGATGTTTCTGCGGCCAGGGGAAGTCCCGTTATTTGTTTAGTTTACTTCAGTCTGCACACGTAATTTATAACGTTCATACGTTTTAAACGTGATTATTTTTCCATTATTAAGCTTGTTTTAAAACCAAAAGGTGAAAAAAATTATTTAAACCCAAAGATTCAAAAAACATTGTTTTTAAATTAAAAACAATATTCTGGTGATTATTGTAGAACACAAGATGAATGTAAAAATATAATAAAATTTTAGGGAGCAACGATTTTATAGTGAGTGTAATCTTTTTTCTTCTTCACTATTTGAAATCATTAACCCTGTTCCTATGGCCTTACAGCATAAAAATAATTACTTACAAAAAGTTGAGTATTATAAGTATAAAGTAGGTACACTTTCTAGAAGAAACAATAATAGAAATACGAAATTAAAATTGGTTTGCTAAACGATTCCAGAGATCTAGCAAAAGAGTGGGGCCAATTGTTTTCAAAAATAAAAGACGGAAGATAACGAAGCGCTTTTTTGTTGATCAGAAGATGATTGATGTTTAGATATATTTAAACAAAGATGTTAGAACCTCTATTGTATGAGTAATAAGTCTTACAACCAAATAAACTCTTTCAAACGACATAATTAAAAAGAAAGCCAGAAAACTGATTAATAAAGACATATCAGTTGATCTCTATGTTCATTCCATTAAGGAACTCACAAAACCATTGCTGAAAAAATTCAATAGCCTTGCTTCAAATTTTCCGGAGTATCAGCATGCTTCCTATTTTCGACCCTTCCAACTGCAACAGCTGAAAGAAGTTTTTTTTAAGCTCAAATCGATTCAAAATTATCTTAGAACTTCTATGGGACAAGAGTGGCTATCGTACTTATCGATACTGTCCATAGATGCAGAAAATCTTGTAAAACTCAAATCGTGTTCATCTATGGATGTTTTAATAAATAAGTTTACCAAAAAAAAAATGCAAGAAAAGTGTCTATTTGACTAACTAGGATTCTAGGGTCATTGTTTTTAAATGTTATAATATACAGGGTGAGTTTTTTATTTTGAGACAACGGAATATCTCTAAAACACTGCATAAAATCAAAAAAAGGTCTTAATAAGATTTGTTATAATGTAGGGGGCTCACTGAATGGTGCCTAACTCGATCCCCCACCTCACCCCCCAAAGTGGGAGGGGGGGGGGGCAACTTTGAAATCTTAAATGGGAATCCTCACTTTTTATTGCAGATTCGGATTCTCCGCCATCAAGTATGTATGTTTTGTTTGAAACTTTTTTTTCGATTCGTAACAGATTGCGCTGTAATCCCAAAAACCATGGTTGTAAACGTCTACAAAAAATACTCAAAAAAGAGAAAATATGATTTTGTGTTTTTTTTATTTTAACATTAAATAACATTTCAAAACGCCATTCAACATCGAAGAACTTTACTTTATCACACCCATTTCAGAAAATGTGTTCGAAAATGTGCCCTTCCACTTCGATACATTTATTTATTCGCAATTGGATTGATTGCACACAACTGAGAAGTGTTTCCGGCGTAATCCTTGAACAAGCGTTGGTGATTCGCTCAATCATGCTTTCCTTCGTGGTTGGCACTTCTGTATAAACTTCAGACTTTAAGTGGCCCCACAAAAAGAAGTCAGATGAAGTAAGATCTGGCGATCTTGCAGGCCAAGACACTGGACCACCTCGTCCGATCCATCGACTATTATAGGCTCGATCTAATAATTCTCGTGCTATTCTTGAACAATGTGCTGGACAACCGTCATTTTTGAACTACATTGTTTGTCGTACGTCCAAAGGAAGGTCTTCAAGTATCACTTGGAGTTCGTTCTGCAAGATGTTTTGATATTTTTCACCATTTAAGTTTCCATCGATAAAATATGGACCAATAAGCTTATTGCCAATTATTCCATACCAAACATTTACGTTCCTAGGATGGTGATGTTCAACTTGGCGCAACCAATGGGGATTTTCGATGCTCCAGTAATGCCTGCTGTGCAGATTTACCGTACCGTGATTTGTGAATGTCGCCTCGTCAGAAACTAATACTCGAGCAAAAAAATTGGGATTATCTTGTATCCGTTGAAGCGCCCATTGACAAAATCGCATTCTATTTTGAACATCATCGCCATGAAGTTCTTGATGCAAGGAAACTCTAATTGGATGAGATTGCCTACGCTTGAATATTTGGCAGATAGTGAACTGAGAAGCGCGAGCTACATATTTCTCGAGTACTAATGTGCGAATTATTAGCTAGCTACTGCAGCTAATACCGCGATTTCATTATTTTCTCCAGCAATTGTTTTTCGCAGATTACGTTTTCTTGGCTGCACAGTTTTTTCGCTAGAGAACTGTTTAACGACTCGGTAAAAACGAAAACGTTGTGAATAAAGATTAACAGCATCATTGATATTCCTACCACTTTCTCCATAGATTTAAGTCATTTCAATTCTCTCTTGTAATGTTATAGCCTCCATTACTGTTCAAATATTCAACACTAACTAATTTGTATTGGATTAATAATTATTAATCTAAATGGGGATCGGACAGTGTGTAAGTATTTACAGCTTGCCAAATACTGAATAAAGTACAGTTTTGTATCGTTGAATAGCATTCTAATTGCGAATAAATAATTGTATCGAAGTGGGGGGGGGAACACAGTTTCGAAAACATGGTTTTTGAAATGTTAGTTTACGTTAAAATAAAAAAACACAAAATCATGTTTGCTTGATTTTCTTTTTTGTGTATTTTCTCTAGACGTTCACAATCATGTTTTTTGCAATTACAGCGCAATCCGTAACGAATAGAAAAAAAAGTTTCAAACAAAACATACATACTTGATGGCGGAGAATCCGAATATGCAATAAAAAATGGGGGTTCCCATTTAAGATTTCAAAGTTGCTCCCACTTTGGGGGGGTGAGGTGGGGGATTGAGTTAGGCATCATTCAGTGAGCCCCCTACATTATAACAAATCTTATTAAGATCTTTTTTTAATTTTATGCAGTGTTTTAGAGATATTCCGTTGTCTAAAGATAAAAAACTCAACCTGTATAGTTACGTATAGTAGCTTATTATACTTTCAAATATATAGGGTAATTCCGGGTTAGATGGTGAACAAAATTTTAAAAGGCTGTATTTTATCACTAATGTGTATTTAACATACATAAATTAGGCTTTCTTTCCTAAAATATATAAGGAACATAAACGTAACTTCTAAAGTACAAAAAAATGTAAAAAACAAATTAAAAAAAATAAAACTTCTTTTTTCCCAATTCACCATCACACCTTCAACCTATGGGTGTGATGGTGACACCTTAACGGGACAGATGGTGGATTGGAAATTGGAAAAGTCACTTTGTTGGCCTTTTCTTTTTGTCCTCGTTTTTGCCACAGAGGTCGCACATGTTGCAAAATTTGGTACAATCTTCATGTAACCATAAACTGCAAATGGTACACTGAATCCAATCTACTTGTTTTTTGGTGAGTAGGTAGGATTCACCACAACCAACACAGCAATATTCTTCCTCTTCGATCTCTTCTTCGTCGTTTAGTTCAATCTCAATAGATGATTCTGAATCCGAGTCTTTGTAATTTTTTACGGAATTTACTTTTTTTAGTGCTTTTGTTTTTTTTGTTTTAGTATTTTTCTTTGTTTCTCCAGAATTTTTCATTTTCTTCTTGTTTTGTTTAGATTTCAAGGATGCAATTGAATCAGGGGAATTAAGAACCGCTGCCAATTGTCTGGAATTTTTCCTTACTTTTTCGACTTTCTCAACAACTGGAACTGGTGATATTTGGTCCAACATTTTTCCTGGTGTTATTAGCTGATCACCTAATCCTTCCTGATCTGTTGAGTTTTTTCGTGCAACTGAAGCAACAGATGTTGAAGTACTGGGTTGAAGCGGCATTTCCTCATCTTCACTTGATCTTTTTCGTCCAACTGAAGCAGAAGACTTCGATGTAGTAGGCTGAGGCGTTACATCTCTTGTTAATCGGTCTTGATTTTCCTCTCTTGTTTGGTGAGTGTTAGCTTCTGCTGAAGGATCTTGTGTGGCTAAATAGGCGTATTCGGGAATAGCTCGAGGATTAAAGGGGTAAATGCCCGTCGCCCTAAAACCGGACGTAGCATTATCACGCGTAGTGGCTTTCTC
Source organism: Amphimallon solstitiale (assembly GCA_963170755.1). Lineage (NCBI taxonomy): Eukaryota > Metazoa > Arthropoda > Insecta > Coleoptera > Scarabaeidae > Amphimallon > Amphimallon solstitiale. The sequence continues at coordinate 45,892,192 of OY720681.1, read as the reverse complement.
CCACTCCTCAGACAGTAGTTTACCAAAAGACAACCTGTTTATTCTTCTGCTTGGGTTCAGTTTCATGTAGGTATTGCAAGCATTGTAGTAAAAACTTTTCAAGGCCTTGAAAAATGATTTATCAAGTGGTTGAAGGTAATGGGTGGTATGACTTGGTAAACATAGTAATGTGATGTTTTTCGACTCTGCATATTCCAGGGTCTCTACTGAACTACAATGAGAGCTGTGACCGTCGAGTATAAGCAAAACATTGCCTTCTGGCTTTCTTGGTACAAAATGGTTTTTCAGCCAAAGTAAAAAAATATCGGTATTCACATATGGTGATTTTTGTGACATATAAACAGTAGAACCCGTTGGCATGCCGTCTTTATATTCAGCCTTTTCATTTTTACCCTTGAATATACAAGCCGGTGGAAGAAAGTTCCCTTCAGCATTGCAGCAAGAAATGACTGATATCGTTTCGCCTTTTTCACCAGAAGTTATGCTTGAAACATTTCGGGATCCCTTTCCAGCTATCACGTAGCCTGGTTTGTTATTGAGCTGTAATCCGGTTTCATCAACATTGAAGATATTAGCTGGCTTGTTCACCAAGTCATTGTTGACCAAAATGTCTTGTGTAAGTCAAAATATTGTGAAACAGCCTCTTTGTTTAAGTTTCTCACGCGAGCTAGTGAAATGCCTTCAGACTTCCGTACACTAAGCTCAGGGTTTCGGCTCAAAAAAAGACGAAGCCAATCAAAACCAGCCATTTCCTTATCACGGTTAAAAGTGTGCCGTACTCCCAACTGTTCTGCCAATTTGAATGCCATAGAACGCACTTCATTCCGTGTTGGTGAAAATCCAAATCGTTGAAGCTTCAGAATGTGCTTTACAAGCTTCTTTTCAGCTGCTTCGCCTAGATGAGACGATGGACCCATTGATGTTTTCTTAAAACTGCCTTTAACAAGTCTGCGTTTTAACGTTGACCATGGAATGGAGTACGTTTTTGCAGCTTGAAGTATGTTTTGACCCTCCTGAACGGTACGGGCTGCTCTGTTGAGTTGATCTTCACTCCACTGACCCCTTGAAGATCTTGTTTGTCTTTTGTAGAACGTCGGCATTCTTCACAAAACTGAAATAATTTAAATTTACTATTCACCATCTCTACCAAAATTGAGTTCACCAACTCTACCAATTGATATGGGTGAGATGGTGAACGCATCTGCGAATGAACAGATATTTGCCGACGATTGGCTTGAGGTTAAGTAATTTTACAAGACATGAAAAAAGGTAGAAAAGCCAAATCAAGCTGTTGTTTTACTGAAATACATCGGCAATTCCGACATTGAATCAGGCGTATAGAAAAGTATTGGTGCTACAAAAACTTACCTTCCAAATTATTCACGTATTTCGACACCGACCGTTATTTTCCTAGACTCAATCACAATAGCTGATCACAAACAACACGCTTATAGGTTACAAGCGCCCTCTGTTAAAAATTAGTAAAACTACAACGATTCACCATCTGACCCAGCTCACCATCTAACCCGGAATTACCCTATACTTATTCTGTTAATATAAGCGTTTCTGTTAATTTTGTAAAAAAAATATCCCCCTTTTGGGCTTCGCCGTTGTCGGATAAAAAGGGCCGCCAACAAATTCTCCTATACTTGTGGGTTAAGGGATTTTTCATAAAAACAAAATAAAAAAATTAAATTCTACTTTTATATATATCATTGTAAAATAACTGTTAATATATTTATAAAATAATACACTCATATACTCTTTGCTATTCTCAAAAGGGTCACTAAAAGATAATTCTTGAATGTGCTGAATGCTAACCATACACATTTCAGACAAAGATCAGCAATTATATACAATAAAAAAACTTTGGATTTTTAAATGGTATTATTTATCAAAAATATTGATAAATATATGTTAATTAATAGTGTATCTTACTATCAACAATGTTTCGGATAAATAAAGTATTAAACAATTAATTGCATTCTTGAATATATGTCAGAAATCAACAACGCCTATACATATAGAATTAAATGAAATATATGAAAGCCTATGTGGGTATGTTTGCGATAAGATTTCAAAATAATAATAATATTTAAAATTGTATTGTATATGTATAGTACACAGACCAATTCCTCACCGATGGGAGGAGCCTCGACCTATAAGTCGTGCAGCCTTATAGGTCAGTGTGTGACAGAGAAAGTATTCGGAAAAAAGAAATGATAACATTTGTTCATCATCGCATACATTAGCCCGACGACAGAGTAAATGCAGATAAGAAATTGTAATATACTGAAAAGAGATACATATATGTGTAACGCTTGACAATTTTTCCAGACTGCTCGCGCTTATCCTAATATTATAAGCATCCACTGCGCATCTTGTGGGAGGGGCATCTCACCGGTCAGCTATCAGTCTGTCAGCTGTACTCACTTTTCTTGATCATAACTGTCTTGAAATTAATATTTCTGACAATGTTTAAAGAAAAATGATTACAATACATTTTACTTTTATTTAAATAAAAATCTTCACAGCATTAGTAATCCTTTACTCATACTGTACTTCTTTATTTTATTATTCAAATATGTGTCATACATAAATACTAATTAAAGAACAAAAACTCAAAACAAAAAACAATTGATTAAATATAGAGAATCTTTAAGGCTACCGCCTCGCGAGTTTATTTTAATTTTAAAGCCTTTGGATCTGCGAAGAGCTGTCTAATTTGCCTTCGTACATTCTTTTTATATCTGATAACAAGAGACAATCGACGATATTAGCGCCTTTTATTACTTGTTATGATCTTTTGTCATCATGTCTTGAATTTATGTTGTCACCCCCTGGCTTCTCCTTCCATGATTGTTTTGACATCTCGCAGACTATTCTTTGTATAGATGTAGTCTTCCTTAATTTATTTTCCAAATGTGTTATTAACGTGTTATTATTTTAATGATGAATTTCTATATATCACATTTTAAACTATGTATTTGTGTTTGTGTGCTTGTTTATATTATTTTTTTTTAAAGTAAACAATTATTGTATTCATTTTTTAAATTGTTTGTGATATATAGCCTTTTCCCATAATCTTATTCGTATTCTCTTCTTGTTATTAGGCAACGGCAAGATTGGATAAATATTATAAATCACCGGTATTTTTCTTCCTTCCGTCAGCCTGGATTTACTGGCATCCTCTTCATTTTGTTTATATTGTGCCTCAAACCAGTTTATTATCTTGGGTGAGTTGATTAAATCTATTAACATTTAATAAAATTACTAGTGTAATGTTTTTACTTTTATAATTGTGTCATATGTTCTTTTTAATGTCTTTGTTTTCTTATTTTTGTAGGTGTACATTTGATGAACGCTCCGAGCAAACAATGAATAAATAAAACAAAGAGTTCTTAACTGTAACCGTAATATCTAGAAAATACAAATTGAAAACAAATTCTAATTTATATACTTATTTGAAAAGAGACTTTCTAAAACTACTTGTTATATATATAACAAATTTGAAAATTAGAACTACAGTTCCTAATTTCATTCATGAGCATCTTATGGTGTCTTCTGCGTGTAACTTGACAGCAGTTAGATGATTCAGCCTGTTTATGATGCCATCTTTTAACATAAATCTATGCCTATAGCTCATTTAAGAGTGTTGCTATAGGAATGGTGACTTCTTGCAAAGTATGTACAACGCCTTCTACTTTCTTATAGCCCTTAATACTGAAAAAGTGGTTTAAAAAAATCTCTGTGTGTATGTGTGTGTCTATGTGTGTGTGACCACGATAGCGGTCAAACCGCAGAATATATCAATTCCAAATTTTACATTTACGACTATAATCTTCTCCTTGAGATCTGTTTAGATTTTCAATAAATTCGGTAGATCGGAAGTAGTAGTTTTCTTCAGTGAAAAAATGGAATTTTGCCAATATTTTGTCAACTACTAATTTTAAACAAATTTATAAGAAATTCAAATGCACTCAAACTTAAATATGAGAAATTTTGTATTAAAAAAGTTTTTCGAAATTCCTACCAGAAGTAAGTCTTTTACTTTCATCGAAAATCAGTTTTTTGCGAATATACCACAAGTCGTGCTTTCTAGACAGATATATTGCGAGTATAAAAGTATATAATTAAAACATAATTTTCTATACCTATTGTATAAAAGAATTTCAAAATTCGGACGAAATATCCCTTTTATTCTCTTAGCAAGTAGCACTTTTTTTAAATATCTAGCAAAGTATGCATTCTATAGAGATTTATTAAGAGAATAGAAGTACTAGGAATAGGATTTTGAATAATTTTTGTGTAAAAAAAAATCTTAAAATTGTATAATTTTAAACGCTCATACGTATAAAGAAAAGTTGTGTGGTGGCCACACCTCATTATTTTTATTTATTATACTTATTATATCTAAAAATTGATAACATGCAACCAACATTGCATTGATGTTTAATATTGTGTGCAACATTATCAAATACCATGTCAACTTATACCTTAACGTATTTTTGTTGACAGACATTTTATTTTAAATTTTATTGTGCTAACTAACTAAAACTAAGTGTAAGATAAGTAAATATATATCAATATCTTAAAACAAAAATTCAAACATATTTAACCTAATCTATACTAATTTTTATTTCAAACATTTTGTTATTGTAATTATTGATTTTTCCTACTTTCTATAATTATTGGGTTCATGGCAACATGTAATATTTTCATATATGAGTTATGAACCTTAGTTTTTATTATATTAGATCTAATTTCTTTTTAGATATAAGTTAGAGTGCTAAATAAACAAGAACGACTTTTCCACAATTTTCTAATAAGGAATTCAAGACATAATAAAAACTAAGGCTTATAATTCATATATGAAAATATAACATGTTGCCATAAACCCAATAATTATAGAAAATAGAAAAAATTAATAATTACAATAACAAAATGTTTGAAATAAAAATTAGTATAGATTAGGTTAAACATGTTTTAATTTTTGTTTTAAGATATTTTATTTATATATGAGTTTTGAGCCTTAGTTTTTATTATGTCTTGAATTATTTATTATAAAATTGTGGAAAAGTTGTTCTTGTTTATTTAGCACTCTTAACTTATATCTAAAAAGAAACTAAACCTTTGGTTTAATCCCATGGTTTGCTTCCATTTTTCTTCCATTTCAATTAGACAATTTTACACCATTACTAATACAAATCAAAGACAATAACTTTAGCTAAAAATATAAATATAGTATAAACTCTTAAAAATTACCAGTAATTACGTATTTTAACAACTTACCTAGCCATTAGTGTATGCAAATATCATATTTTTCCAGAAATTGAGATTGGTTTCTAGACTCTAGAGATGTAGCTCGACGGTGAAAACGGTTAATTTAAAAATTTATATTGTCAAATTAAAACACATTTCACATATTTAACTCTAAATAAACATTTGACTTAATGATTATTTTTTTACTGAGATGATATCTTAAATTTTATAACAGAACAGAACTTTGCAATTCCACGTTATAATACATGCATTAAAAAGTTTTTAAAATTGAAAACTGTACACACTGCATATATATATATGTGGTTATTGTAAAACATCTATTTCAGTATATTCGGAATTCAAACATAACCAGAACAAATATAAATTCAAGCCATTAGTAACGCATATTTGTGCAACGCTGATAAAATAGCGCATACGTAGTTATATTATCTGCCACTGCAGTCAAGTTCAATGTCAAACGCGAAATGCACTTGAAATGCATAAAGATTTGGCGATGAATTTGATCCGTCCGCAGAATTGATTTTGTTTTGCGGTAGACTTATTTTATTTATAGAATTACTTTATATAATTTACTTGATCAAACAACAAATATGCCTAGTATATTAGGGCGCAATTAAGATGAGTTTAGTGTCCGTATTTGTTTATTAATATTGTTGTATTATATGTATAGATGGTCAGGTTTAAAGGGTTTACGGATGACTATTAAAGATAGAAGAAAGTAATTAATGTAATCATAGATATGGTTACTGAAACACATTAAGGAAAGAAAGGAAGACGTAGGATAAACTAGTAACATTTCCTGATTCTAAAGCTATTTGCCTTACATTAGTATGAAGTTTAACATTAATGTAAATGTGTAGGTCGTATGTATAATTTCGTGATAATTGAAATAATTCCGTGATATTACATACCTTGTGGTAGTGCGTTTAATATTGTAATTGTGATAAATATGATTTCCTTTATAGTTATTCTTGTTTTGTAATGTGTATTAGTAATTTGTTGATACACATCCAAGTACATGTTAGATTAACAAAACCATTATATTTCTAATGTGGAAAGTATACAGAAATAAAGTATTTCAAATATTCTACCTATTTAAGTTAATGAATCACCTAATAATAATAGTTTTATTCACTGTAACAAAAACATTACATGGAAGTTACAATAATAATAATAAATAAAACATGATATATACGTATAAGTGTGTTAATTTTATTCATAGATGTTTTTGAACAAAAATAGATTATATTTTGTTGTAGATCTTCGAATTCCAGTAATCAACTCTACCTTCATTAGTTTTAGGAGATGGTAAGGAATCGGCAGTGATGCACTACATTGGTTAAAAAGAAATGTATGTGTTGGTGCACGTATTTTATGCTAGTTAGTATGTATAGGCATGGCAGGCTAAGTATCCTTTGATAGAGTAGTCTAAGTGGCTTCTTTTAAAGTACGAAGATTCTATTTGCTCCCTAAATAAGAATTCCATACATGATTCTGATGTGAAAGTTTGAAAAGCAGGCTGTTCTAGCTGCTTCATATGTAGAAATGTTTTTCATTCTGATTATACAATATTTTACTGATGTTAATGTTTTCGTTAGGGTAGATGCATGATAACTCCAGGTTAGTATGCAATCAATTGTCAAACCCATTAGTTACCCCACACTTTCCGAATATTGCTTGTTTTTTGCAAAGAACTTTAGATGTCTTCTGTCCATTCCGTTTTAATTAGTTTTCTTGAAACCATGCATTTGCTTCTTGTAAGACTTTTGTAGTTTATATATCATATTTCTCAAATGTTTTTCCGACAGTTAGAAATAACTTGTCGTACGCATATAAACTACTTTGTTTAAATTTTGCATTATAAGATATATTACAAAGAGCAAGGGCCCCGAACATAGAACCCTGTGGGACCCCTCTTACTACAGATTAAAGACCGAATCTTCTACTCTTAAACTCGCCTGCATATCTATATTAAGAAACGAAGACATCATTTGGTGTACCTCTTATGCCATAATAGCATAGCTTTTCCAGAACCACACCATGATTAACCATGTCACAACATCTTCATTCAATTTGTTCACAACTATCATACGACTCCATGACTGCTCTAGTATATTCCAGAGAAAAATTAAAACAATTAAAGAAGGGTCATAATGATAATAATATTGTATAGTAAGTCGCCATGCGATGTAGCTCAATAGACGATATATGCCAACCAACTTTATGTAACTTTAAGAATTTACCTAGCTGTCTAGTCAGATAGCAATGTAGTCACCTTATGATAATATTTGATTAATTTGCAAGGCCATGCAACGAAGAAGACATACTGAAGTTAGCGAAACCAAAATTTGTTTTTCCTTACGAGAATTCATCATTTCTAATATTACATTTTGAAACCAACTGTCGTTTAAATATTCTATATTTAATTCTATACATCTGAAGATATCTTATTGCTCTAACGTCTGTATTAAACTACATAACAGCCCCTATAATTCTGTAGTGAGAATAGTGATAGTGGGGGTTGCTTGCACTTTTCAATACACTTTTTACCTATAAAACGTTAAAGAGAGCGTCGAACGTTAAATTATCATTGAAAACAGCGCTAAATTTTGTAAATTAAGCCCATTTTCAAATTTCCACATCAAACTCTATCCTTACCAACACGTCCTGTATGGCACAACACTGCAAAGCGATACATCAAACTGAAGTAAGTAAAATAGTTCAAAACATGTTTCTAAATTATAATAGCACGACAATTAGTTCTGTGTCGAGAAATCGCTGCTTCTGCAGATAAATTAGTACTTTATAAGTTATACATACTTTTAGAAGAAAAGTAGCATTCGATTAACACTAGCGTGTATAATAAATGATTAAGTTGTGAAATATTTCACCATTCCAACGCTTCCTATGTATACGGATAATCCTAAAAATGCTATTGGAAAGCCGTAAATCAAGCTGAAGAGACAAATAGTCAAAGTAATGGATTTTGTTTACTGTGGATAAACATTTTTCGAATAGAAACCCAGTTAACTTTCGTCCTCCTTCTCTTATGCCCGATCTCACCGACATATCTTAAACTGTGAAAAATTTAAGTACTGCTTAAATATAAGTGTTACTTATTTTCCTATTTATTTGCACCATTTGATTTAAGTCACGACTTAAACTTATACGTACTGAAAACATGCATATCGAGCGGCAAAAGATGTTTACCATAGAAGGAAGCAATGACAATAGTGTATTCAGTCTCCGCTCTATAGAAAACGTATAGTAGTAAAAGTTGGGTTACTATAGCAACCAATACCCTCAACACACGTTTGCTGCACATGTTTGTCAAATGTAGAAATTCTACGTTGAATTACAATTAAAATTAGAGGAATTGAAGAAAATAAACCCAAATTGGGTGTACAACTTGTTAACACTAATAAAATGTAATTTTCAAATATATGTGTACATATTAAAATATGTATATTTAATTATATAAATAAATAAATGTAGAATTTTTTTTCGTTTGAATTTGAATTAAAACTTATTTTAAATAAAAAGACTTGAATACTTGATAATAATTTATTAAAACTGCTAATGCATATTATATTTTCTATTTACAGCTGAGAAATATAATTTATCAATACCAATCTAACTTGAAAACCGTTGTTATTATTATTAAAAGCATTAATGCCTAAAGGATATTGCCATTTTGTATGAGCTGCTCTAACATTTCATTATTGTCATCATTTGAATTTGTATGTATTCTAATCGGGGTAATAAATCTAGTACGGTTTCATTTCGCAGAAGAAAATAATTAAAAAATTGTAAGTCGGGCATACTCTTAAAATGATCGTTTCTAATATTAATCTGCCGTGGAATTCCATTAACCACTAAAACTAACACAATTATATCTATAATACCATTATTCATTTGCATTAAATTGAAATATTCCCGTTCCATCTTTTTAATGAAAATATAACCACAATTCACAATTATGTTCTTGTGTAGGTACGTTATCAACAAAAACTTATAGGTTAAGTAAGCTTTAAGCTCTGGATATCGCCGGCTTAAATTTAAGATTCCATTTTATATTTAAGTACTCCTTAAACGTACCGTGCAACAGAATAAGTAGAACTTAGTACTTTAAGTGTTGCTTAAAATTTAAGATAGGTCGGTGAGATCAGGCATTAGAGGCTTACAAAGCACATGGTATGTGCTACGGACAAAAAAAGTGGGTCAATATTTTTGCCTAATGTGCTGGTATTTTGAAACAAACGTCAATAACTCATGTCAGAAAAATTGGTTAAAATATTGTCAAAAAACACAAAGTAAAACCAAAATGGACTAATAATAGTCTATTCAAAATCACTTTTTCTCTTAAGGGTCCTATATAGTGGATCTGTCAACAATGGAAAAATGGTAGATTTTAGATGCAAGATATTTTTGTTGATTTTAAATTTGGAGAAAACCTTTCAACGTCAACTTATGAAAAATTTAGAAAAAAATTATCGGATTAAAGAAAATTAATTAATATGTCAAAATATTAAAAACAAGTTTTCTCAAAAATCCTTCGGGGGAGATTTGTTTGCTTGAGTTCACGTTATAAATCGAATAGAAAGCTACCCGGCTGTACACTTATTTTTCGTTCAACTATTCTTTTCTTTCTTTAAAATGAATATAAAATAAATTAAAAGTAGGCAACCCACATTACAATGAATTGTTATTCTGCTATAAATATTTCCCGCAGTTACAAATGTGTAAATAGTTGGTCATAAATGAATTTTTATTCGCTTAGATATTGAGTTATTATTTCAAATATTTATTATATGTTCCCTATAATAATAATAATAATAATAATAGCTTTATTTGTCCAACGGTTTACCCAGTTATAGGACAGTATTAAATATACACATAATGTACAACGTACTACTCAATAACTTATACTAATAACTCAAATATACAACAGAATTGTGAGTAATAATAAATATGAAAACAATATAATTAAGTAAAGTAAAAAAAATATGTCAAAAAAATATGTCCCCATAGTGAAGATTAGCGGCTCTGCACATCACCACCAGCGGAGATCCTTTAAGAAGGTTAGTGCGAGAAAAGGGAAGAAGGAAGGTATGGGTAAAACGAGAGGAGATTCTAGGAATGAAGAAATCCAGACATGAGAGCAAATAACGGCAGTCAACACGCCCACTGGATAGATTCCATACAAATCGTGCACCATGTATCTCACGACGGTAACTCAAGGCTTGCATATCATGAGCGTCTAATAAATGTGAATAATCTATGCCACGCTGAGGATAAGTACCGGAACATTTAAAAGACAAATATTTCAGGAACCTTCGCTGCACTCTTTCAATGGAAAGTTGTAAGTAAAGATATTGAGGAGACCATACTTGAGATGCATACTCCAATTTGCTCACAACTAGACTGAAATAAAGTGTTTTCATCAACTGAATATTATTAAAAAATTTGCAACAACGCAATATGAAACCCAACGTCCTAGACGCAGATGCACACATCGAGTCTATATGGTTAGAGAAGCTGAGCCGAGTGTCAAAGTATACCCCAAGGTCCCTAATACCATTAACTCTAGACAATGTATTTCTGTTTAGGATATATACTGATGATACATTATTTACTTTACGTGTGTAAGATATGAAGCAACATTTATCAATATTTAACTTTAAATTGAATTTGCGACACCAGTCAGCCAAGACACTTAAATTACTTTGGAGTTGGACCACATCATTCCAGGATTTTATAGAACTGTAAATTTTCAGATCATCAGCATAAGCAAGTACCGGACACGTTAATTGCATCAGTACGTCGTTTATGTACAATATGAATAAAAGAGGACCTAGATTTGAGCCTTGTGGCACCCCAGATGAAGGAAAAAATTCTGGCGACTTGTACCCATTATAAAAAACGTAATTAGGTCTCTTAGTGAGATAAGAATGGATAAGCTTGAGCAAATTCGGCGTTAATCCCAGTGCATATAGTTTGTTCATTAAGAATCCATGATCTATCGTATCAAATGCTTTGCTGAAATCCGTATAAATCACATCCACCTGTCCTGAATTGTCCAACTCTCGACAGGTAAATTGTGCTAGCGCAGTCAGGTTAGTAACTGTCGAACGCCCCCGCACGAATCCATGTTGGTGTTGAGAACTCAATGATTTAGTATTAAAATATATGCATGAATAAAGTACTCTTTCGAATACTTTCGCAAAGTTGCAAATGATCGAGATCGGTCTGTAATTCTCCCCTTTGGTACTGTCATCTTTTTTAAAGATGGGAGAGATTCTTGTTCTTCGCCAACGGCCAGGAAATTCCGACGTCTTGATGGATAGGTTTATAATAAGCGCCAGCGGCTTTGATAAGGAGGATCCTGCTTGACGCACCAATTTGCTAGGGATCTGGTCATCACCTGCACTGAAATCATCTGGTAATGCGGACATAATTCTAAGCAATTCATCCTCAGAGGTACCATGCAAAGTAAACGGTAAGTGGTTGGATTCCGAATCTTCCACGCAAAAGGGGGTACTAGGATGATAAATAGATGAAAACATATCCGCAAATCTGTTGACTATGCCTTGAGGGGAGTCTATTGGGGTATCATTGAAAGTTAAAGTACTAGGAATACGCGAAGATCCAGTTTTGCTTCTCATATATCGAAATATCTCTCTAGGATTACTCAAAATAGAACTTTCAACTTTGTCCATATAGGATTTATAGGATTCATTAATAAGCGTCTTGCAGATTCCTCTCAACCTTTTAAATTCACAATTATAAAATTGATTCTTCGTAGCTCTCCATTTTGGTCGGTAGTAAGATTTTATCTTCAAGTGATGTATAATCTGCTTAGTGAACCATGGCGGATATACAGATTTGTAATTGATTGAACTTTTCGGTACTGAATCATCAAATATATTGTATAATGTAGTGTAGAAGTCATCAAGAGCGCAATCGACATTATTATGCTCTTCAAGGAGAGTCCAATCCACATTCGAAATATCCGAGCAAAGCTTTTGATAGTCAGCTTTTTGAAAATTGTATCTAAGATTGTCATTTGACGGAAAATTTGGAAAATTAGTTTCTGCAGTTGAAACATGTAAAGAGATAGATAAAAGTGGATGATATGGGTCGACAGGTACGAATGGAAATTCGTCAACTTCAATTGAGGCTGAATGTATTGTATTAGACAGTAGCAAATCTAAAAGACGATTATTGCAGTTAACAATATTATTGTATTGTTTCAGTTGAAGTGAGGCGCATAAGAGGTGAAAGGTTGTAGATTTAGCACAGGCAGAAAGATTGCAAGAAAATTGTGGAATATTGAAATCCCCAAGCAAAACGCATGGTTTATCTATAAGGAAAACCTCCAAGACTTCAGAAAACAGCTCAAAATCATGCTGCGGGATATCACGAGGATTGTAGACGGCAACAATATAAAAATTATTTGTAGTACACTTACAAGCTACCAAATCCACTAATGGGACTATACATAGATGAGACAACATCAGTGCTGATTTGCTCGAGGTTGAGGGTGTTACTCCATGCAATAAATACTCCACCTCCCGTTGATCTATCAGTTACAGAAAACTTCCTGTCGGATCGAATGACGCTGTAAAATGGCGGTAATATTTCGGCATTATTAATGGAGTCATCTAACCAACTTTCAGTAATAACAATCATATCGAACGCAGAACTGCAGGCATTCACAAAGAAAGTATGCGTTTTAGATCTAAGCCCACGAGTATTTTGATAATAAATGTTAAGAGGAAGGGAAGAATCGTTGGACGTGGTTAGTTTAAAGATATAATTTCTGGAATACCGTTACGATATTTAATTTTTAGATTTGTTTCTCCATTTCTTATGCGGCTGCTCAATTCTGCCTTGGCTTCTTTATGGATTTGTAGTTGCATTGGTGTTCGATCACGAAAAATCGATAGTGAAGAGAAATTGGCGTTAGATCTCAGCCTCGACACATTACGCAAAATCCTCGTTACAGCTGCATCCGATGAAAATGAAACCTTGATTGGACGCTTACGGGTCGCATCAGTTGGATCAAATTTGCCCAGTCTTGATACCTGAAAATCACCCGCATCGACTTGAATATTAGTATGTGTAAAAGTACTCGGACATCCTTGGCTTATTAAATTATGTGCTATGCAACCAATATTACATTTTCCATTCACTAGCGAGGACCCTCAAGTATCTTACTATAGTCTATTTTTAAAATAGCGAGACGAATTTCTGAACAGATCACTTTGACAGTGAAATCTCATTGGTTGAAAGCAAGGCCAAATGACACCGTATCAATCTTGCTGAGATTCTGTCAACTGACAATGTTTATGGTTAAGCCTTGTTGTTGTTTCTATTATTTCTCCGTTATTTCATTATATACTTTACCAGTTCTTTTCAGAGCTCGACAGTAATAGTTATCAGATATACTCGTATGTTTGTTTTCAAGATTTTCGTGCATGTAATTTGGGACAGGGGTATGTTCAGAAATTCGTCTCGCTACTTTAAAAATAGACTATAATATCAAGTGTTTTATTCCACCATTTCGATTTATAACATCTGCTACTCTTCGCGGTACAGAATTAAATAAACTTAAACAGTATGCGTCCGAAATATCATCCCACGCATCATTGATTGTAAATCTTGCATATTTCGTGGTCGAGCATTTCATCTTTGAATATTACGAATCACTAGTCCCCACACGTTCTCCATTAGGTTTAAATCTGGGCTACATCTTGGCCAGTCGACCACATGAGTATTATTTGCATCAAACCATTCAGTCACTAGATGAGCTCGATGGTTTGGGCTGTTATCTTACTGAAAGATATATCTTTGGGGAAATAATTGTGACACTAAAGGCCCTATAATATTTCCTACAATTCTAATGAATTCAATACTATTTAAACGTTCTTCAATGTGCCACAAAACACCTGGCCCACGACCTGATATCGAGGACCATATGTTAGCCGAAAAGCGGCCACTTTTATTATTTTCGGACACATATGGTTCATCGAATCTGATGTTTTTGGGGTCGATAGGTACGAAATTTACCATTATAACCAATAGGATTGAAAAGTTTTCTCAATACTGAAGATCACCGAGTTTCAAAAATGTTCATTTTGGCGCATATGTTGTAAAGCAAATCCAAGTTGGTATTCTTTGTGTCCAACTGTTAATTTAGGATTTTGTACTGCTGCATGACAACGCAGCTCAAACGCTTTAACACGTCAGCGACCAGTTCGAGTAGACTCAGGAAAATTTATATCTTTAACGGGCTGAATTACAGTTGAAATTGCATTCCCTCTTAACACATTCACCAAAGCCAAACCTTTTTCGGGAGTTGCAATACTTCTACGTCCTGATCTTGGATTTCTGTTTATATTTCCTCCATCTCTTCATTTTCTAACAATTTTAAGCACTATGTTTTTATTAATGTTAAATTGTAGCGCAATCTGCCTAATAGATTATTAATTTTCTGCAATAGCAATTATTCTTGCTTATTCAACAGTATTAACGTGTGGCATTTTTGCGAAAAAAATTATCGTTGACAAATTGATGACAGTTATGAAGTTATGACTACTATCACATTACTATCATTGTTTATTAAAATTATCCAGTAAAGTTTTAAAAGCCAACAATAAGAACTAAAATAAAGGAAAATTTTATCTAAGAGTAGTCCCACTTTTTTCTGTCCATTACTGTACCTGCAATGTAATAATTTGACACTGTAAATCTATGTTTCAAGTGATCAATATACCATTGTTTATGAACAAAGATATTTAACTATGCTTCTTTAAAAAGCATCGGATCAAATATAAAGAGTATCTACAACGAAATAAATTACATTATGTTACTTAAGTATTGCATTTTAGAAATTTTCTTCTATCACTTGCATTTAATACTAATAAACTAATAATCCTTTAGAAGTATGTTTGGCAAAGAATAAAAAAAATACTTTAATTGTTTTGCCCTAGGTGGCGGACCATTCAGACTAAATTACTATTTTAATTAAAGCATAATGCCAACAATACAACATAAAATGTTCTACATTAATACCAAGAACCAACAAGAAAAAAGTGGTAATTTTTTTCCTGTTTAATTTGTTCTTGAGTACTTCTGGCATTCTTCTAGCATTAAGTAACATATTTAAACTTGTTTTTGCACTTCATATAGAGCACCAACATATATACATACATATACACATACAAATGTATGTAAATATTTAGAGAGTGAGAGAGAGAGAGAGAGAGAGAGAATATTTATACCTAATAGAAAATATTTTTTTCTCTATGCCCAATATAAAACGAAAATAATCTATTATTATAAGGAAGGTCATAACAGGCGTGTACCGAGTCACAGAGTATATGCCGTCTGTTACCTCCAGGCTGTGCAGAATTAAAACAAAACGTGATTATTGACCTTGAATAAATTTTTTGTTAATTATTAGAGGGACATATGCAGCGAACTAAAAGTGATGTAAGTTTTGCGTGCTTATTTTTTCTATTGTCTATTATATGTTATTGGAAACCAAATCGTCAAATCGATTATTTTTGTTTACTATGTGTTTAAATAATATCCTCTTATAAAATATGAAATACAGGAAGAATAAAATTAAAATTAAATTAACTAAAGAAATCATAACTATCCGTTAGGTAATGAGTAAAGATTCTACATTTTTAGGCATTTGTCCATAGTCGTCTCGTCCAAAAAAAAAGGATTTTTATCGGAGTGTTACTGGGGCTATTATCTGTTTTATAAAGAGAGAGAAAAATTCAAACTAATAAATATAATTGTATGTATATGTATACATGTCTTAAATTTTCGGCATGTAAGGCTCTCGATTAAAATAATCTCTATTGAAGAAATACAGCTGAAGTTACCAATAAAATGAATGATAAAATAAGGAAAGACCTTTGGTTGAATGCTTTTAGTAACATATGAATGATTTTTTTTGAAATTGATACTTTGAATTTTAATAATCTGTCATCTAAACATATTTTTTGCAACTACTAGAAATGCGCATATTCACTTGATGTCCAGACAGTTTAAACAATGTCTGGCGGATTTTGGTGGTTTTATTCTGTCCTCAGTTGACATTTTAGAAACATCTGAACACTGGTACGAGGTAGGCGCCATAAATTTTCGGCCTGACAGGCTTATACAGGTTCAAACGTGTTCATACTCCGTCATGTCATGCATGCACATACGCGAGGTGTATACTATAAATATGACGGTTCGAAGTCTAGTAGTTTTTAGTAACCAGCCAACCAACGTGACTAGCGCACGACAATGTCTGAAATAATGAAAATTGAGTACCGCGCGGTCATTAAATTTTTAACAAAAGAAGAGTGATTCATCTCATTCGTATTCAACTGTAAAAAAGTGTGCAAAATGTTTCCGTTTGGGACAATTATCCCTAGAAGATGCTGATCGGCCGAGTCGACCAATTGGAGAAATAAAGCCTCAACAAATTTTAATTATTGAACATTTAGTGCTAGAAGATCGCCGTTTGAAAGTGAAGGAATTAACAGTAATAACAAACATTTCCAAAACAAGTGTTCACCGAATTCTCCATGACCAGTTTGGGTATGAAAAAATTAGTGCTAGATGGGTACCGCGACTTCTTTCTGCTCTTCAACGTGAACGTCGAGTCGAATGTACGCAGACGTTTTTAAAAATGTTTGGAGACGACCCAAAACCGATTTTGGGTCCATTGTCACAGGGGATGAAACAATGGTTCTGTTTTATGATCCTCTATCGAAATGGGAGTCAATGGAATGGCGGCGACCTGATGAACCTCGTCCCAGAAAGGCGAAAGTTGTTCAATCAACGAAAAAGGTGATGGCCCGAATATTCTGGGATTGTGAGGGCATTTTGCAAATTGACTTTAAAGAGCGCAATACAAGTGCGTCTTTATTGCATAAATTAACGGACAGTATTCGTGCAAAAAGTCGTAGAAAATTGACAAAAGGAGTGCGATTATTGCACGACATTGCCATCCGTGAATGCGGCTTTCAAGAAATGGAACATCCACCGTATAGTCCGGATATGGCTCCTTGTGTTTTTTTTTGCTTTCATATTTAAAAAAAGACCTTAGGGACGTAGTTTTAAAGACGACAGTGAGTTGCAAGCAGCTGTTATAGAACATTTTCACGGAAAAACTTCAGATTATTTTTACAAGGATATCGAATTATTAGTTAATGGTTGTAATGAATGTATAGAACTTAGGGGAGATTACATTGAAAAATAAAAATTCTTACATTGTTCCAAGTTTCTTTTTTGTATATCAGGCCGAGAATTTATGGCGCCTACTTCGTATATGCCTTGACCAGCGTTACATACTAGGCATTTTATCTGCTGCTGCGATAATTGAAAAAATGAATATTTTTTAGATTTACCTAATTTCACTTGAGCTGATGGATATTACGAATTCTTGGATTGTTGGTATTTGATTAGACTTCATGTGAGATTCCCAAGTGTTTGTTTGTAATTTTATTAATCTTATTTATAATCATTCCACTGGACGCTTTAGTGATTTTAGCGCTTACGAGTGCTTTTATATAAAGTGATATCCTTGTCATAGCGTGCTGTAACTTCCTTAAATGCAATTAGGTAGCTCGTCAACAGCTTCAATATGTTTTGTAATGATTATTCTTTTGTCATTAAGTTTTTCCTTAACTCACTCTTTAAATGTACAAGAAAAAATGGCAAATTGTGACCATAACTTTTCGATTTTTAACAACCTTGCTATTAGTAAACCGGCATCTACTTCCTTTCCTTCTTTAAATGAATTTATGTACGTTTGAAATTTTATAACAAAGTCTTTGACTGTCAGTACCTCTCTTTATTTTTAATGCTTTTAGGCTCTATTGCTGTTGTTCCGTAGCCATAGGAATAATTGCAAGTAGTTGATGGATAGGATGCGTGGGATAAATTAATTGGAAATTTGTCTTTATTGTGGATTGTTGTTTCTCTTCAAATTCCTTTGCGGAATGGCAGCCAATGAAGATCGTAATATTGATGATTTCGTGTGTTACTATATCTGGCTCAAAGGAGCAAATGTTCGGTTTGCGTCAATGTATTTGCGAATGGACTGTATGGCCAGCACTTAAATATTTTACTTTAAATAAAAACATCTTAAAAATTACTATATACACTGCACTGTTAAAAATGCCTGTTATATTTCATTATATATTCATTAATATTTACCTAATTTTTAATGGGATTAAAGAAAACACGTAATATACTATGCGATATGCAAATACATAGTAAATAACAAGTATTATGAATTTCACATCAAAATGCTTTTAAAATTCAGTAAAAGCACATAACATGTTATGCGTCTTTTAAATTAGAGCATGCGCATCCAAATTAGTCGCCATTAATCTTGTTAATACCTACATAACTGAGGTGACAAGGAAATAGTGTCTGTGTTTTTATTGTTGTAGCAATTGAAATAGATAGGCTTATATACTATAACAATGATTACTTGCAGCAGATGCAAAACTGTGCTACACAGAGAAAATACGATTGTAATATGCTATTTATCACATATAATAAGACTTAAGCAACATTCATCTCGTAAAACAGCTTTTTAAAACATCTGAAAAAATGAAAAAGTTCTTGAATAATAAAACGAATATTGGACGAAAATGAAAGCGCTTCTACAAAAGAAATTTTACAAGTAATTACAAAATACTTTCAGGAGGACTTTGGTGCTATTTACAGATTTACAGAGGTAAAATATTTAGTCGGTTTACATGATTTTATAAAAATAATATAAATTTTATTTGTAGAATCCGTCAGATGATGTCATTGAGGCCAACCTGGCAGGTGCACCATGTATAATATACTCGTAAAATGTTAAATTTGTAGATATAGTTTTGTATGTAAAGTGTCTTTAATTCTCTATTGTCAAAGCAATTACTAAGAAGAAAATTTTGAATTTTCTAAATATGGTTTTATGCTTTTTCTATTCCGGTGCTATAAAGTTCACTTTACGACACCCGTTTTGGTTGCATAAAGTATTACTTTATCGCACGCTAATTTTATTTTTTTGAAGTTGGTAACAAAAAAAAATGGAACCAAATCATATTTAATCTAACAAACATGTGTAAGAAGTTGTACAGAGAATAAAAAACTCAGTTACGAACATTTTATTTACGCTAATTAACAATATAAATGGGATGATAAGTTTTTTGATGCTTCTATTGAAATTTACTTCCCATGTTGAATAGTACAACTGTTATAAACGTTTACTATAACACTAGAAGATTCGTGTGCATTAATAGAGATTCCAGGCAGATTTTGGGAACACACTATGTTTTGTGTACATTCTTGTTGATTCATATTGACTGACACATTACTGACAATTGTATCAGAAGTCGATGGATTGTGAATGATTTTAGTGGATGTATTAGGTACACTAGACAGTATTTCAGCTACCTCAACTTTTTTCATGGTGGAATTATCAATGTAACATTCGGCCACTGTTGAGGATTTCTATCCTCCATGGCGCTTAATTGTTATTTAGTCACCTCCACTATTAGCCAAGTGTGTCACACTGGAACGTCTAAACCAATGTCCAGTGAAGAGCTCAGGATTAGGTAAATTTAAGTAATATTTTTTGGTACTTTTCCTATGGTATTAATACCAATTGGACTATTCACGCAAGATCCATTTCTATATTGCAGGAAGAAGCGTTTATGTGTAACATGGCTGGGACGAAGTGAATAATAATTTTAACCAATCCATAATCTTTGTGTTATAATAAATTTTCTTGGAACATAAGTTTTAGTTTTTGTCACTGCAATCATTATGACATCATTTTTAAACTGTATATCATCTAAAGTCATGTTCGTTATTTCTTCACGACGACAAGCTCCATTATAGCCCATTATAAGGATAATCTAACAGAATATTAATATGACTATTATAAAAAAATAATTTAGAAAATTAGTAAAATACAACTACAATGATATCCTTATTACTTACTTTCATCGCTAAATATGTTTTATTATCAGCTTCTATTATAAACTAGTTAATATGGTCTATTTCTAAAATCTTGGATTTCTTAGGCTCGTAGCCTTCAGATATTCTTTTCAAAAAGCCTAGAAAATTTTGAGATATCTATACTTTATAAAAGTATAGATATAACAACGTAACATTGAATATGTAGACCTCAAGGCTGATGCCTTTTTTATCTTTCTTTCTTTGTCAAAATAAGCAATTACTACATTTTCCGTAATATTCACATTATTATTTTCTTTACACCAACTTAAAAAGAGGTGGTATTGCTTTTCATAAATATGTCGAGACTTTGTTGGCAAAAGATTTTCTAAATTGGCTTCTGCTATTTTAAGAATCCATTTTGTTGATAATTTGAAATAACTTATTTCGTAAATTAGACTAAATTTTAAACAAAATGACAAGTCCGCCGATATTCAAATATTAAAATTGTTTTACTTAAAAATCTGAGTAACCAACTTCAAAAAAACAAAATTTCTAAAATGTTCGAACAAAACATGTCTCTCATTTTAATCTTTTTTGAACTTTCAATAACCGAAATAGAAAAAATAGTATATAATACACGTTTCATAAGACATGATTTTTGTGCACTTGTTCTTTAGAAAACTCGCATAGCGGCTCGTTTTATAAACTTGAACGCTTGCGCAAAAATCGTGTCTTATGAAACTTATATCTTAATATACTATTATGCACGACAAGAAGACATCCCGCCTATATACTTTATTTATATGGATCATCAACTAATAAACTTGGATGCTTACAAAAATTTCAAAGATGCGTTCATGGTCTCTTTTTCGTTATATTTTATATATAACAATAATAATTCAAAGACTGGTACTCAAAATATATCCAGGCAGCGGATCAAAATCAAAAAAAATTAATCTTTTTGGAAAGAAGGTTGTTAATGTTATGAATAAATACAAAGATTTTTAATTTTACTTGAATACATACTTTAACTTTAAAATTATTTTTCGTTTCATTAGGTATATACAGGTTGTATTTGAAATAAGGGGACAGAGTATGATAAATGGAAAGGTGCAATTATGCAGAATATAAATCCTAAAAATTGTGAGTCAATTACGACACGGACGCCAAAATTAAAAACCCCCGAAAAGTGTTTAATGTGCCGCCTATGGATTTAGCATGTGTCTATATGTCGTAGGTATCGCGCCAGACGTCGACGGTTCCACACAGGTTGAGGAGACGTAATAATTTCTATTGAAGTAAATAAACACGCATAGATATACGCAATAACAGCTGTAGACGTTATAAAAACCCCAATGATAGCATTGTTTACTATTTCTAAACAGGTGTTCATGCTAAGAGTTCAACAACCTTAATATGAAATATCAGCTGTTAAAATATCTTATTTTTCAACAACGAGATTTTTTTTTATTGAGATGGATTATTTAGATATTACGTTTTCTTCGGCTATTACTGTTATTATGATTAAATTCAACGACTTTTTACTTCTTATTTCTCACAAAAACAAATTTGTGTTTTAAAATTTGCCCAACTCTACTTGTGAGAAACTTTTATTTTAATTGGACGCAAGTAAATTAAGAAAAAAAACATAATTTATTTCAGTTCGTGTGTTGTGTAAGCAATAGTCGAAACATCCACACGTAACAATCGAACGAGACTGACCTCGCACGCCGTCACACTCCTACTTACTAACCCACCCTTAGCCTACAGTCGTATTAAAGTGCAGTGGCACGACGAATATTTTAAAAATATCTTTGTAATTTTTAAAATTTGAATTTGCGCAAAATATTTTGGATTTGAGTCTAATAAAATTACATCTTTCCATTAATCATACTCTGTCCCCTTATTTCAAATACACCCTGTATATTGTACTTATTGGAACTTGGAGTTTATATTTTGTTTAGAATAACTTATTTATTCTTGTCGTTCAATGTCGTTCAATTCTTGTGTCAATTGTCGTTTCCAAAATTAAAAATAGAATATATTTATACTTTATAATAATTATTTTTAGTTTATTATCCAACCAATCATTAAATATTTAGCATCCAGACTGAAATTGTACTTGGAACTAATGTTTTATTGTCGATGATTCGTTTTATATTACAAAAGACGCATCAAATATAACATATATTGAGTCGAAACAATTACGAAATGTATGTGTCTTTTAATAGTCAGTCATATTACCATGTAAATGTACATATTTGATGCAAAAATTTTACCACTTAAGTAATCATAAAATAATTATGTAATTTTACAAAGAAACTTACCCTCACTAAGTATACAAATTTACAATGTAATTTTCAACAAGCTGGTATTCAAAGGGGTTTCAATTTACAGTGTAAATTTTAGTAAGCAATCGCTGAAAGCAATTCCATAATATATCAAGTAAATTTAAAAATTCTATAACATAACGTTTGTCACAAAATTGCCAACGTTATGTTATATAATATTTTCTTACAATGTGGACTACCTTGTTTACTATGAATAGAACTATCTTTTAAAGTATGTATGAGGTGAACATCCCATATAGAACTGATCTTCTTTCTTTTCTTACACAGCAGGAAGACTTCAGAACAATTAAATAACTCCCACCAAACCAGATACTATTGGCGGAACAAAATAGTATCTGACGTAAACCTACAAGTAAATTTTTTACAATGTCCAGATGCACCAAGTTGGATGGAAATTCCAAAGATTTGCCATGTATTGTATTTTGGAATATAAACAATTATGTCCATTTAAAATAGGGAAAACACTGGTCTCTTATAAAAGAGGAACAAATTGGGTGTAATGCTTTTATAATAAAGATAAAACAACTTGAAACCGACCAAAAGCTTCGGAGCAAATAATATTTAAATTTGTACTTTTCACAAAGTGCAATAACACTTCAGCTTTTAATGATTTTAACTATGTATGCAATAGCGACGACAATAACATGATATTACATTATATCTATAATATAATATCATGTTGTCTACATATAAATGTGTAGACAACAGTGTGGTTACTAATTGAATATACGACTCATAAGAAGTAAATAATCTTGCATTCGTAAGAGAAAAGCTTTGGATAGTTACAAAATGTCCCCTGATATACATTAAGTGTTAAAAGAATTCGAGAGAAAAAGTGAATCGTTTCGATTTGAACTGTTAAATTACATCTATGAATTCCCTAAAAACGCCATTGCTGTTCATGACAGCCGTGAAGGTTTTATTAAAGAGTTCTTCGTATAGTGAATAGTGAATAACTGGTTCCTCAAAAACAATTTCTAAGGTAGAAAAATCCATGAATGAATTGCGAATACATGTACGTAGCACTACAAGACTATTCATGACATGTTCTTAGAAATTTAAGTAAGAACTAATTTTTTTGCAATAGATGTTTTTAATATCAAGAGAAATATAATTTGCCTAAAAAGAAACGAAAAGGTAAAAATGTTTGGCATTACTAACGACAGCTTTTTTTTAGAAAAGGTATTATTTCCGTTTTCAATTTATAAATGATCTGTGTTAAGAAAAAGACCAAAAAGAAAACTTTTATTTTATTATACATTCGGCTCCTTTCATTTGAGCGTAGGTACAGTCATGACGCTATGTGCTTGTATTTTCGAGAAAAATAAGTAATATAATAATTTGGATATCGAAAAACTATTAGAAATAGAATCTTACCAATTCAGATTATTATTAGTAAAACATATTTATGGGGAAAAATAATCATTAGATCGTACAATTAGAATGTGCCGCCAGGCTATATGCACAATCGACAAGCCTTAGGATTTCTGTAATATCACAAATTGTGATTTAGACTTGAAGAGGTTTTCGCAAATGAATAATTCTTCAAGATTTTTTTTGTACCACTTTACCCTATTATGTTCTAAAATAAATGTATACTATATAAAAGTGGCCCGATTTTGATAAATGTTTTTGTATTTGAAAGCTTATAGTTGCACTTAAAATCTGGTCCATATTTTAGCTCGAGATATAATAGTAAAACAACTTTTTTTCACAACGAAGGGAAACTGTGGATTGTATATAATTAATATAATTTTACGTCATAAGCGGGTGAAACCGCAGGTAAGAGCTGGTATATAATAATAATAACTTTATTCAATTTTTACATATAATGTTTTGAATATGTCAGAAAAGTCGAAAGTAAAAAAGTAATGGCCATCTACAAACTAGAACGCACTCTTTTGCACAACACTTTTGGGAGTTTATGGTGGAAAAAGAGAAATCTGTGTTATTTCCCTGGTTCCATAACAATGGTGAAGTTTTTGATATTTAAATAATTTGTAATTTTCTTTCACGAACAGAACACATTCCATCATGTACAGACACGGCAATGTGTTCTTTTTTTATAAAAATATTCCTAATGTATAATTTCTGGAGGATAAATATCCTAGTCACAGCTGAAGATGCTCCCCAATACAAAATACTATTCCGCGGCCTTGACTCAACATAAGCATAATATGCATCAAGACGCACTCATTTACTGACGTTGTCATTACTCTTACTGCGTAGTTAAAAGACGATATTTTACCCGCCAAGTACTCAAACTATTTTTTTCCAGTTCAACTGCGAATCCACTTGATCATCCCCAATATTTACTTCTTGACGTTCGTACTCCACAATGAAAGAATTCTTTTTGAAGTTCGTAAAATGTAATATATTGGTTTTTTGCATATTCATATTTAATAGATTTTGTTGAAACCAATTCTTTAATAACGATAATGTTTCTATTGATTTCATTATCTTTACTTCGTATTACAACTGAGGCGTCATAAGCGAAAAGTGCAGTTGTACACGTCGTTACCAATAACAAATCTTTTACACAAATTACAAATAGGAGAGGCCCCAATACTGATCTTTGCGGAATTCTTCTCTCTATAGATTATCCATGTAGACTTCAAGCCACTGACACGATAAACTACACACTGACTGATATTAGTTCCAATTTTTGGTACATTACATCATAATTCACATAGCACTTGATAAATTGCTCTTGATATAGATCTACCAATTTTATACCCATTTTCTCCGGTGATATATTTGTGCAAAAAACGCTTGAAGATAATATTCTCCACAATTTTGACAAAGTCCGACAAAATAGACAGCGGTCTACAATGTATGATATCAGCTTTATTTTAACCACTCCCTGAACGTCTTCCTCGAATAAAACTTTACGCCATTACTGTTTATACTGCGTACATAGTAGCGGCTGGTCTATCCTTAATTGTTCACATTTTTCATTTGCATTAGGTATATTTATGCTTGTCAATGAAACTTTTTAGATGACAACTTTTTTTCCAATTGTGATTTTGTTATTAATTACTATTGATTTACGTTGCCGCTACGACAAGATGACTGATTTCTTCTAATACATTTCTTATACACTGTGTATTAACCAAATAAAAATTCGATAATAAATAAATAGGGGCGTGTTCGAGAAACGCTCGGGCACGTCGATTGGTATTTTTGGTTCTGCATTTTTTTCAACAGAAACTTTTTATACATGGTGTGTAATGTAACAGTGACCAATACCAACTTTTTTATTTTAAATACAACACCCTGTATATTATTCAATTTTTGTTTTTTTGTTAAAGTTTCCTGCACATATCTTCAACTGTTTCGGAAAGATTAAGGGTTTTCAGATTTATTGAAAAATTAACATTAAAGAAAGAAAATTATTTGATTACAGAAATTCGTTACAACACACTTAAAAACAAATAAGTAAGCTGTTTATTTCTTGATATGTAAGAAAAAACAACAAAAAAACATTCCTTTTTACCGATATGAAATAAACAAAAACTGTAAATGCTTTTGTTTACTTTGGTTAAAACGTCTGCCTGCATAACAGTTAAGTTGTCAGTATTATAGTCGTTTGAATTTTGTTAACTGCATATCAGAAAAATGGTTCATTTAACAGAAATGCACAAAATAACAATTATACAGATGATTGGTTATGGAGATATCACACGGACATAAATGGAAGTTCCTGGCTTATTTCATGAAACATTTCCAAATTTGCCGCCTATATGCCAAGGGACAATTAGTAAAATAGAAAAGCAGCTTCGCGAGCTTGAACATGTAAAGCACATAAAAAAGGCAACTGCCAATGCAATAAGTGATGATAACAAATTGGATATTATACTTGAGTTTAAGGAAAACCCACATACTTCTAGTCGACAAGCAGCCACAATGTTGGATGTTAGCTATTCATCGATTATTCGAACATTAAACGAAAAGAAAACGCATCCCTATAAAATGAGCTTATGGAAGACATTTTGATAGGAAAACGTATTGTTTTGAACAAATGATGGCAATGTTAGATAACAATGTGATCCAATTAGAACATGTTTTGTTTTCTGATAAGTGTACCTTTACACTTCACGTTCATGCTCATCCTTAAAATTGTGGCTATTGGTTCAAAGGAAAATACTCACTGGACAAATATTTGGGTGCATAGAACCTTCTTACTTTAATTGACTGCTACTTGCTCGTATAGCGATTATCTCAAAAATTACAAAAGAAAGGTATAGGACATTGTTAACAAAAATGAAAGCGAATAAAAAAAGGAACAAAATGGCTCAATAAAATACTGGGTGTTCCATTTAAAAAAAATAAGTTTTTGGTATGTGAAAATTTCAGGAAGAAGGCTTTGAAATAAAAACAAAGTTTTTTGAGGTACTGTCGAGTGCAACTTTAACAAATAATGCAGAATTTTCTTGGCTACAAGCACCATCAAAGTTAATGTTTTTACTTTTAAAAACAATGTGAAAATGATTTTTTTCTGAACACGTGTTTTGGTCAAATATTTTAAAAAAAATTAATAACTCAAAAACTGTTGGCTCAATTTTGGAAAAGAAAAAACAGTTGAACGTACAATTTAAAGCAGCACAAGGAAATCCTAAAATGTATAGGGTGAGTCATTTAAAAAAATTAAGTTCCGTGCATTTCCGGTGAAACCGGAAGTGCGTCAGAGCTTAAAGTATTTTTACAATATGCGGCACAAGCAACCATGGATCTTCCACTAATTGTTTTTTCTTACAAAGTCTAAATAAAACAAAATCATGAAGGTACTACAAATTTAGATATATAAATGAACTCTTTTACTATCTAGAAAACTGACAATCGTGTTACTTTCTGCTTAGCATCAATGCATTGACTTATAATTCGAATAATTCAAAGTATTTTTTGTAGACCAGGGTTATTTTGAAAGTAAACTAAATACAGTGTCGTGTTCAGATTCAAAAAAGTACTTCATAAGCACAATAAGCTTTACATCGCTTAAAAACAAAAAAAATCAAAATGCTGTATTTCAACTATTTCTTAATATAAGTGCAAATTTGGAACGAGAGTCATTAGAACAAATAATTGGAAATTGATCATTTTGTGGCCTACGTCGATTAAGTTTACCCCCCCCCCCAAATTATATGTAAATTTTATTGGAAGAAATATTTTCTATAAAATTAATAAACATACGTCATTTTATGGCAAAACGAAAATATGAATTTTATTTGTCTGTTATTATTATATATCGGCACAATAAATTACATTAAAGAAAATATCTGTTCTAGAAATAAGAATGATATTATTAACGGTGCATATTAATAATACTCCTGTATAATGGGCTATTATTTATTTAAAAACAATACTAGTAGAGCTGATCGTGGCTATAAATTGAAACTTTATTCAGGATTCCATTGTATAGACAGTATTGTCCCTGTGCTATGCAATAGCTTCAAATGTATCAGCATGCGCTAAACCTCTGATTTGTAGCTCGTAGTTGTAGGTGACCTTTCAGATAAAATGTAAATTTTCTAAACCTACATATTTTTAGCTTCCAGCTTGTTTATCTGCACAGTATCTTCCAATCCTTGGGAGATATCATGTCTCGCAGTCAACTGAGCAATACTCCGACGTTTTACAAGATGCCCTTGTATTTTATATTGGTCGCTGTTTTGCGATCTTTGATCGATTTTTTTTAATAACATGTTCCGTAAGAAGGAACTCTTATGATAAGGTTCGCTGAAAATATCGAAACAGATTTTAATTTATTTTATCCGTACATGTATACCGGGTGATCCATGAAAACCAAACAGGCAAATTATTTAGCGGTTTGCTAATTATAACGAAAGTATCGAAACAGGTGAGCTATATTTTTAATGGCAACATGTAGCAATTATGTACGAGGCTTGATCAGAAAATACGAGGGAAATGTTTATTTCGCGGAGTGTGTAAGTGTATGTCTAATTGTCCCACTCTCATGGAATTTTATACTTGCTTTGTTGCGCTCCACGATTTCTTAAACGTAGAAACCTCGTAAAGAGTTTGCATTGAATTTTGATATTAGAATTGAATTTAGTTCGTAATTATCTTGAAAATGAATAATATTAAGAAATGCCAGATATTCCATAACGCATTGTTTGGGGAAAAAGAATAATTACGAAATTTAATCTAAATATACTTGTGTATTACAAAAAACCAAAGAACGGTTCCTATTGCAATGGAGAAATAAGAATTTTATTTTTTTTAGAATACGTGAACACAATATAGTCACTATATCATATGACCTCTTCTCTATTATTTGATTGATAAAGTACATTGCGGTGTTAGGATAGATAGATTTAATTCAATTGAGAAAATTGTTGAAAATTTGATAATTTTCTTCATGGAAATGCTTAAAAGGTAGCACAGAGTATGATTTTAAAATAAAAATTGCACGTGATGTTTTCATTTTATTACACAAACAGGTATTATAACCAACAAAATTAATCAATTTCGCAGATATGTTTAATAAACCATATTGTTGATATTTAAACATTACCAAAAATGATGAACTAAAGAAAAGAATAACAACTATTTTTGAGTTCATTCTTTTTGGTAATATTCAAACGTCAGGTGACGTTTTGATGACATATTATAATATTTTTATTTATTTACATGAAACATGAAATGACCAACAGAAATCTCCGATAACGATTGTTAAAATATACAATTACGTACATATAAAATTATGGCCGGAAGTCAGGGGTATATGACGTCGGTACCAGGAACGCATTGAGGACATGAATACCGATTTGAATTTTCCACACTCGAATCAAAACGTGGGAGAAACAAGTATTTACATACAAGTAACAGTAACAATAGGTAAAGTAACAGTAAATACATGATCTCCAGAAGCAGCATTGTAAAGTTTATAACAAATATCACTCATCCTACTCGTACACTGTTCACGTTGAAAGTTCAAATAAAAAGTAAATCTCCATTATTTGTTCCATATGCTCATTTGTTAATAATTGTCTGTCACCGAATTTATACATTGAAAACGACTGTCATCATTGTAATAGGGGCATATTTAAAGTACATGAAGTTTTTTAGTGCCATCATATTAATCCCCGGTTCGGAAAAATCTACTTTTAAATCTACTTACGGTCTTCTTACAGTAAAAACGTTTTAGATTTTGCGCCTGTTGATATGTAATTATTTAAATGGAGATCAATATCCACGGGTGTCCCATGAATATGAGACAAGAGAAAAAGTTGGAAGTTCACTGGTGGTATACAGGAAGTTAACAAATACGTAGGAAGAACTTTATTGCTTCTAATTTCCAAGATCATCAACAACTTGCTGGATCACTTGCGCTCCTCCAGGTCTGCTAATGAGGTGAAAATGAGTATTCGTTTGTGGCTGTTGGGAGAAAATGTGTTGCCGGGTATATGTAATTCGTGATTGATGATTGGGTTGGTCTTAGGTTCGGTTTTGCGATTTTTCTTGCTGATAAGTGTATAGCCACACTTTCACAAACCTGTGATTGGATTTGTACTTAATGCGAACGTAATGCCACCGGCAAACTCCAGCTTGGTGGCAGTCTATTAAATGAGCTGGTCATTTTTCCTATTATTACTTAATTTTTTGGTTCATCCTTTGATTTTTTGCTTAATTACATAACTACCTACTGGGTAGCATTAGAAATTATTTGAAAAATTTATCCTTTGTTTGTCAGCGAAATCCTGATTATACGTATTAACGTATGATAATTTTAAGTAATGGCATTTTATTATTGTAATTTTAATTTTCTGTTTCACTGCTACTTATTACGTAGTAATAATTTTTTTTTGAGTACTTTACCTTTCTTTGTCATTGATATCACCATCATACTTATTGATTACATGTGTTAATTTTGAGAAATGTCATTTTTATTTTGTTACTTGCAGACTGAGTCAAATTTAAACATAGATATGTGGGAGTGCAAGCCGTGGTCATTCCACAAACATTTGTGTGTTGGTTGGGGGCTTTACGTACTTCGCGTGAGAAACCCTTGGGGCATCACCTGGCACTCGCTGTTGTGAGACATCCTGGATTAAGGTGGAGAGGGTAGAGGAATATTTTGCGAAAAATAAAAAAAAATCGACAATTCGGCGTACAGTAAGAATTCTTGGATTGTTATTTAGAATTGCCGCACATTTTCGTTTGAAATTAAGAGCAGCAGTTCCAGTTAATTGGGAAAGGAATTGACGAAGATCATATACGATATTCATGGCGTTAGTTATAGAATATTCTGGCTTGGTCGGGGTAATATCCATGAATATTGGCTACATCTATCTGAACAGTGGTTTTAACTAGTCATACTTGTTGAACTTATAAAATAGAAACACCGCCATAAGGATTCAGTAAATGTATTGTAGTTTTAACTTCGTAAAAATTTATGTAATAA
The DNA here is from genome assembly GCA_963170755.1 of Amphimallon solstitiale. Taxonomy (NCBI): domain Eukaryota; kingdom Metazoa; phylum Arthropoda; class Insecta; order Coleoptera; family Scarabaeidae; genus Amphimallon; species Amphimallon solstitiale. The sequence goes on along the minus strand of OY720681.1, from coordinate 45,861,160 downwards.
TAGAATGTGCATCTACATGTGTTATAAATAACACTTTTCTTTTATTTTTATAGTGCTCTTAACCTTATAGCGGGTTCAAACATGTAGACACTTAATGCGATATTTCCAGTCTCTTAGATGAAGTAGATTCCGTGTCGCTGTTTCCTCTACGGAGAGTCAAATATGTTTATCGCTTATATATTTGACAATAGAAGTCCTAATTTCATCGTGAATGAGGGACAAATAATATTTTCTTTATTAATTGGATTACGCGCGCACACGCAAGTCGCTATATTTATCACAAAACCATTTGGTAAAAATTGCATTACTAACCCTATAATAAATGTAAGCGCATAACAAGTATTTGACAACATTGATTAAGGAGAAAAAGAAGAAAAATGTTAATGACATTTACGCATCTTTAATTAGTTTGTTTTTTATTAGATCGATGAATCGTGAAAATTTTAAATATATCCATGTTATTAGAAAGTGCGTTTAGTACTCCCACTGTCTAAATGATGATGTTATATGATTTGAGTGCTCTAGGTGCAAAACTCGCAAATCGACAAAAATTGATTACATGAGTTACTTACGCCATATTGTTAACATACACAGTATCTATTAAATATCCAAGTAGCTCAGCGCAAAAATGCTTTTATGACATAGAAAATCTCTTTGAAAATCGACGACTTGATGCAAAACTCCCTTTTTACTTTGCTGCATTAGATGCAAAACTAGCTCTATGTAATCAGTAATCAGTAATCAGTCTTTATTAGTCATAATGATGTAAATCACATGACACGTCATTACATATACATGAAAGTGCACACATGTACATAAATAAGACAAAATTCAATACAATAGTATGAATAAAAGAATGACACAGACATAATCAACTTACTAACATAAAATTAGAATTAAAATCAAATCAAAAAACCTGCTCCAGGTATTCATCAACAGTATAGAACGAGTGCAAAAGCAGCAACTGTTTGACCTTTCTGGAAAATCCAGTCACGCCCAAAGTATTTATTTCCCCAGGTAGACGATTGTACAGCTTCGGTCCCCAATAGCCGATCCATTGTTGGGTTGTAGCAAGACGATGGTGTGGAATCGTTAATTCGTCTTTGTGTCTGGTGTCGTGCTCATGGTACATGGAGTTTTTTTCAAAACGGAGCAGGTTCTTATGCACAAATTTCACACATTCTAGAATGTATACACTTATGATGGTAAGTATTCGCTGGTGTTTAAAATAGTTTCTACAACTGTCTCCATACTGTAGGCCGCACAACACTCTAATAGCTCTCTTCTGCAGTAGTAAAACAGTCTGGATACACGAGCTACTCCCCCACACGACTATACCATAGGATGCAGGACTGTGGAAATTTGAAAGATAGGCCAATTTTGCAGCTTGAATGGAAACAACTTTCCTCATTTTTCTTATTGTATATATTGCTGTGCTCAATCTGCTACACAGTATATTTATATGATCAGTCCATTTTAGCCTATCGCTTATGTGTATCCCCAAAAAGGTTGCTCTGTCCCCAAAATGATATTGACGCATTGGGAAAGCAAGTACGTTAGTCTTTTCGTTATTTAATTTTAATTTGTTACTGGCACACCATGTTTTTACTTTATCCATTTCAGTTTCTCTTATGTCACTTAAGTTGTTGGTATTTCCCTTAATCAATAGAGATGTATCATCAGCATACAAGTAGGTATCGCAGGTTAAGTTAGAAGGTAAATCATTTATATAAATAATAAATAGTATGGGTCCAAGTATGGAGCCCTGAGGCACTCCACAATTCACATTCCGCCATTCGAAAGTGTTGCTCTGCCACCATACCGTTTGACGTGGATCCTGGAGATATAATCGAAGTAACTCAAATGCCACACCCCTAATCCCGTAAGCATAAAGCTTGTACCCCACCAGTCAACACTTTCAATAGAAAACACGCGGCCTGTGTCTACGTTTTTGATTCATTTTGTTTCAGTAATCCCCTTAATCCATAAAGCTTTTGAAATAGTTTGTTTTGTCGAATAAATGTTTTTATTTAAAACGGAAATACTAATAGAATGGTTAATATCGCCCGAAATTACTCTTGGTTCGCCAATACAACTTCCACCTCGCAATTTGTGCGGAAAAAATCGTAGGGAAAAGTAAACAACAAAAAATGAAGAGAATAAGGTAAAAATAATTATTTGTATATTATAAGAAGTATCTAAGGAAATGCATTTTTAGACATATTCCGAAAGGGTTAGCGAAAAACCCAACCTGTGGGCATAATAGTCAACCGGGAAAACCATATTACTCTTCCAAGTTAATCATGCTTCAAATTCGAAAGTTCTATACACAATTATACGCATGCAAAAAGAAAGATAATCAAGACTGCTTTATAATTGCATGATGCAAAGGTGAAAATTGCAAAGATTGAAGCTGCATAATGAAAAAATCTCTATTAATAAATTCATAGGATCAGATTCCAATATCCGTGTTTGTAGGAACGCATTTTCAAAAATCACTACATTAATAGACGCAAAATCGAGCGTGTTATGAAAAATTTTGTATTGCGAGGTGAAATACCTCGAGAAAAAAGGGGAGGAGATCGAATAGGTATTACAGATGAATGCAAAAGGCAGCAATTAAGAATTTCATTACATTTTTTCAATGCCTAGAAAGTCACTACTGCCGTAGTCAAAAAGCGCTCACATGTATTTACCGTGTGAGCTGAATTTTACAAAATTATGGAAGATTTTCAATTCCATAGTAGAGGATGCGTTACGCTTTGAATTTGGATATTTTCGAACTTATATACATAAATTGAAAGTATAACATAAGTTTTGGGTCTCCGAAGACAGATATATGTTCGACTTATTGAAGTGCTAAAGAGATACTTAAAGACAAAAATATGTCCAGCTTCGAAAAGCAAAACACAATAACCAACAACGACTGCATAACTAAAAAGCAAAAGCATTTTCTGTATTAATGAAGCAGCCGTCAAAAAAATATAGCAGTATTTTCTTTAGATTGCGAAAAGAATTTGGCGTTATCAAAAGTGCCTGGGTAGCTACTTTAGCCAACAAATTAATTACGACAATTTTACGGTTGCCCATTGATGGTCCAATAGACCTTTGAGTAAAGATACTGTCTATTGCTATATATGCTCGCAGGCAAACTTTCCTAAAAACTCAAATAATATTACATCAGCTGTCTGGGATGTATTAAATAATTTTAACTTTGACAATTGACACCGTCTTTTTATTAGTAGACGATCGCGGCGGTCAAAATAAATAGTATAATGACGAGAATGACCTCAGTTTGGCTACAAAGGAAAAAACCTCAAAATATAAGTCTGTTAACCTGATAGTTCCAGTAGTTGGTCACTCTTATATGCCAACTGATCGGGTGTTTGGAGTAATAGAGGAACAAAAAAAATCTGTTATAATATAGCCTGATGAATATGATGAGATAATAGGTTGTACTGTAACAATTCGTAAGCTGGAAAATATATGACTGAAAAAATGAATCACAAATTGTATCTAAATTTTCGGGATAGTGGCATTTCAGTTCGCCCAGGCAAAGAGGTTTAGTTTTCAAAAGGAAAAACGAATAATAGCAATATCTTGGTACGAGGTGAACCACATTACTATGCCAACGTAGGAAAGGCTAAGTCTGTTTGTAAGAACGAAAAACAGTTAGCTTCCTGTAATCCCAAAGAGCTACCTGTTGGTCGTTTCTTAAAGGATTATAATTCCAAAATAATTTCTCTTTTGAAAAAACATTACGGTAATACATGGGAGAATAATCTTGACTTAAGCTTTTATACCCAACACCTTTGTGCAACACTTTCTATTGACGAAAACTGTAACAATAGTAATGGAAATAACATTGAGGCTGACTGTAGTAGTTTAAAACAATATATAATATTGTAACGAAACAAGCCCACAAAAGAAGCAGACCTCCAGACGGCGACAATAAAACGTACCGATAAACAAGTCGTAAATCAACTGCACTCATATACTGCTTCAGCGAGAGAAAGTCTGGAATATGGTAGAAGAGAGCCAGAATTTGCTGGTGTATCTCTAGACCTTTTGTCTGCACATATATATATATAAAAATGCCGCCGGTGGGAAAAGGAATTAATTCATTGAATAGTAGTCGTGCAGTTCAAATAAACATAAATAAGTGAGCGGTGCAGTTTTATTACATAAATAGTAGTGATAGATATAAATACGTGTGTTAATTTATTGTAGTAGTTTTAAGTGCGTTACATTTACTTTATATTTTTAAATTGTGATTAGTTTTAAGCGTGAAAATATACAGACAGTTTTAAAACATTTGCACGAGTTCTTTATTTCGACCCCGAAAACGCAACAATATAATATATAATTTGGCTAAATTTGTAATACTTTTTGTAACTAATAAATCCCAATGTCAATAATTTCGTTTCCTTTGCAATTTTTAGTAGGAATGGTACTAAACTCGCTTTTTGAAAGACTTGCTGCAAAACTAGCTAAATACTTTTTTTCCTTCACTTACGAATAAACCTGACATATTTTTTAGAATCAATTCTGGAAGCAGTTGGTAGTGTGCAAATTCAAAGGAAAGAAAGCACTTTTTGAAATTTTTTTAACAATTTTAATTCTAATATAGTTTTTACAATTTTCTCAATTTGATGTTTAACGCAATAAGCAAGTTTTGTATCTAGGACATTCATATATTAAAGAGAATAAATTCATTTCCTTGCATTAAGTGTGTCGGTACACAAACTGTTTATTGCATGATGAGATGGATTGTATACTCACTAATTCTAACGTTTCAACGTACGTGAGCAATTTTTTTATCTATTTTTAATAATGTAAAGTAGAAATTTACACAAAACTATATATCATTATCGACATGCAGATGAAGTTTTAGTGAAGAATCAAATTTTAAGCTCAAATCATGATGTAGCCTGCACGTTCTTCTAGAGTTCCATGGATGTACGTGATAAATGAGTCGATTTCATTTTATTAAACTAACATTTAGTCACATATTGTTTTCTCTATACCAAGTAGAGATACCATCAATATATACTTAAAGCTTATAACAGTTATATGGTGAAGAAATATTCGTAAATAATTTTAATTTATCAGCAAAAAAAGGAGAAAAAAGTTAATATACATCTCATTCAGCTACTGTATGGTTGATTTAATTATTTTACTCATATTTCATACCTATCATTAACGTAAAATTATATTAAGTTGTGTCTATATTCCACTATCATTCTTTAATGATTGATTAGACATTTATTAACACATGTGCTGAATTATTTATTTTTGTCTGTACATTTGTTCCATTAAATATTATGTTCTTCATTAATCTACAAAGACTTCCTGTATTTTAAAATCATGGGCATTAAATCAGTGTTGCTTTATTGAGAAACGAGAACTCTAATGCGAAAATGTAATTTGCGTAAATATGTGTTGCATGTATGCTGACATTGAAAGATGCCTTGACTGAAACCCATGAGGTAAGTGTATTTTATATACCTACTCATAAGATGTGTATAAATACCATCTTCCGTTTCTACCACTCATGGTATATTTGTATTTCTTTCTATAGTTCTTATTGTACCTTCTTACACCTAAAAAGACGCCTTCATGGAATTATTTGCAATCTAATTTGCTCGGTAATTGAGCATAAAATTAATTGAACTCGAATGATGATCTCTATAAGTAACCATTTAAGTTATATCTTGAAAATATGAGAATCATCACTATATATTTGAAATACAAGGATGTGTTTAGAAAGCAATTTATGTACTTACCTTACATATAATACGGTTGGTTTTATTGTTTAAACTCTCGTTAACAAAATACTGTTGAATTATAATGCTATAAATTTAGGGAATAATTATAGTTGAGTTCCATACTTCTTCTTTTAATTTTTTTAATTCATACATATTGGATTAATAATAATAATACTAATAATTATCGATGACTAAACAATAAAGTAGGTATTATATTAATCACTAATGGCAGTGGCGGCTCGTGCTAAAAATTTTAAGGTGTTCTGCAAGTTTTACAAAAAAAATTACCTTGCACGGGCAGTAAGAGGTTGTCTCCCATCGATCTTATCGTGCTTTCTTCGCCTTCCGCACTGAAGTAATGGATTTCTGGAACGATTGTCAATTGTCACAGAAAAAAATAAGAGTCACTAAGCACTACTTTACTAACAAATTATTTCTTATAAATTAAATCTATTCTACGTTCTTTTCGATTTGCAAATTTTGTTATCACTTTGTCATTAAAATTGTCTATTTCGGAGATAAACTTTTTTTCGATAGATAGCATGGAAAGAGATGTTAAACGATCTTCGGTCATTGAATTTCTGAGAAACGTCTTAATTCGATTTAGTGTTGAAAAGCATCGTTCGGCCTCTGATGTTGTCATGGGAGTTGTTATTACAATTTCTAATAATTTTCTAGTCTCTTTCAACGTATCTCCCAGATTGTTTTTTATTAAAAATTTTAGAAGAGGTAGTGCGCCTTTTAAAGATCTACAATCAGTTCTTGAGTAAATAACAGACAATTCAGTTCGTAATCTTTCTTTATCAAGGGTGGGATAATAGGAGCATGCGGAAGTGAGTTTGTCCTCAGGAAATTTACTGCAATACTCTCCAAAGCATTCCGAAAAAAAAAGTGATGCCACTACTAGATGCTCTTTAAAATGAAATCGATCTTTTGCACAATTTAGAATAACATCACACACCTCTAAAGCCGAAATTCGATGATTAAATCTGCTGTTATTTGGACGTTTGCGTTTTTCTGGTGGTGGCTCATCGCTTATTAAATCTGATGCTTCACTTATGATGTTGTCAATATTATTTCGAACTTGGCCTATACCGCGTTCAAAATTTTCGATAGCGTCTTTTACTAGAGTGGGTTCAATTTTTCTTTGCTGCAATTGATTAAACAGGATATCTACATGGGGCATTACATGATGGTAAAAAGTCAGCCAAAAATTGAAGATCGGATCATTTAATGTACGGCGAATAGAGGCGGCTGCACTACAGACTGTGTTGTTGGAGAATTGTTCTTCTATTTCTTCCATACACTCAATGAGAGAGGCCCTATTTTCGTACACAACATTAATGGTCCTGATATTAAAATTCCAACGGGTTGTAGCGCCGTGGGGGATCCTTCTGTTTACAATCTTGTTTAACACTTCTACTCGTTGGGGTGAATTATTAAAAAAGCCGGGAATGTCTTGTAGATTTCCAAAAAATACACGTACTTGCGAATTTGCAGAAGCAGCTTTAGACATAATTAAATTTAATTGATGGGCATAGCAATGTACATAGTGCGCAAAAGGGTACTTTTTTTTAATCAATGCTTGAACGCCTGCGTGTTGTCCGCTCATCACCGCTGCTCCATCGTAACTCTGTGCAATCAGTTTGTTAGGTGAATTTTGAATTAAAGGATCTATAACACTTAAAATTGTTTTGCTAAGTGTTTCTGCATCACATTTTTCAGGAATGACGTAGTTCCAAAAACGTTCAATTGGCTCACCATCACGAACATATCTAAAAATAACTACCATTTGAGTTTTTGCAGCAACATCCGTTGTTTCGTCCGCCATGATCGCCAAAAACGGAGAATTATTAATTTCCTCAATTATTTGTTCTTGACAGACTTCAAGTATGCACTGTAACAGATCATTCTGTATTTCTTTGGAAGTGCCTTTAAATACCGAACAATTTTTTAGGTGCTCACTTAGAGTTGCATCTAATTCAGCCGAAAAATTAATAAGTCCACGAAATATCCCCGGATTCTCGGAAGTATCGCTCTCATCATGTCCCCGAAGGGCCAATTCAAAAGCTCCACAAAATTTTATACAATTAATAATTTTTGATAAAATATACCGATTCTTTGACACATTTTCATTATGTCTCTGTATATTTACCCAATAAGCAGAATCTAGTTGAGCCATAATGTTAGTTGACCCTAGTAACGCAAATTCCATAGAATTATGAAGATGGCTTTTAGAATTCTCATGTCTTTTTATTTTCAAACTCAAGTGCTCTAGATCCGTGACCCCTATTTCAGTCCAAGCTTTATCACCACCAAAAAGTAAACAGGGAAAACAATATAAAGCATTTTTTTTGTTGCATCCACAAATCCATTCGTTTTTTGAATAAATATCGCTACTAAATTTACGTGTATAATTTTTCCCTCTACTTACACCAGTTTTTTCAATAGTGATATCTACTAATGGCCTGCCTCTTGCTTTTAATTCTAACTTTTCTTCGTATGAATATTTAAAGAATCTCTTCACATTAATTAAATTAAAGACCACCTCCATAATACACAGAGTTTATATAAATTGTCAACAATACACAAAAACAGAAGCACGCGCACTCTAATATTTGTTTTTATGTTAAACACGCCGCACCGACTTTTGTCGCGAAAAAATTAAATAAACCGAATCATGTGGCCGTTCTCGCTGCACTCAATGCAGCGAATTTGTCTGGTAAATCAGGCATTAGTTTTAGACAGCCGCGGTGGTAGCGGGGTGGCGCGCGGGTGTCTGTATGGGCTCTGAGCGCCCGTTCGTGTGGACCAGATAAGGAACAAGTGAGCGATCGCGCGAATTAGATTGGTTATTCCACTGGTCGCCTATTGAATATTATTTGTACATTTTATGTTGGAATTTCCGAAGCGAATATCTCGGCTTCTACTGATCGGATTTTGATGATTCAGATGTCAAATTGTAGGGTTTGATGTCCTCTACAGGATGATGTAGAAAAATATGCAAATTTTTTGATATACAGGGGGAGAATTTTCACAACAATATGTTACGCTTTTATAAACATCAGAAATGTCGGAAAAATTATGTAAAAGAAAACTAGTTATAACTAATACAGGTTCGCCCGCCCAATTTTTTGGGAGCTCTGCAGCACTGCAGCGCTTATGCGCCAGCCGCCACTGAAGTCTAATGGATAATAATAACAGTCATAATACCCGGAGGGAATAATTAAATGCGACCAGGGAATAATGGGCCATAACGTTACCATTATTCCCTGCATTCCGCCAATAAGAACATAACGTTCCTAACATTGTCGTAGTTACGATAGACAAGTCCGGCCATTTTACTAACTGTCTAACCGTCAAACGTCATACAGATATAGTAATCTGACATTTTCGTTTAATTATTTTGATTTTTTTTTAGTAATTTTCAGTTAGTCGTCGATAAAGTAGTGTATACTAACTCGCAATAATGACTATTATTCCCTGGAGCCGAGTTACTCCCTCGCCGCTTACGCGCCTCGGTTCGTAAATTCAGCTCTCGGGAATAACAACTGTCATTATTGACTCGTTGGATAAACTACTATTATTGCCCAACAACTAGCATGTACAGGACAAATTATTCATAAGAGCGCAGTACAACTATATTAGTTATTAATACTTAATAACTAATGACAGTTGGATCTATGTGAGAAAGTTATTTTAAAGAAATGTTTATTTGTATTTTATGAGTGTTATTTATACTAAGTAATTTAAAACGTGACATAACACTGAGCAATAATGATTTTTGCTCCCAAATAAAACTAATACCTATGTTTTGGATTCTTTGAGTAAAAGTATTTATAAAAAGGAAGTTAAAAAAATCTATCACGTCCCGTTTGAGTAATACGTTTTTTTAACTTGGAAAAAATATTTTCACCAAAAAATTTATATTCCGCAACCTCGCTCTTACCTCGAACCGTTCCCTGCTTTATGTGATTTTGTAAGGTTAAAATGTTTAAGCAATCAGCATACCAGTCACGGCAGTCTGTGCTTTCATCAATCACAGCTAGTGATGTTCAACAAATAAATAAAAATGCACCCGCCAGCCAAGAATGTTGGATATGAAATTATAATTACCAATTACCACTAACTTAACCAGGAAAAACGGATGCAAGGTATGCATGGCATTGCCAAAGTGGATGATAGGTGAGGTCGCTTAATTAGATGTTTTTTTTACATTCATAACATTGGCCTGAAACTTGATGATTGATGATTTGTTGGCAAACTACTAACACAGTGATCTTAATGGCGTTCAAATCTGATTCAAGGCAATAGACATTTCGTTTTTCGTTTTTAATGCTTGTATCTTCCTTTTATGCTTGTATTTTTTTTATACTCGGGGCCTTTTTGCTTAAGTATATTCATCTTTTTTCTGCCCATTAGGGGCATTATCTCCTTTAGCTAGTACACACCTTTTCTGTGGCAATTAAATTAAAACTTTCGCGATTCTAATTTGAACCACCTACCATAAAGCGCAAGGGGTTTGAGGAAACCAGAATTTTTGAAAACTTTCTGAATCTTAAAGTTTAAATAAAATCTGATCTAGAAAAGATTTTTTAAAACGCAATTTTTTTTTAGATAGGCCTTGAGCAGTGGAATAATTTAGTTACATAATTCGTGCTTCTATTTCAAAAACTGGCGATGCTTTATTGCACCAAAGGCTATTTTACACTAGTGACGTTCAGCAAAATTTGAACAATATCGCTTATAATGACAATTTTTCAAAACTGAAAACTGTAATTTGTAGGACATATAATATAACTATGCAAAATTCCGTCTTCTACAGTAAAAATTGAGAATTTGCAGTTTTTGGTACTTCGCCAAGCCCCGCTTTGATTTCGTGAACCTTAATTTGACCCACATCAAAGACTCGCCCCAGCGGTCATTTAGAAAAAAGGTTCAAGTAAATTGACCCAGTAATTCCTGAGGAACATATGGGTAGACATCATCTCTAACATTAAACGAAGGCGTCAAGTATATTAGAGGTAGCGCTACCGCGCTACCTATGATTATTAAAGTATCATCTGGGAATTTAAGTTCTTCAAACCATTTTGATACTATATGAGATATTATGAATCTCATATCTCCACCTGTCGATGAGTCTTCAATGAAAGCTTGACATGCACAAGCTTTTTTCTTTGTATGTTCTTCATTCAATCATGTTTCATCAAAGTAAAATATTGCACGGCCATCATCATCTGTACTGTTTTATTGTTCTGAAATATATTCTTCTCCGCTTGGTAATTTTACCTTTCTTTATTAGCCGCATGAATGGTAAGAAGAGAAGAAAAAGTCAAAGCCAAGAAAATCTCGTGTACAGAGTGAAATGCCAGAATGTCGCTGTAAGTGCAAAACCAAGTATTTAATGTAAGCAAGTGAACGTTTTCAAAATTTAAGTATTTTGTTAACTATTTTTTTTAAATTTTGTTACTTGTGTAATTATTATAGTTTTCTTTACTAATTCTGAGGTATAGTTGAGTCGCTCTCGCAACCGACATGCGCCACTAAATTAAAATGGCGTCAAATTTGAGATGCTGCGAAATTTTACCTGTCAAGTCATATAACCTAGAAAAGCTATTTCAGGACTGTCATAAATAATAAACATTTTAAATTTGTCAACAATGCTTGCCTCCTAAACAGTATAGCCAAATGTTATGTAAAATATAGGTGTAGAAAAAATAATATTTAATAGCTTTATTTATAATGTTTAATTTGTAACTGGTTTTCATGTAATAGTATTTTACTATGGGAGGGTATACATATATCCTGAAGTATTAATTAATTAGTTCAATTTTATTGTTTTGAAATTGTTCCGGCCGATCGAAAATTGTAGTGGTATTGAATCGTCGTCTTTAGTTCAGACTTTGGCCGTGTCGGTTGCCAAAACGACTCGACTATATAGTATTTTTCTTTTAAAATGGTTCTGATTTCCATAATATTGCTTTCCTGTACTTTGGATAAAGAAGTCTAATAGCATGGTTACTTGTATGCTCGGGATATTGTTTCAGTTGTAATGCGTATTTCTAGTTAAAAAAAAGGTAGTGCTAACTCTAAGTAAAAGATGAATTTTTACGTAGTGTGGGTATCTAGCAAATAGGTCGTACCAAAAATTAGAAATTATATAAGGAAAGTTTTGTTATAATTAAACTAAGAGGTGCACTATATTTTGATGCCTTAGAAACTCCGTCCCAAAAACCATCAGCGCTCAGTAACAAAATTTTACGCTTAATTTAATTCAGAGACTTTAAACCATTCCGATATTTTACTGTCGACTCGGTTATCCCACTTTATGATATCGACCTGAAATTATCTCGGACTCGATGCGACGCGACATCATATGGAGCCTTCATTCTGTTAGACGTTGCAGTCAAGTGGTTCTCCGCATCTAGAGTTCTTTAGTTGATTATAGACCGATGGAAAATGCAAAAAACAAAGTATAAAACACAATATATATATATATATATAATATATATAATTAACCTAAACTGCAATTGCCATTGTCATTGATAAATATAACAAATTAATAACAAAATAACAATGAATAAAGCAAGCTACCCTTTGTATAGCGTCCATCAAAGGATCCTCGATTTATTGGGGACAACACTCAACTTCATTTATCTGCGGTTGCTCTACACGGAAAAGTAAAGTCGGATTTTGTCTCCGCCAAATCGAGGATTGTCTAATGGAAGCTACAAAAACGGTAGTCAGTTGTCCTAGTTGTTATTTTATTATTTATATACAATATTTATAAATGAAGGCTCTACTTCACGATAACAGCTTAGTTAATATATCGACTAGGAACAATTTAATGTTTATACTAATATGCCCGCCTGAAATTGACATTTACATCCAGCTGCTGACCACTGTCGACATATATAAGTTTTTAGAGTTGAGATTATTAAAGATAGGGCTCTATACTAGACATATTATTTCATCAACAGCTGTTTTATTAGCTATGTCGTACTGAAGACAACTAATTAGTCTGGACCACATGTTTCTAAAAGTTACTTTTTTACTGTTAATTTTCACAATTCAGCGTTATCACCTCTTTTGTTTTGTCACTCGTATGTCTTCTAACACATAATTAAACAACGGTTTCCATGTGGTGAAGTTGGATGTCGTTCTAGATAAATAGCGGATTTTCTGACGAAAACTACACAAACGGTAGCGGCTGCTCTACACCTAAAAGTTTACATTTTTATTGTTAATTTATACTATTTCGAATTATTATCTCGTTTTGTCACTTGTAAATCAACGCAAAAAACTCATCCTCAATTTATTGGGAAAAACAAAACTTTACGACACGGTGGACACAGTCAATCTATAAATTCAATGACTCACAGATGACAAAACATAACAGATGATAACGCGGGATGGGATGTGTAAATTAAAACTAAATTATTGGAAACTTCTAGGACTAGTACGAGGTAATCAATATCGTAAAGAAGTTCAAAAATAAAAAATCGACGGATATACAGGGTGAGTCATCTAAGCGGGTAAGGCCGATTATGCCTATATAAATAAACATATTTCGAAGCGGCTTTCTCCTTGTGATAGCTGTTCATTAGGAGCACATTTTAAAAATATTTTGTATTATACAGAGTGTTCCATAACTTGGTGGCTAACCATAGTTATAGTTTTTTTTAAATAGAACACTCTATATATTATTGCATTTTTGTATTTCCCGTATAATTTTTAGTCAAAAAGTAATAAGATAGTATAGGCCTAAAGTGTAAAGTTTTTGTACTTATTCCCATTTTTCTGAAAAATTCAATGTTTGTATAAAATTATATATCTCGAAGACGACATATTAGATGGACAGATTTTTTTGCAGTATTGTTTACAATAAGAGGTCCTAATAGAAGCATGTTTTATTTTTTTACAATTACTAACTACATGTGCAGGAAACTGGATTAAAGTTAGATGACACGTTTTTGCAAAAAAGTCATTTTTTTCAAATGGAACATCCTGTATATTATTTCATTTTTGAATTTCTTATTAAATTTCACATCAAAAACATGTAAGACGTTAATACTTTAAAGGTGACTATTACTGAGCTATTGTCTCTTTTTGATATAATTTTGTCAGTTTTGTGGTACTGACAAAATTATATCAAAAAACGACAATAGCTCAGTAAGAGTCACTTTTAAAGTATTAACGTTACATGTTTTTGATGTGAAATTTAATAATAAATTCAAAAATGAAATTTACTTTTTTGCAAAAACTAACAAAAGTATATCAAAAAACGGCAGTAGATGAGTAATAGTCACATTTAAAGTATTAACGCCTTACATGTTTCTAACATGAAGTTTAATAAACAATTGAAAAATGAACTGATATATAGGGTGTTCCATTTAAAAATTACGAGATTTCTTCGATTTTGCGAAATTGTGAACACTCTGTATAACGCGAACACTTACAGAATTTATTTCACGTAGCAACGAAACTCAATACTAGTAAAAGCTGAGTAAAAAGTATTCTATTCTGTTGGTTTCGGATCTTTTGTTTTTCCTTATGCAGAATAAGCCTACTGAAATGAATTAATTTATCAAGTAAAATAATTATTAACACAGAAACTATCAACTTTAGACCCATACAGCATTATATCGATGTAACCAGCTTTCAAGCGCGGAACATTTTATCTATTAATATACAGGGTGTTCCATTTAAACAAAGCAACTTTAGTCTGGCATTTCCATCTGGAACACCCTGTATAAACCAAAATATTTTTAAATCGTGCGCTTGATGGCGCGCAAGAATATCCGATGACTAAATATTTGACTAACTTTCAAATAAGCTAGTAATCTTCCGTCTCCGCTTCGTTGCCGGACCCTGTATATACAACTTATTTTATATATTTATATGTTGTCTATTTATATTGTTTGTTATTATTTATTTTGAAATTCTCCAAATGTGTTGTTCTTTACGCTGTTTGTATCTAACATGGCATGTAAGTTTTGATGGCAAATAATCTACTATTAATACTAACCGCAGACACATGTTCGATGAAGAAGAGCATGTCAAACGAGTGTCTGTGGTGGCACTTGAAACAAATTAGAATCGTATCAGAGGTAGGTACTAATAGACAATTTAAAACATTTGCAAATCATATTAACAGCATTCACGTAAAAATAAAATTCACTACAAAAAAAGAACAAGACAAGTCAACTTTTTACATCTAACTAAATAGAGACATATGAATTTGCTATATCAATGTAGACGTATACGACGTATACGTCGCCAGCATTGGGATGGACCGTAAGTACCGGGCTGCCACGTATTACATACATACGTATACACTGATTCCCTATGCCTAATGATATTTGACACAACCGGTATACCCCGAACCAACACACACAACTTTACACATAATTTCGTTTCATCCTATTTTTTTTACAAAATATCAGCATACCAATCCATGATATATAGACTAATAAATGTACCTTTGAAAAATCATAACTTTAACATAGAACTAAACAGAATATACAATATAGTAGTCAAGAATGGATATACGGTAAATTTAATAAACAAAATTCGAACACAAAAACAAAGATTGCAACAACTTCATTTAAGTATACACGCACGTCAATTCCATGATGCCACATGGCTTCATTTTGCTGATACAAGATGGCATCAGAGAATAGTGCAGGATTTATGGGGTTTCGAAATAAATGAATTAATGCTAGAACAATTTACTCGCGCAAAAATCATTATTTACAATATCATCGTTCAAATTTTCCCGAAAAATGAAAGTTCCGATTATGTATACTCCGATTATACCTTCCCATACATTTAAATTTTGAGGACATTGTGTGTACTTTTCTTCCATCTAATGAGGGTTCCGATCACTCCAGTAGCGACATTTATGTTGATTTACATGCCCATGTCGGAAAAATGTCGCTTCGTCGGAGAATAAAATATTATTGACAAACTTACCATTACGATCAATCATATTCATTATTTCTTTACAAAACTGCACCCCTTATATCGGAATCATCTTCATTTAATTCTTGTACCAAATGTACTTTATAGGGATGAAACTTATTTTTTGACAATATCCTCTTTACAGATCTCTCGCTATATATTGTGATATAAGGTCAGTTTTGATAGTGATGTTTTTGGTTCTTTTTGAATACTAATAAGAACATACAATGAATTGTCATTATTTGTAGCAGTTCTACGTCGCCAGGTTTTTGGCAAATTTTTAACACTTCCCGTTACATTAAACTTTCGCAACACCTTTGACACAGTTGGTTTTGAAACATTTCTTCCAAGGAATGTGGTATTCAAAATATTGCATGCATCTTGTAGAGATCTCTGTCTCTTTCCAAAACCAACCATCATTAACAAAGTAATTCTTTCACGTTCTGTTAGTTCGCCCATAATGAACGTCTATTTTTGTTGAATGGAAACTATCTGTCACTATTGAGCATTACTGAGTAATTCGAACTTTACTTTTACTTTTGCTTAAAAGGTTTGCATGGCAATATAAAAAAAACTAATATTTCTTATCAGTTGTATCTGACAAAAAGATGTTTTTAGCCAATTTTTTTTAATATTCCAAGTTAAACAACCACTATATCATTGTAATTCTTGTAAATGTGTCTATCCAAAAATATTAAAATGTACAGAGTGATCCATTAAAAAAAATACCAATATCTCGAAACAAGTGAAGGTTGTAGAAAATCAAAGTATGTCATAGAGTAGAATGAAAATACTACAAAAACTTTTATAAAGGTTATTTTTTAATAGAACACATAATTTTGCCAGAAATCTGTTTTTCCTACACATTTGCCTGACCCTGTATATTTTACGTAAGTGTAGGGGTTTACTTACGGAAAATATATATGAAGTTGTTATCATTTTGAAATCATTACTCCGTCATCACCTGATGAAGCCAAAGCTTGGTGAAATAATATTGCAGTGAACATTAAAAATTATTTAAAACTATTTTTTACTTTATGATTCATTCTAACACGAAGTTTCAACATGTAACGTCCTGTTTAATTAGTTATTAAGAGTTAATAAGTTTTTTGCTTATCGTATCAAAAATTGCAATAAATGCAACTCATACAATAAAGCGTTTATTATCAGTTTATCACATTTAACCCGTAACTACAACAGACGGGTCAGATTGACCCATCTGATATTTGCTTTTATTGGCATTGTATTATAACTTAATGGTGGGGGTTGGCCTTCTAGCTATTCCACAATTTTCTGGTGCTCTTTTCAGTAGGAGCAAAGCAGTCGCGGAGAGAGGTTCCTATTTTGCTGTGTATTGTTTTTCGGGTCAAAGTGACCCGTCTGTAGCAAATACGTTAGGAAAATATAGGAGTACTTGGTAAGTTATTTTCAAAATTCATACTTGTTTATTCTGCGTAATATAGTTATAGGATTTTTATACAAATAAAAACTTATTTTTACTATTCTTACAGCATAATGGCAGGTCTTTCTGATGAACAACTTGCTAAGATTCTCAACAGTGAAGAATTTTGGGAAGATATGGAATCGGATAAGGAACCGGAAATGTCTCAAAACCAACCATCAGGCTCAAAAACAAATGTAGTTTCAGTCAATGACCAAGCTGATGCTCTAAGGATTATAGCAGAAGAAGGAGATCAAAGTAATGAAGAAGATGATTTGGAATTATTAAGCGAACACGATACAAATAGCGAATATTCAATTTCCAGTGATGATAATAGTGACGATGAAAATATAGATGGTGAAACTTTATCACAGAAAGCATGGTACGGAAAAGATGGTACAAAATGGGGAAAGGATCCTCCCAGTACAAGTAAAGTTAAAAGGGAAAATATAATAACTTTTAAGGCAGGCAATACAGGGTCTGCTTTAGCAACACCACCAGAAAATCCACTATTTGCATGGTTACTGTTCATAACTGAAGATATACTTCATAAGATAGTGGATTGCACAAACAAAAAAATTGAAAGTATGTGTATCAAATATAAGCACTGTAAACGACGCAGGGATTCACGTACTTTATTCACTATCTCATTCATCAATAAAACTACAATCAAAGAACTAAAAGCATTCCTGGGTCTGCTCTATTTACAATCAATATTCAAATCGAACCATGAAGATATTCGTTCTATGTGGTGCACTGACGGTACAGGAACAGATATATTTAGGTGCACAATGTCATTACCACGTTTTGCCTTTTTGCTAAGTTGCTTGAGGTTTGATGATGAGACAACTAGAAAAAATAGATTTTCTATTAATAAATTGGCGCCTATATCTGAAATATTTGATTTGTTTGTTGCTAATTGCAAAGAAAACTATATACCCGGAGAATATTTAACCATTGATGAAATGCTCGTTCCATTTAGAGGAAGATGCGGTTTCCGTATGTATATTCCTAACAAACCCGCAAAGTATGGGATTAAAGTGCATGTTTTAGCTGATTCCAAGACACATTACATGTGTAATGCGGAAGTTTACACTGGTGCAAAACCCTTAAAACCAGCTAAGAATTTACTGCCAAATCCAACTCAAGTTGTATTACGTCTTGTGGAATATTTACCTGTGAATTCAAATAGGAACATAACTGCTGATAATTGGTACTCTGCAATTGAAACAGTAAATGAATTACGTAAACGAAATTTTACATATGTTGGAACACTAAGGAAAAACAAAAGGCAAATTCCACCAGAATTTCAAGTAAACCGTAAGCGCGAGATATCATCATCAATATTTGGATTTCAAGGTGGAATAACTTTGGTATCCCATGTACCAAAACAGGGAAAATCAGTAATCCTTATATCCAGTATGCACCACACTAACACTGTGAATAGAAATACAAAAAAACCTGATATCATACACTTCTATAATGAGACCAAAGCAGGGGTGGATGCACTCGATGAAAAATGAGCTGTATATTCAACTTCCCGAAGAACCAGACGTTGGCCGATGGCTTTATTTCATTCTATTCTGAATATTGCTGGTGTCAATAGTAGAGTTGTATACGAAGCCTCGCCCTTGGGTAAGAAAATTTCTAGATATGCCTTCATAAAACAAGTAGGACTTGCGTTGTGTGAACCATACATGCATGAACGACTGTGCAACCAAAAGGTTCCCCGAAACCTTAGATTACTAATTGCAAATATCCTGAAAGTGAAAATACCTATTGAAACACAATGTACTGAACGTATTCCTACATCGAAAAGGAAGAGATGCTTTTTTTGTCCAAGCAAGAGCGACAAAAAGACGGCAACGCTTTGTGATACCTGCAAAAAACCAATTTGTACAACATGTGCAAAAAAAAATTGCCCAGAATGTTATGAACAATAATTATAGTTTAAAATAATGTTAAATTCATTAAATAATAAGAAGTAATATTTGTTTGTTGTAAGAATCAATATTTTGTTATATTTTTTTAATATTTAATAAACGGGTCATATTGACCCATGGGTAGTACTTGTGTTTCATTTATTTGTCTGTAGTAGTTGCGGGTTAAAACGCACAAGTTATTAAGTAACTCGTTTACAGTCCAAAGGCTAATTACAGTGTTGTCGGATTATAAATTAAAAAACTAATATGGATCTAGACAATAATAACCATCTAAATAAGTTAACGTTCAGATTAAGCACGATGCTGATATTATGTTTAATCTAAAAAGGATGTGTATCTTCTTGCCAGATCTGTAAAAATTATGGCCTGATACGGACCTTCGTTCCTTTCCGACCATAACCGCTCGAAAATACTTTCGCAGGACACGAAGCGATATTTCACAAGCCGCCTTTGTCACAGTCACAGGGCTACAGTTCCAAGAGGCCCTATCGGAAGATGTAAGTGCAAAGCAGCGTGTCGAGTGATCGTATTTTACTACATTCGTACCGTGCAGCTCTAAATTAGAGCCCGGGTGACGGCCTCTTTCATTGCCAAGAGTCACGAGGTATGCCCTCAGTTTTCTACTCCTTCGCTTCATCGCTAAACCATTCCTGTACGGTTCTCTTTTTTTGCCTTCGCTGCATTATAGAATATTTTTTATGTTCCTTCTTTTCTGCGTGTAATTCTTTAATTTCTTTTTTTACTGAACAATTGTTTCTCTTTCAGCTACGATCTTTGCATTTCAGGTTTTCGTTTCAATCGTTGATTTTATCGCGTGTGGTGCGCTGTACGTCTATTTATCATGTCTAAAGAGCATTGTGTTAAATCATGATTATACCACGTAGACTAGTTAAAATGATTTGCATGCATGTCTATGTATAAGAGAAACGTTGAAACTGTCTTGAGTGTATTTCTAAAATTTCCCTCGATACCGAATAAGTGATTTTTAAAAAATCTCTCTCTCTCTCTCTCTCCCTCCCTCACCCCCCCCCTCTCTCTCTCTCTCTCTCTCTCTCTCTCTCTGACCACGATAGCGGTCAAACCGCTGTAGATATCAATTCCAAATTTTGTATTTACGTGTATAATCTCCCTTTTGAGATCTGATTAGTTTTTCAATAAAACCGGTAGACCGGAAGTAGTAGTTTACTTCAGTGAAAGAATTGAATTTTGCCAATATTTCGTCGATTACTAAGTTTAAGCAAATTTATAAAGAATTCAAATGTCAAATGTACTCAAAATTAAATTTGAGCAGAATTTTATTAAAAAAGTTTTTCGAAATTCCTACCGGAAAAGGTCTTTACTCTACTTCAAAATCAGTTTTTTGCGAATATTTCGCAAGTTATTCTTTTTAGACAGGCACGTTACGAGTATAGAAGTATTTGGAACTTAATTTTCAATACCTTTTGTATAAAAAAAATTTCAAAATTCGGACCGGAAGTAACACTTGTGTTCTGATCGAATAACGATTTTTTGCAAATATGGCGTAAATTATGCATTTTATATATATTTGTCAAGAGTACAAAAGTATTTAGAGCTGTATTTGCAATGTTTTTTGTATACATGAAATTTCAAAATTCGGACCGGAAGTATCACTTTTACTCTTAGCGAGTAGCACTTTTTTCGAATATCTTGCAAAGTATGCATTCTATAGAAATTTATTAAGAGAATAGAAGTACTTAGAATAGGATTTTGAATAATTTTTGTATAAAAAAAATCTGAAAATTCTATAATTTGACACGCTGATACGTATAAGAAAGTAGTGTGTAACGGGATTTTGTCCGTCACTGTATAAATTGTCGAATAAAATTGTATTAATGCTTTTATGTGATTTTGGTATTAATGGGTTCGATAATTTAATACAAATATTCTAAAATATGTTTAATTTATCTAAAGTCAATTAGTAAAGAGAAAGATGATATTTTTGTTAATTTTCTTAATGCATTTTTGCACGTGATAATATCGTGCGTACTGTCTTTAACTGTTATTTATGCGAATACAGGCGACGATTTTGTTAGTAAAATCAGAGTTATCCTGGCAGTCTAGGAGAATTCTCACCAAACTCTCTGGCAGTCTAGTACATATCCCTTAGTCTTTCTGACAGTCTAGAAAGACGGTCCGTAAGTTGTTTTGTTACCAGGCAGATCGTGGTAAGAAAATAATTCCGTCCTGTAAGTCCCGAGTAAATCTTTATATGGTTATTCCGTTCATTTAATCACGTCAGATAGATTTTATTAATTTCAAATGTACCAAAGTAAATTTTAGGTTCACGTAATATTTCAAAGAAATATATTATTCTCGTCGAATATCTCTTCAATAATACGAACATAAGCACCAGATGATGCATTAACGTTTTTGTTAAACTTGCGTAAAAATATTACCTTTCTCGAAGTAAATATCATGTATATATCTTAATTCACAAAATATTTATGACCGCATATTTTAATATTCAATGTTTGAATATTCCGTTAAATGTTTGTTGACATACTGCGAATAATTTTTGCAGTAAATGTAAAGTTATATTCAATATATGAAGTATAGTTATACCTTATGTATATAACAAATACTTTATGATCTTCTTGTAAATATATGTACTAAATTTGTGTAATTGAATTTCTGTTTTATATGTAAATAAAAAGATTGACATAGTAAGAAGATTTCTTTTACTCTTAATGCTAGAAGGTAATATAAAATGAATATTGAAGTAATAAACATGCTAAAACATACCGAACCAGAGTTTTCTTCTCCGTAAACCGAACTACCCGTATTTGAGCATTACTGTTGATAAAGTTCACATTCACTAGACACTTAAAACACTTGATTTTATCATTACACATATTGTTTTAAATTTAATATCTAATTATCTGTCAAATATAGGCAGTGAAGGTGGACGAATATCAACTTAGATTTAATAGACGACAATATCACTCTGATGTTAAATATCCCTAAGACTGTATAAGACGTTTAGTTATCCGATGATAGATGGGAGCACTTCAATTTGGCAATTAGCATTATTAATTAAGTATTTCATTTTTTATTTAATGAATTACCTGTCCCGTAAGTATTTATACATTTCACCTCAGTATTTGTCATCAGCGATGTTTTGACAAAATTCAAAATAATTCACCAATAAAGTAGCTCAGTGCCAGATGCGGGCGGATAATGGAATTCGGTGGGAAAGTCATATGCGGAATGGAGGTTTGAAAATAGTGTCAGATGCTTTCTGTCCCATATTTTAATTAGAGTTTAGATTCATGGTAGTCAATAGATTCTTTGATACCAAATCCACTATCAAAATAAGAGAGTTTGAAACCGTTTTCGGTTATCTTGCGAAGGACGTAAATGTGAAAGGCTCTCACCCACGTTTAAATTATGACTGAAAATTCCTAATGCTTATAGTAGCTGGTAAGTCTGCCTAAAAAGTGAAATCAGTACAAATTTAGATGTAATGAAATAAGCAGGCAACCTAAGTAGAATTTTAATAGTGAAATAGATAATAGAGAGATTTAACACCCTTCCGTTATTGACTCGGTAAAGTTATTTTTATTGGCATTTTCTTTTAACATGTGAGAGATAAAGACAGAAATATATTTAACGTTAATAAAGTCGTTGCCGTACGTCATGCTTTGGTCATTCTAAAACTCTCTACTATCAAAAACAATAAATACGCCATTACTTTTACGTATTTATCTTTTTTCAAGGTGTCCTTCGTTGTGTCTTTGATTCAAATTTTAATTTTTGCCTCACAATCACAAATTTTTGATTTCCCTATTTTATTAAACTTTGGTAAAAATCTACGATACCTTGGTGACAGAGATATTCTTTACTGCAATAATTATTATCATTTTCAACTTTTAGTGAAATATCTTTACCCTATGTAAGACTGCTTTACCTGCATACCAATTGCTGTGAATTTGATGGTGTTCTTTTCTATCCACTTGATAACATCACATTCTTTCAACAAATTTGCACTATAAATAGCAACATTCACATTGGACTCTTTAGTCGTGATTGAAATATGTTTAAAACAAATAGGCAAACTTATTTTGTACAATAAAGCAAACTCATTTTATGTAATAAATACTGTGTTAAAAATTATAAGATGCACATTTAGGTTGTTTCACACATTATCGATAATGCAATATGTGATTACATTCCGCATATGCGCTTCGCACCGAATTCCATTATGCACCCGTATTTGGCACCCAGCTACAATTCATTGGTGAATTATTTTGAATTGACCAATTCAAACTCCGCTGGTGCCAAATACATAGGCAGAATGTATAAATGCGTCTCGTAAGCAGCCAGGTGGATCAAGAAATTCTGAAGATTTTCCCAGAATTTGAAAATATTAATTAAAAAGAATGTGAAAAGCAGCATCCATTTCAAGAAGCCCTTTCCGTACAGTACGAGTGCCATTACCCGATCCTATACAACAGAGCCATTTCTTTGGAAACATCATTGAAGTTATTTATATGATCTTTATGAAGTCACCAGTCTCAGATTTCAAAAAAAAATATATTTAAAACATAATCTTTAAAAATAATTCCTGTTAATTTAGCAGTTATCAAACAAGTAATTTTAAAAATTTTAATTTAAAAAGATAATTCATTGTTAGTTACATTTATTTAAAACAAGTTTACAGTATTAATTTATTTAAAAGTTAATGATATTTAATTCAGTTTCTTTTCTTTGATCACCATCGGACTATCTACACACCCTGTGTATAAAGAGAACCCGAATAAATTGATTATAAGAATTCTCACACACGTACCATCAAACATTTATGTTTAGATAGTACGTATTAGTAAAGAGTACATGTGGAAGATTTAGCTAGACGCGGGTATTTTAAAAACTACAACTGTTAAATTTATAACAATTTATGGTATTGTATGGTTTAGATATGCGCTGATAATACTCTCAATTTTCCTTTTCGTTCATCAGACACTGCTCTCGATAATATTAACACCCGCTGGAATAGTTTGTTCAGTGCCTTTATGGATGGCTGTTTCCACAGTAACCTGAAATGTCACAAGTGACAGTCTGAATCAAAAACGTATGTCATATATGTTACATTTCAAATTTTATTTTTAAAAGCCCGTGTGTGTTTATTTGAATTTAAAATCCAAATTTTTAGATAGAATTTCTATTACTTTTTTATGTTATTAATTATTGAATTTTTGGGCATAGCGTGTCATCTTGTATGGCTGGGTGTGTTAGTGGTATACGGCTAGCGTTGGATTGGAGTATATTTTGTTTCAGATAATCTTGGTGGATACTTTGCTCGTTTCTTAATTTGTAATTGCGTTTCTCTCTAAGTGTTTTGAAGTGTAAACTTTTTTAGGCGCGTTGCGCTGATTGTATGCACTGAACAAGACTGACTGCAACGCTCGGATATGTTACGCTCGTTCTGGTAAAGTTGGCTAAGGGAACTAGATAAATAAATATATCATATGGAGGTATTTAATTTCAATTAAATTGAAATTTAAATGAATAAATAAATTCATGTTCCAGAACAGATTTGATCCCGAGCCGCACGGGTATGAAGTACTATGAAGCCGACACGTTACCAACAGACCAAGCGCGGGACCGTAAGCGAGTATTTATATCGTCTATTTATACATACACATACGTCCGAACCGACCAAATGAAATGGCCGCTCGCGTAAATGTAATAAATGTGCGAATATGTTATATTTAATACGTTACCGAATATTATACGCGTGTATTTCGTATTATTGAAAATTGACGTATGAAAGTGAAATTTTAGATACGGGGGTATCTTAGGTCGCCCATCACCAATCCATAGTCAAAATGTCAAAACAAACGAAATGGCGGAAGAGTTTTTTGAAAATTGACGTATGAATGTGAAATTTTAGATACGGGGGTGTTTTAGGTCGCCGATCACAAATCCAAAGTCAAAATGTCAAAAAAACAAAATCGCGGACAAGTTTTTTGAAAATTGCCGTATGGATGTGAAATTTTAGATACGGGGGTTTTGGGGGTCGCCGATCACGATTCCAAAGTCAAAATGTCAAAAAAAAACAATATGGTGGAAGATTTTTTTTGAAAATTGACGTATAAATGTGAAATTTTAGATACGGGGGTCAAAATGTCAAAAAAAAAACAAAATGGCGGACGAGTTTTTTGAAAATTGACGTATGAATGTGAAATTTTAGATACGGGGATGGTTGAGGTTTACATTTTATTTAATACGCTACTGAATATTATACGCGTGTGTACATGTGTAAATGTAATAAATGTGCGAATACGTTTCATTTAATACGTTACTGAATATTATACGCGCGTATTTCGTATTATGAACCTCACCTTGATGAAGTTTTCACTTCTGCCGTGTGGTTTTAAGCACACTCATTCTTCTTGTTTTTTATATTTTCTGATGTCGATTGCCAGTACGGGGCGAGATAATTTCGTGGATATATGCTGTCGCATGCAACAATGGCGTCGAATTGTTCATTATCGCAACTCCCTAATAGATTTCCTCTAGACTTTGGACGTATTGGAGTTTTGTTGTTTGAGATTAAGGTTAAGTTAAATTTGTTTATTTTAGATTATGTATATTATGTTATGTTCTGCCTATTTAAGCAATAATTCCATAAATTTGCTATTTGAATGTTAAGTAATTCTGTTTTTTTTGTAATTTTTATAACGGAAATAACGATTAATTTTGTAATGGGAAATTCTCTGCTAATTTAAATTCTCTGTATTTAGATCTGGGTGTATTTGTCTTCAGTGTGTTTAATAGTATTGAACTTTAGTTTTTCCCATCATCTATTGTGATTCATGGATGATTCAATTCCTACCTGTCACTTTTATTTTAGTGTTATTGTGTATCTCTGTTAATGGCCAAATTTTAATTTAGCATTTAATTTCAATCTCATAATTTGAAAACGTTAATTTTGTTAATTCGTGCTGCCCCTATTTTCTTGTTTTAAATATACATAGATATAAAAGTCGCAGGTTGATGCTTAAATATTTTTTAGTAAATTAAGAACAGATGATGGGGGTGTTTGATTGAAAAACTCGGTCGATTGAACTTATTACGATTGATGTACACGAAAGCTTTCCTACCTTTTTTTGTGCAAATATTAGCTAAGCACTGGATGCAACATTTGAATCTCTTACTTTATTAAGAAATCTTGATGAAATCTAATATATAAAATTCTCGTATCACAGTGATTGTTACAAAACTCCTCCGAAACGACTTGACCGATTCTTATGAAATTTTGTGTGTATATTCAGGAAGTCTGAGAATAGGACGTAAACTATTTTTCATACCCCTAAGTGATAAGGGTGATCCACACCAACATTTTGTTTTTGTTTTTTGGACAAAATTTTGTTATTTTTTTTTTATGATTCGGCATTAAAAAATACATACAACCCTAAATTTTCACCCTTCCACCACCAACCCCTCTTTTTTAATAGCAATATTAGTACCTTAATGATTTTCTACTCTCGACGGTCGATAATTGATCAGGCGTCTATTAGTGTCATTTCTCACCCCTACCCCACTTCTCACAATAAGTTTTCTCTCACTCACTAAAGTTTAGGGTCTAAACCGTTTTCGGCCATTATTGTTGATTGTGCATCGATCGTAGCAGTGACGCTTATACTTACCATTTTACTTTCTCAGTGCAACTCTCATATTAAGTAAATCCTCATCAAGGCCAAACGATGTCTGTTTGTGGCTCAGATTTGGACACTTCGTGTTTTTCACACGGACAATTATATGTGGCATGTTCTCGCGCGGGTAAACCAACCAGTTTGTTTGTGTTGGCTAAAGATGGACTCACTAAAAATATCGTACACTCCATTGCACTAGGAGACTGATAAAGTTTTTTTTTAATTGTCATTACTTGTGATAGAGATGTAATTAGAACTTTATTAGGTAAGATAATAAAAATACAATGAATTCAAAAAATGAATGTTTGGTGTTTTGTTATTTTTATAGGCCGTCATCGTTCACAGCGCTCCATTCCTCTTTCAGTTATATACCACATCCCCACACACTTACAATAAGTTACTTATTTTTTATTAGACTACCATAATATTCACTAGAAATAATTTATATGACAAAACAACGTTTGCCGGGTCAGCTAGTCTATTATAAAATTTATGTAAGTAATATATGTGGAAGTTCATCAAAGTTTTGAACTTGGAGATAGATTTTAAACATTCTCATTTTTAATTTCATGTAATTTACAGGAATCTTTACAACTTGAATACATAAATCGTAAATCAATATGATGGGGAATCACTTCTCTTCACTTGCTATCTTGTCTTAAATTTTAATTTTGTAATATATCTTGTTATTTTTGTACAACTGATTCGTGATTGAACATCCTTTTAACTGTCTTTCCTTCCTCTAGGGAGAGAACATCAATCAGGGAGCTTGTCATTTAGCTGAATCAGTGGCGGTGCCATTTTCGATTCTCGTTCTAAGGAAACACTTCAAACCACTCCCTTCCCCGCAGCGCAAATAACTCTAATTGAAATTTTATACTTTTATACTGACCATTCTATCACTCACTTCTTGCACTGACTGAAGTATGTTGCATCTCTTGTGAGATAATATTTTCTAATACTACTGCAACTTTTTATAAATAATAAATAGGTTATGCGTGATAAAACACTATTATTATGTTATTAACTATTAACTGTTATATAACTAACAAGGACGCCAACTCCTCTGCTTTTAGACACAAAGCTTTTGATACTTTCGAAAAATAGCGCACGAAAACAGGAAGGAAAAAGGTCGGATTTGCCGCATGCAAGCAATAAAAGTCTGACATAACGGATACGAGTGAGTTCGCCTGCATATCCGCGAAAGCGAAAGAAACACAGTCGGTAGTACCAACCGTTCACAAAAATGAGGTCTAAAAATGCTAATGCAGAATTTCTTCTTAAAAGAAGCAACTCGGGTTGGATAACATCCTGTATAGATTTGAGAAGAGGTAACTTGTGACATTGAAACTAGTTATAACTAATTTTGCTTTGTTTTTATAATATAATGGGTATTTTTTTAAATCAAGTAAGAATTTGTTTATTTTTAGTATCTGAAAATAATTCATCTAGCATATTAATTAATCGGTTGCTGTATGCTTGTTAATTTGAATTAGAAAAACACTGCCGTATCATTCCCGAAACTGTATTTTCGTCGTACCCATGTCGGTTCGGTGCGAGTATTGATCGAACTCTAGAAGAGTATTTTGGCAAGCACGCTTCCGTGATGGAAGGTTCTTCGTCGACGATCCCGCACGTCTAGTACAGGAACCCGAAGCGCACAAACAAAAGCAACAAGACAGACAGGTCTGCCTGCCTGCAGCCCAGAGTCATGCAATTAGAGTTATGGATTATTAGAGTCAGGGTAGGCGTGCTCCCGCAACCAATCGATACCATAGTCTGGTCGTTGTCCTCGTGACGTCACCTTCGCACTGCGTGCGAGGTCAGTGACGTACACCTCACACATTTTCGGTGTGTCGTAGGTCGTACTTGCCTCTTATAGTGTGCAGTACACAATAGAAACGCGTCCTGTTTACTGTCAGAAGGAACCACAGAAATCTGATGTGTATCACTGATCTACACATTTGAATTAGAATGTATCTATATGAATGTAGATGAATTCCTTATCTAGAATTTACATAAATCTCCACAATCGTGCATTTAAATACATTACCTGCTGGTAACTTTTATAAACATATACGGTATTATTCGGTATTAGTGTCAAATAATATTAGTTAATTAGATCTTTATTGATCAAAATACAAATGCACATATACAATTGAAAGTGACCCATATTACACACATTCAAATGAACAAACATATTTTGGTATACTTGGTTTTCGACCTACCGGTTCCATTTCTTACTTAATTTAATTCTTTCATTCTTATACTTTTTGTTTTCCTATTTCTTAATCTTGCATATTTTCCAGATCCTACGAGGGCATATTGAAAACTAATGCCTCCATGGCTATAATTTTATTAGTAATATACGAGGTAGGTGCCATAAATTCTCGGTCTGATATACAAAAAAGAAACTTCAATACATTTATTACAACGATTAATTAATAATTAGATATCCTTGTAAAATAATCTGAAGTTTTTCCGTCAAAATGTTCTATAACAGCTGCTTGCAACTCATTGTCGTCCTTAAAATTACATCTCCTAAGGCCTTTTTAAATTAGAAAACAAAAAAATCACAAGGAACCATATCCTCACTTACGGTGGATGTTCCAATTTTTGAAAGCCGCATTCGCGGATGGCAGCTTGTGAAATGACGGCGGTATGAACGGGAGCATTGTCGTGCAATAATCGCACACCTTTTGTCAATTTTTCACAACGTTTTGCACGAATACTGTCCCTTAATTTATGCAATAAAGACGGATAAGATGTGTCGTTCACACACGTTCATTGAACGACTTACGCCTTTCTGGCACGAGGTTCATCAAGTCGTCGCCATTCCATGGACTCCCTTTTCGATAGAATATCGTAAAACAGAACCATTGTTTCATCCCCTGTGACAATGGACTCCAAAATCGGTTTTGAGTGGTCTCCACACATGTTTAAAAACGACCACGCACATTCGACTCGACGTTTACGTTGGAGAGCAGAAAGAAGTCGCGGTACCCATCTAGCACTAATTTTTTTCATACCCAAATGGTCATGGAGAATTCGGCGAACACTTCTTTCGCAAATGTTTGTTATCACTGCTAATTCCTTCACTTTCAAACGGCTATCTTCTAGCTCTAAATGTTCAATAATTATTGAGGCGTTATCACTTCAATTGGTCGAGCCGACCAATCAGCATCTTTCAGGGATTCTTGTTCCAAACGGAAACATTTTGTCACTTTTCTACAGTTGAATACAAAGGAGGTCAATCACCGTAAACGCCGCCTAAACGTTGTTTAATGTGGCAAGGTGTATGCCCTTCTTTTGTTAAAAGTTTAATGACTGCACGGTACTCAATTTTCGTTACTTCAGTCATTGTGGTGCGCTAGTCACGTTGGTTGGCTGGTTACTCAAAACTACTAGGCTTCGAACCGCCAAATTTATAGTGTACACCTCGAGTATGTGCATGCATGACGTGACGGAGTTTGAACACGTTTGAACTAGTTTAGTTTAAACTACTTGACAGAACAATTTGAAACTTGTCAGTGCTTGTCATACGAACTAGGGACAGGTGCACGCAGGCAGGAATCATAAAATTTCGCTGATTGGAACACCATCTCTGTGTCAGGACGAGAAATGTTCACCTTACCTGCGTATATATAAAACTATCAAAACTAATCTAAAATGTCATCTTGAGCTAGTGGCTTCAAAACAAATATAGGTAGTAAATAAAAAAAAAAGTAGGAAGACTACCATTGGCAGCTTCTGTTAGAAGAACCTAATTAATTGGAAAAAATAACCAACTTCACAACATGGTAGACAATGTCGACCTATAATAATAAAATAGTGAGTTAAAGTGTTACTTCCGGCCAGAATTTTGAATTTATTTCATGTAAAAATTACTCCAAATTCAACTCTAAATACTTTTGTACCTTGATAAATATATATAGAATGCATAATTTACGAGATATTTGCAAAACACTGCTAATCAATATAACCATAAAGTGTTACTTTCGGTCCGAATTTTGAATTCTATTTATACAAAAACTGTTCCAAATCGAGCCCTACTTAATTTAGTACTGCTGGGAAATTTATATAGAATGCATAATTTACGAAAATAAATTACTATCGTAATAGTCTGAGTATATAACACAAAACAAAAATGAAAATCATTAGACCAATGCAAAAAGTTACCCATTAAGCTTTTGTACAACACCGAAAAATTTCTATATAGTAGCGCCAGATAACAAAACTTAAATTGCTTTTTTGGTAATCGTCTTGATATTAGCATGTCTTAAAAACTTTATTAAGACCTGGATTAACATTATTTTGTAGAACACAAATTACCAAGCTCTTCCGCATTCAATAAATCACTTCTTCAGAAAGAATTTCCTAAAAATTAATACAAAATACTTAAAATAATTATGTAGTTATGCTAGAAGAATTTCGAGATTGTTAAAATGCCATACAAAACGATCTGTTTAAAATACAACCAAATATAAACGCAACTTTAATTAGATACACTCAGAACTGGCATATGAGGTAAAAACAATTCGAAGAAAGTGTAATAAATTATTTTCTATAAAACGCCACATCTTTTAAACTCTTTAACAAGTGTGACAAATTTCAATACCTGAAATCTGACACATTTTTGTAAACCGACGAACAGTTGGTATCCGAGAATGGGAATGGTAAATAAAAACTCGCCAAAGATACGAAATGGAAAAAATATGCGGTTTCTTGGTTTATGCTGTTAATCATAAATAATATACAATTGGATTATTTTATTATAGACATAGTTATATTAAGTTACATCAAAAAGCCGCAAATATCTAATAACTAAATATTTGAATTCTGGTTATGTTTATTTCGTAATGTTTCATCTGGTTAAAATGTGTATCTTCCAAAATTGACCTTGTTTTAAAGTGACCTAGAATGCGCGCATATTTGTAAGAATATTTTTATATGTTGTGACTTTATTTTTCTCAAAAATTAGCTGAAGTATAAACCTACATATTCAAATGTATGTTATATATTTACATATATGATAAGTAAATTTCTATGTATGTACAGTTCTATTAGCAAAAAAGTTGACAATCTAAAGTTATATCATCCTTATTCATAATGATTATCTCAATAGGGTGCTATTATGATACTAGTAAATAACTACTAACATCCTTCTAATATGCTATTAATTTACCATATACATAAACGCTTATTTAGGGCTACTAAGTAGTAGTTATATAAAAATGAATATCACAACAGGGTAATATGAAGACCGATCATGCTCACTTACATACACATTTAAATTTGCAAAAATGATCACAATAGCAATATCGCAAATATTAAAGAAAAGTTAGAATTTATAATTTCAAATGAAAAAAATCAGCAAAATAAGAAAGTACGAATTTATATAAATTGTATGTATAGCAGAAAAATAATGTTTTCATAGACATTGATTCTGAAGAAATAGATGTTCACGCTGAATTGCAAGAAGTTGGGGAAGGTCAAGTAAATGGGGCTCTAAACCCAAAAATTTAAAAATGATTAAAAAAAAAAACTAGGTCTACTAGATTTGCGTGACCATGTTCGGTGTCATTCCATTCACTGCTTCTTCAACTGCTTGACGTAATTCTTCCACATTTTCATAAGATCTCGAATACACCTTGTTTTTCAGATAGCGCCATACAAAAAAAATCAAGAGGTGTGAGGTCCGGGGACCTAGCAGGCCACCCTATTGGTCCTCGGTTACCAATCCAGTTATTGTAATATTGATTATTTAAATAAATAATAATAAACAAAGAATTGTGTGGAGGCGCTCCGTCTTGCTGAAAATACATATTTTGCAACGTGGCAAGTGGAAGTTCTTCAATTCGTTCAGCAACATGTGTGCGCAAAAGTTCTAAATACCTTTCAGAATTTAAATTCTCATTGAAAAAGAATGGACTGATAACATGGATATCAATAACGCCGATCCAGACATTAAATCCCTATCTGACTTGCTGTCGAATGCCACGAACTAGGTGTGGATTTTCATCGGACCAAAATATAGTATTTTTACGACTAACATTCCAGAGTTAGTAAATCGACTCTCATCAGACCATAAAATTTTCGCAATAAGGGTCCTCGCTAGTGGATCTGTCAACAATGGCAAAATAGCAGATTTTAGAATCCAGATATTTTTGTTGATTTTAAAGATGGAGAAAACCTTTCAACGTCAACTTATGAAGAATTTAGTAATCTACCCGGCTGAAGAATCAAATTTAGAAAAAAAATATCGGATTACAGAAAATTAATTAATATGTCAAAATATTAAAAACCAGTTTTCTCAAAAATCCTTTGGAGGAGATTTGTTTGCTTGGGTTCAAGTTATAAATTGAAAGAAAGCTACCCGGCTGTACACTTATTTTTCGTTCAACTATTCTTTACTTTGTTTAAAATGAATATAAAATAAATTAAAATTAGGCAACCCACATTACAATGAATTATTATTCTGCTATAAATATTTCCCGCAGTTACAAATGTGTAAATAGCTGGTCATAAATTAATTTTTATTCGCTTAGATATTGAGTTATTATTTCAAATATTTATTATATGTTCCCTATGTGTAAAAGTTCTCGGACATCCTTGGCTTATTAAATTATGTGCTATGCAACCAATATTACATTTCCCATTCACTAGCGAGGACCCTTAAAGTTTGGATTTTCATTATGTTTTTCGATGAACCAATGACAGAATTGTGCTCTCCGTATTTCGTCACCATTTTGAAGCCCTTGGCTGGCTCTTTCACGATAAGGTTTGAATTTGGCACGCTTTAAAATGGTACCAGCTGTTGACCTAGCGACGCCAAGTGTATTTTCAATTACCCGTAAAGACGTACGGGGATTTTCAACTACTGCTTGAAGAACAATATTTTCATTATTTTCATTGTTTTGCCTTTTTTTGGGTTTGACAAAACTTCCATGCATTATCAAATTATCACGCAATCGGCGAAAAATGCTTTTTTCTGGCTGCCGCCTTTCAGGATATCTATCGAAATACATTTCTGCAGCCAATTCATCATTTCTTCCACACAAAATAAAACACTCCAGCATTTGATATTTGTCACAATTTGTAAAATGATCCATCTTAGGTTTGCACAGTACAGATACTTATAACAATACAATGAGATTAACAATAAGATTACTGACAGTACAGAATAAACTTCACAGGTTTTAGAGTTGTTTAATACAAATGTCACATTTATTATCACGGCCTACTATGTTAAAATCTTACTTTCTCTATTTTTCATGTTTTTACTATCTTGAACATAAACATGTTATACATCATTGAATAGCATTTTTTTTAAGATATTAAAAATGTCAAAATTCAATATGGCTGCCATAAGAAAAACAAAAGTTGATTATTTTCACGCAAAATCTAGTAGACCTAGATTTTTCTTAATCATTTTTAAAATCCTCATGACTTGTTATCCCTAGCTTACAACTTTTGAAAATTTATCTCTTCTAGGAAACAAAATATGGAAGATTTTCAAAAATGCATTTTTTTCTTTTTCACCCTGTATCTGCCCAATGAAACAAAAATTTCAAAATCTAATGTCGGATTATTCATGGACAAATGAATACGCAACTTTTCTCCCATTTAACCGAGGTTTTATCTCCAACGGTTTCCAATATCCTCATGTACTGCATTTTAAACTAGACAGGGTGTATAACGTCAAAGAAGTACATACAATATCCCCAGAGGGAAACTGTAACAATTACATTAAAGTAATAATGTTTCATTGTTTAGTCACTCGTGTGTCATTTAACACATATGTCGGTATTGTTTGCTATGCGGTAAAGTTAGATGTCGCCCGTGATAGATCGAGATTTTCTTATGGAAGCTACACGAATGATAATGATTGTTCTACACATAAATATCTATATTTAGTCTTTTATGACACAATTCCAGGGACGATATCCAAATTCACCACATGGCAGACATTTCAGACGTATGCGTTAAATGTTTTTGGAATTGAGAGTCTGAAAGGTAAGACTCTATATTACACTTATTATTTATTCAACACACACTTTCTTGACCATGCCATACTGAAGAATCTAACAAGTTTGAAACACATGTCTGTCCTACACGTAATTCTTTTTACTTTTAATTTACACAATTCCTTGCTACAATATTTCTTTTTTTGTTATTCGTGTGTCAGTAAACACATAAGTAACAAAAGAAAGATGTCCCTGATAGATCAAGGGTTTTCTGATGGTAGCTGTATATTACTTCTTTCAAATAAATAAAAACAACATAGGAACATTAAATAACTTGTGCCTGTATACGTAATTATGGCATAAACTTGTGTTTTCCCTAAACAAGTCGAAATTTTATAGAAGATTTCAATTTTTTAGGAAAAATGCTGTTCGGGTTTTCTTTTTTTTAATTATTATAGTTTTATACGCAAAAAATAAACTAAAATGGAAAATCCCGAAAAGTGGGGCAGGGTTTTTCAATTTTCAAAAGCGTTTTTATCTACAAATATTTTTTAGGGTTGAAAGCATTCTGGTATATATTTCGAACTTTAAAATTGTGCTAATTGGATACTTTTGCAAAATCAAGTTATGCTATTTTTCAAACATTTGAGTTAAATATTAATAATGTAGTACAGAAAAAGTACATACTGCTATGATATTAGTACAATTGTTCTAGGGTTGCCGCGATATAGCTCAGAAAACAAAATTCTCTCTCTCTCAGGTTCCCTCGGCGAAACTGTACAATTTTCACGTCAGGAATCGTGATCTTAGGAAACAGTATAAAAAAACAACAAATTACTTGAAGACAAAAAAAATTAAATAATTATTTAATTAACTTTTCTAAAATTTTTAATAAAATTGAAAAACAGATCAGATATAATTATTTATTACAAAAAAAACAAAAAAAAAAACTTTAATTAACAAATTCTCAAGAAAAAACCCTACCCACTAATTGACCAAATAGGATAAAAAAAACTTGTACTGACAAACACGACAAAATTTACCTAATTAATTACTGAAAATTATTCACAAAGTCCATACAAAATAATAATTACATAAATTGAATAAATTAAATACCTATAATTAAAATACATCAAATTATATAGCAAACCGATACAGTAAAGAAAATTATTTAATTTAATAGCTTCTTAATAAATATAAGATATTTTCAAATACGTGCTGGAAAAAACAAAATGAAGCATACGAGTCTACTTTTACAATATTAAAATTTTCTCTTATTATAATAAAGAATGTATTCTCTTTCTTAAAAGTAAATACTTAACTTGTATAACAGCAATAAAACTAATTCACAAACTTGATTAAATCTCGGCTCCTTAAAATCAAATGAAAATTATAACAATTTTTATTTTAATATTGAAACATAAAATATCTTTAATTCAACAACTGAACTTAACGGGAGACCAAGATTTAATGTCCTTCAATATTAAACACTCGGCCAGTGAAAGTCACGCACCCCTTCCACATTGAAATAAAATTCTCACATCTATACAATATTAAAATATCAAGTTAAGGAGCGTAAATAATCTTTCTGGCATCTTCCCTTTTAAATTCAAATAACAACAAAATAAATATTAACATACACAGATTACCAAAAGACTACTATACCTCCCAAATTCTTAAACAGAAACCAAAATACAGTGTGTACCAAAACATTTGCCCCACAGAAATATAAATTTGAAATAAATCAATTTATCTAATTTTAATTGTCCATAATATATAAAAAAAAAAACCATAGCAATACGTTACATTTAATTTTTCAAAATAACTTTGATACATTGTACAGCAAAAAAACGATAAACAGACGCCCAATAGAGAAAGCAATGTAAAATGAAAGAAATTCAATACCTATATTAAATCGTAAGCGACCACTCGAAAGGTCTTAACAAAAGTAATGGTGCTGCATCAGGAGCATCGCGTTTATCGAACCGTCATTATGCAATTGTGTCACAATCAAGAATTTATAGTCGCTTGAATATAGGAGTTCTCGTCACATCTGCACCAGATCCATTGCTCTTTGGGTGGCCTCTGAATGTATAATTACTAATCGGAATATCCGTGACCAAACCATTTTTTATGTATTGCCATTTTTCCTAGTCTTACAAAACTCAAGTTAGGAAGATGAAAATAAACGTATAACAAGTAGATAACCCTCGTTTTCAATTTCAACATTTTTCTAATTTAAACCGGTCACCGTCGTTTGACGTAATTGTAATTGCAGCCATAGAACGTGTATCGATTTAACACAACTTCAAGCTACTTTTATCACTATCACGGATTAAATATTATTGCCTCTTGGCGGTTTTACTAAAGACTATATATATAGTATATTTCACGGAAAGAATAGAATTTATTTGTATAAAAGAAAATGACTTTTAAATTCCATTGTAAATTAAGAAGGAAAATTAAATGCTGTGATAGTATAAAATATTGATTAATTTTGAAATATTATGAAAGTATGTATAATGAAAATTGGGAAATATTATTTGGTGTTGTACATTTTTGAAAACATGTGTATATTTATATTTATATATTTCAAAATTTACATAATAATATGGTATAAAATTTATTCATCATGATATGAGAAAAGACGATATTCATTTAATAATTAATAAAGTGCTTATTAATAAATGATAATAATTATCAAGTATTATTAATAAAATTTAAAAAGAAATTATATGGTTTATAAATAATCACTGGTTAACATATTTTCTTTTTTTTATTTTTTCTTAGAAACCACGTTCAGATTTTCGTTTCTTTTATAGTTATAACAATAATAATAAAATCAAATCAGCTTGTCTGGTTTTGAAGCATCGGTAAAAGACGCAATTCTTCGGGATGGTATTGTGACCTAATGCCAACATCAAATCGTCGACATTATTGTAGTATGAAAGATCATTTTCGGTTGAAAAATACTGTAATATATTTTTCGATTAGGATACACAGAAATATGTGTGCCTCGAGCTAACAGTTTCCATCATTGGAGTCTAGATTCAAGTGTTTCCGCTTTGGTTTTTAACAAATTCAGAACGCCAATAAGATCATTTAATTCTAACTGATTATTAGGTGTGGTCCGTCCTCTTCAGATGATAAGTATTCATCATTACTGGTCGATAACTTGCTTCTTCTGGTTCTGTGACAACATATTCTTTACTCGAAACATCTATAGGTCTTAGTACTGGAAAGGCTTCCGAATGAGGTACTGGAGGACTAGCACAAGATAGACTAGCATAACTATAATTTTTCTTACTTTCGTTGAAAAATCTAAAAGTTTTTTTGCAGCAAAAGTAGCAATCAGTCGATAGGTCCGTTTGTTCACGCCAAATCATAGGTCTTGCTAGTATCATAGCGCTTTTCTTACCGCTGGCGTACTCAGCAAAGGCTGGGAGCTCATGGCTTGCCTTGGTGATCAATGTTTAAGCCAAGATAGTGAAAATATATTTTTTTATTAAAAGCGTAATATTCCGCTTATGCTGCTGGGTAGTGAACTCTCCACAGACATAACAAAATATTTCACATTGTCACTACAACGTTATGAAATAAAAACACGTTTAGGGCAAATCGACTTACACTGAATTGAAGAAGCCCTATGTAGCTGTTCAAAAATCCACATAGTCAGATATCTACAACAAATTTTGAATTTGATCTGTTCCAGAGCAAAATGGGTATGGTTAAGCGCTAAACATGCCAGAACATGTTCAGACATGTGCATTAATTGTTCGACAGAACAA
This sequence comes from Amphimallon solstitiale, assembly GCA_963170755.1. Lineage (NCBI taxonomy): Eukaryota > Metazoa > Arthropoda > Insecta > Coleoptera > Scarabaeidae > Amphimallon > Amphimallon solstitiale. The sequence goes on along the minus strand of OY720681.1, from coordinate 45,822,611 downwards.
TATTTTCAATAGTATCTTTCTTATATACAAATAAATTTGAAATTTTGTAAGGTTTAATGCATTTTTTGAAAAAAGCATTTAAGAAAATAGCTCGAAATTCTGAGGTAATGGAGTAAATTTCAAATCAGATTCAGAATCAGCACGTCAAAAGACATACGCAACACGTATCGGAGTAAACTGTGTTGACCAGGAATCAATAAATAAGCAATTAATGGTAAAAAGTACTCAAGAAAAGAAGTTTATAAAGTATTATGACATACAAGATTATCAATTTAAGACTTTCTAGACAAACGGGGTTTAGTCGAAAAATATCCCAAGCCGTAATATCCAGGACCGAGTAATACACACAAACTGATTTAGAGTGGAATTATGGCGGTTTCTGGGAAAGTGTTCGACACTCGTATGCTACTAGAAATACGTCAGCAACTTAACCTAGCATCTAATGATTTATATATAACAACGAAACATTAATCTTTATATACAGAGTGTCAGGGAAAATGTGGAAAACCTCTTGGATGCAGATAGAACATGAACAAATAAGATGACAAGTTCCCATAAAAAATTTGCCTACAGGCCCCTCCTACGGAGATATGCGTCCCTGATGGACGACGCTGAAAATCGGCTTTTATTAAATTTCTTTTAAAGTAATTAATATAATTTCATAAAAATTTAAGGCGATGGACACTAGTAAGAACTTCTTAAAATAGTGTCCTTGAAACATGTTTAGCTTTTGTAGTTTACTTTATGCCTAAATTTTTAACACCCTGTATGATAAAGACTTTAAAAATATTAAACTCGATAGCTTGAACCGTAGATTTTAAAAAAGGTACTCTTGCTTATTGTCGTTAAAATGAACCGTTTACGAGAAAAAGTTTGCAAAAGATGTGCGTTTTCGTTTTTATAATCACCAAAAAAACATATTGCTGTTGCAAACGTTACTATGGTACGAAATAAATAAAATACCCGGCATTTTAGAAGTTGTCATCACATAGTTGACACATTGAATTTATTCGAATTATGGAATACACGTTTATTGAGTATGCAGATATGCATCTGATGTATATTGCGTCTTGCAATGCTTTAGAAGCCAGAAGATTATATCACGAAAGATTTCCTAATCGTGCTCTACCAAACCGTAAGACATTTCAATGTGTTGACCAATGTCTAAGGGTGGGCGAATCCAGTTAATAAGGTAATACATATTATTGACTATTTTCATAATTTTAGGAAAGTTTGGAAAAAGTAGTACTAATGCTGATGTGAGAAGAACTATACGTATGCCGCGATTAGAGGAACGTATTTTAAATGCTGTAGATGACAATCCATCAACGAGCACTCGATAATTATCAGCACAGTTTAATACATCGAAAACAATAGACATGAAGTTCTTCATGAACAGCTGTTATATCCATATCATTTGCAAGAAAATACATGAACTGATTTCTGAAGATTTTCCTCGTAGAATGCAGTTTGCAAACTGGGTATTGGATCAACAACGTAATAATGTTAACTTCATGAGCATTATTCTTTTCACGGATGAAGCAAGGTTTACCAGAAATGGTATCACCAATTTACACAATACGCATGTATGGACTGATGAAAATCCTCATGCCACGATTGTTTCGCATTATCAACATCAGTCCCAATCACTTAGTATTTGTGCAGGAATCATTGACAATTTTTTGATTGGACCATTCGTTTAGCCAGAACGATTGAATGGACAACTTTATTTGGAGTTCCTTCAGAACGCGAACGAGATTTAATAGAGCACTTACCACTTGAAACACGTCGAAACATGTACTTCATGCACGATGTGGCACCACCTCATTTCAGCGTTCGTGTGCGGGAGCACCTGAATAACGTCTATCCAAACCGTTTTGTAGGTAGAGGAGGATCAATTGCCTGGCCTCCTCGATCTCCTGACTTAACGCCGTTGGATTCTTGCCTGTGGGGACACCTCAAAAAAATGGCGTGTCTACTCCGGTCGACACTGGTTTGGAACTTCTACAAAGAATCACGTTTCACTCTGATGTGATAAGGAACAAGGCTGGGTTATTGTTGCGGGTACAACAGTCGTTAATTCGTCGTGCCCGCGAGTGTATCAGACTTCACGGAGCCCATGTTGAACCCTCTTATGAAGTTTTTCAATAATTTCGTTAAGGTGCCTCCGGAGACACCACTGCGTTTATATTTATCATAATTACTTTAAAAGAAATTCAATAAAAACCGATCTCCTTAGACGGGGCCTGTAGGAAAATTTTTTATAGGAACTTCTCATCTTATTTGTTCATGTTCTATCTGCATCCAAGAGATTTCCCACATTTTCTCGGACACCCTGTATACAGATAGTAAGCCTCTTTTGATTTGGAAAGTTCAATTCTATCAGAGTTGACCACGCCTTCGTCAGTTAAACGTCATTGATAATTGCATTGTTTAATATAAGGCTGTAATTTTGCAATTTGCATACTGTTATATATTAAATATGTAGAGAAAAACAACACTTCGAGCAATCCAGTTTTTGAAAATATTTATATCGAGGAAGTTTAAAAGTCACTCGTGCATACCTCGCTAATGACACAGAACAACGTCAAGCTTTGATAGGCGATTGTTATTATAATGTTATTAAGTATAGAAGTACACGCATATTATAACCACACATTTATGTGAATACCAATTCCACTGTGAATTTTCATAGGCCATTTAATCTCTGCAATTACGAATACTTTCATCAAACATCACACGCATTTTCTGCGAGAGAGAAAACTTTTATATTTCGGCTTTCAGAAAAACTGGATTCTTTGTGATATTTTTACTTGCACAAGGGTGCTAGGAGAAATGCGAATTCCGTCATTAAGAGCTTAAATTTAAAAATCATGTTTATGTACTCTCACTACAAAATATAACCATTAAGTGATGTTAATGAAGAGATAAATAAAGTAATACCAATACGTCCTATAACTTATCGAAATAATAATAATAATAATAATAATAATAATAATAATTATTATTATAATTTATTCACTATAAGACCACAATATTAGGGTACTAGTTTCGTCATCAAATTCATATATATACATATATATATATATATATATATATAACAATTAATCACAATAGATAAACAAGTTAATTAAAATAATCCTTTACATCATAATAACATTTGTATACAAGATATTGTTTCAGTTTCTCCTTAAAGGTTTTCTTTGAATTGAGGGTTTTCAGGTCGTCCGGAAGACGGTCGTACACCCGGATGCATGAATACCGAGGGGACTTCTCATATGCGGCTGTTCGATGCAAGGGAACACACAAACACCTCCGATTGCGAGTCTCATAATCATGATAGTGAGAGTTTGTAATCGAAGTTTGACGTCTCTCGTAAGCAAGAATTGCGCACTTATATAGATATACACTGGGCAGGGTCAATATACTATATCGGCGAAAAATATCACAGCAAGTTTCTCTATGTTTCAAGTTAAAAATCAATCGGATCACTCTTTTTTGCACTATAAAAAGTCTGTTGATCTCAGTTGCCCTGCCCCACACAACAATGTGATAAGACAGATGACAGTATACCATGGCATAATAAATATGCAATAGGCCACTAGTATCAAGACAGTTTTTTAATTTCTTTATTGCGTAAAAACTTTTATTAATTTAAGAGATTATGTTTTGAACCTGAATGGACCAATCCATATTCGAATCCAACCATGTTCCCAGAAAGTTAGCACACTCAGTCTCACCCGGAATTTTAAAAGAGATATTGTCCCTAACAGGAAATTTCACAATTACAGTCTTTTTACTATTTAATATTTTTCTGTTCTGCCTACACCATGTTTCTAATGTGCGCACTACACTTTCAATCTTCAGCTGAAGGTCGTTGTCATTCTCACCCACAACTACAATCGATGTGTCGTCTGCATAATTGCAAGTGCAATAAATGTTCTGCTATCACAAAGACCTTTATTTCTTGCGGTGAATGTGGAAAAAAATATCATGTACAATGTGTATTAAAAATCAGTGGAACTTATGTTGATAACAAAGGAAATATAATGTGTTGTAGAAATATAACCTCTGAGTGCACGGAGTGCAAACAAAAAGAAAATGAAATTAGTGAATTAAGATGCAGGCTATCCAAAATCAATGAAAAAATGTTGGAAAAATCATTAGTGGAATATACAACAAGTGCTACTGAGGAAAAAATATTACAACAATTGAAGGAAGTTGAAATAAATCAAGACACTGCTAAAAACTACACCCAAAAAGACCTCGAGGATCTGGACGCTAAAGTAAGTGAAATGAAACAATTATTTACGAAGGAAATAACAGAAATAAGAAATACTATGCAAGAAATAAAATCTCAATTGGATAAATCTGGTGGAGGCGATATTAACAAACAAATAACATTTAACGAAATAAATATTGCGGAAACAGAGACATCTACAAATAAGAATCAAAAGACAGAAGTAGAAAGGGAACCCGACTATCAAAGCGAAGAACCAAGATCTATACAGGAAAATGCTAGTTTAAAAAATTCTCAAAGTACCAATGTAAAAATTCTGCAGTACAAAAAAGACACCATTACAGAAAATATAAATTTAAATGACAATGTGAATTTCAAACAATCTGCTAGACAAAGTAACATAAAACAATTCTCACAAAATTTCAAAAAAAAAGTAATCTGCAGCAATGATGAGAATGTTGCGTTTAACAAAGTTCAAAGAAAGTGGATTTACGCAGACCGCTTTAAAAAAGATTATTGTATTGAGGATATGCGAGAATATTTAAACAAAAAATTCGTAACAAACGATATAGTCGTAGAAATAATGGCGAAGAGGGATCGCTATACAAAGGAGGACTATATAGCGTTTAAATTAGGCTTTCCGCATTTTATAAATGATGACAAAATATTTGAGCCATTAAACTGGCCAAGTAATATTAGTGTTCAATTTTTTCGGAGGTCAAGCGGAAAAAATAATCACAACACGACAAGAAAAAGCAGAAATCAAAGACCGAACAGAAAACCGAGATAAAAATAATCTAGACATTTCTTATACGTCTAGTAAAGATACAAGAAAGATCAATATCTTGAATTATAATATACAGGGACTATCAAATAAAATTGACGCATTTCAGGTAGAATTAAACAAGCGAGATATTGACGTGGTTTGCCTAACAGAACACTTCTTACCTAAAGAAAAACTAAAATATGTTAATATAAAAGATTTCACCATAGCGAGCTGTTTTTGCAGATCAAGCGCCATTCATGGGGGATCTCTCATTCTAACAAAAAGCCATGAGGAAGTTATTGAAATAAAAGGCATATCTTTAGTATCAGTAGAAAAAGAAATAGAAATAGCGTCGGTAGAACTAGCTGCAATAAATTCCATTATAGTGTCTATATACAGACCCCCATCTGGAAGTTTGGAAATATTTTTTGACAAACTAAATGAAATTATTTTTATTCTAAACGAAGAAAGGGCACAAAAAAATGTGTTTGTTGCAGGCGACTATAATATTCACATGGAAACAGAAACAAAAGTAACTCAGAAAATGTCGGAAATTCTGAATGCTTATAATATGAAACAGGTATTTCATGAACATTCTAGACAAACAGATACCACTAGTTCCTTAATAGACAACATATTTACAAACGTTGATCTCTCTAAGATTGAGGAATATACAGTCAATATGCATCTTTCCGATCACTTCTCACAGATTCTGAGATACACATATCCAAAACATGATAGAGCTGCGATAACCACAAATACTATTAGACTTATGGATTCGAATAGTATACAACACTTTAAAGAAGTCTTAGACGTGGAACTGCACTTACCTAACAACATCCTGGATGCCAACGAATTATTTAATTACTTCCATAATATTTTTATGGCCGCATTTGAGGCTTGTTTTCCAAAAAATAGAGTTACGACGACAGCTACGAGAAACAACTGCGTCAATCCAGAAATTAACAGTTTAAGGAACACATTGGATGCATGGGCTGTTATGGCAAAGGTTTCAAAAAATCCAGATTATTATAGAGAATATCGACAACTCAAAAAAAATTACTTGTGCAGGATAAATGAAATCAAACAAAAATCAAACTCAGAGTACATAATGAGATCAAGCAACAAGACCAAGGCAATATGGGACGTAATAAAGAGAGAACTCAAACCTGAAGATAAACAAAAAAATAGTAATACCTCTTTGTCGGCTACTAGCTTGAATACATATTTTTGTGAGGTTGGCGAAACCATTGCGATGGGCATACAATCCAGACACTCATCAACAGAGTTTCTTCATAATCAAAAACTGGAAAATGCATCCTCCTTCTACTTTATACCCATTACGTCCGTAGAAATAGAACAAACGATTCAAAAAATTAAAAGTAAGCATACTAAAGATGTGTATGATATTTCGACATGTCTTCTAAAAGAGGTGTACATGCAGATATCCGCACTATTGGCGAGCATTTTTAACAAATGTATAGAACAAGGTGTGTTTCCTAGCCTATTGAAAGTCTCTAGAGTTGTACCTATACATAAAAAGGATGACGTTAATGACTGTCAAAATTATAGACCGATTAGTATTCTGCCGGCGGTGTCAAAGGTTTTTGAGCATGTTATTGCGTCTAGAATTATAGGATATATGGAGAGTCAACAATATTTAGTGTCCGCACAACACGGTTACAGAAAAGGGCGTTCGACTAGTAGTGGTATACTACACATAGTGGAGAGTCTGTACAGTGTCTTCGACGCTGGTCTGTATGCAGGAATAAATTTATTAGATTTAAGCAAGGCCTTCGACTCTGTTAGTCATGAGATCTTGCTGCATAAGTTAGAATATTATGGAATAAGGGGTGAATCCCTAAACCTAATGCGATCTTACCTAACGGGCAGATATCAACTGACGGAATGGAATAACACAAAGTCTGAGCCTAGGATAATAAAGTATGGAGTTCCACAGGGATCGATCCTTGGTCCTATGCTGTTCATAATATACATGAATGATCTTCCTTCTAACATAGGCGGGGTGGAGGTATGTATGTACGCTGATGATACCTCTCTTTTGATGCAGGACATAGATCCGGCAGCACTGCATCAGAAGTCGATAGGGGCAATTGCGGACGTTGAAAATTGGTTTGCTGCTAATAAACTGAAAATCAATAGTAATAAAACGCAAAATCTTCTATTCTGTACAACTAGCTCAGAACGATCGTCGGGAGTAAAAATTCTGGGCATCACCCTGGACACAAGTCTGAAATGGACTCTCCACATAGAAGACCTAGCGAAGAAATTGTCATCTGCTCTATTTGCAATAAAAAGACTCACATTTATTGCAACTCGTGAGGCGGCGAAAGCAGCATATTTTGCAGGCTTTCACTCCGTGATGTCCTATGGTGTCCTCTTCTGGGGAATGGCTGCAGAAGCGGACAGGATATTTGTTCTACAGAAGAGGGCGATTAGGTTTTTGTGCGACCTGACATGTAGGGAGAGCTGTAGATCACACTTCAGAAAGGAGAAGATACTCACTCTACCATCGGTATTTATCCTCTCTGTAGTTACTCACGTCCAGCAGAATAAAGAAGCATTTCCCTTGAACGGTGCTTCGTTTTATGTCTTGTTAGTTCTTATTGTTGGTGTTTATCTTTGTATTATGATTTTATTATTTGTGTTTCTATATCTTTATATATCTATATATATTATTGACAGTTGTACGCTATGTACAAAAAAAAAAGAAAATGACATTTTCTGTAATGGTGTTATTACAAAAAATATACAATATACAATATACAATATACAATAATTGATTAGGTGGCCATCCTTTACATACGATCTCATGTCGTTAATGAATGGTATGAATATTACGGGTCCCAGGATAGAGCCCTGAGCCACACCGAGGTTCACCTCATACAGTACAGATTTTGAACCATTCACATCCACAACCATATGCCTGTGTTCCAAAAATGACAAAATTAACCTCAGTATATTGCTGCTGATGCCAATCGCATTCAATTTTTCCTCCACAAAGCTACTCCGTACCGAGTCAAACGCAGCAGTGAAGTCAAAAAGCAATCCAATTACACATTTTTTGTCATCTTGATTCCTTCTAATATATTCCACAAACTCGATGCACGCCTTCTCAGTGGATCTTCCTGGACGAAATCCGTGCTGAGAGTCACTAATAATGCGCTCAACACTGAGATGAGGCGATAATCATCTAGCAGATTTCCGGCGTTCTTTTTAGGCACAGGTATCACTCGCGCAGTCTTCAGTGCTGCCGGAAAAATCCCTGTTTCTACCGACATATTTATGAGGTTGGCCAATGGGACACTAATAATGTCAACTATTTCTTTCAGTACTGTCACAGGTACTTCATCCAAACCACATGACCGTTGATTCATCAGACGAATGAGGGTATTTGTAATGTCGGTTTCGTTCACAGGATGGAAAACATACTCTCACTATAAGGCGCACTCACTGTACAGGTGATACTCTCATCACTTCCAAACTCCTTCATTAATTTGGCTTGAGTGGCGAGGGAGAAATGTTTGCCAAAAAGATTCGCAGTATCGATGTCATCGATTTCGCTTCCATCGTCATTTTTAAATTTGATTCGATTGGCTGATACTGTTTTAACCTTTTCTCCCTTGACAATTCCTCATACTGTCTTGCATTTATTTACACTTGCCATAATCTTTCTATCATAAAACAAGGGCTTTTGTTCCTTGATAATTTGTTTGTGTTGACGCTTGTGCCTCCTGTAGAGGTTAATAATGTGTTCGTTACAGTCAGAGTACTTAAGTAACGCCTGAAGGTCTCTTAACTGCCTATACTTGATTCTCTAATGGCGAATGAGAACACTGTGTAATTATACCGAATAACTGAGATACAACATGGAATAAAAGTCGATACAAATTGGCGTTTAGATTCTATTTCATGATTACAAACGCCTGTCACAAAAAAAAAGTGTTTCTGATAGAATTTTGAATGCTGATTTCAGGAAAAATAGCTAAAAAAATTTTTATAAATTGAAAATTATGACTTACAAACTTTGATATTTTATAAGATAAAAACAACAATAGTTAGCCTAACAATAAATGCATACAGAAAGAAATAGACACATTGCATTAATTGCATATACATAACACTTTATTATACAAATAATATAGAAAGAATGAGAAAAAAACCACACCCATTATTAGATACATATCTACACCAACATGAAATATAAAACATGTATAAACTAAACTAATCTGTCATTATGACATAGAGGCTTCATTGATAAAAAATAGTGAACTAATAACAAAATGATAATTAGCAAAGCAAATTACTTCCTGATTTATGAAAAACTACATACAACTTCATCACATGTGTTAAATGACAATCGAATGACAAAATATAGAAAAATTAAAACGTGAAATTGTATAATTAAAAATAAAAATTTACAATTTTAGGTACAGAGCAATCAATACTACTCATATAGTTTCCATCAGAAGATCCGTGATCAATCCGGGAACGGTAACTAACTTAAACTAATGGCAAACCATATGGACCTATGTATATGTGAAATGAAACACTCATGACAAATCAAAGGAAAACAATAAATAATGTGGTGAAGTTTTCTCTAAGGATCTGATGGATGCTTATCGAATTTCTTTATTAATTTACAATTTTTTAAAAATGAAGCCTCTGCGTCATTGTAATAGCTTAAAACGAAATCAAATAACTTCCGGAAAAAATTATTTGATTGAGACTTATTTGAGGAAAAAACTTCATATATTCTTCATTTAAGGAAATTGTACAAGCACATAGATTGCTTAAGTTGCATGAGTCAATTTTCTTTTTGATAATTGCATATTAATACGCACAAAAAAAACCGCAATTACTTCGCTAATTTAATCATCATAATGGTCAGATTATACTTCCATTAAAGTAGGTTAAATTAGCAATGCAGTTCTTATGATGTTGATTAGTGTGCAATTATCATAAAAACAATTAACTAGAATATTTTTTTAACTGGTTTCTATTATATTACATTTTAAGTTTCAACCAATGTCATAGCAAGTGTAACAATTTCGCACCCATCGTGGTGGCCTTTTCTAACAATTTCGCACCCATCGTGGCGGTTAGTTTAACAGTAAGCTTAGACATTTTCATATTAGCAGCCACTAGTTATTAATATAAAGGTTATCTATACAAAGGCTAACGTACTTTTAACTAACACATTAACTACATAGGTCACAAAAAGTGTTCAAATTTCCTGCTTGTTTTTCTGGATATAAAGGTAGTTATTTACACCAATTTGTAATTACGCGTACTGCTTAAATTTACATTACTTAAACCATTATTGAAAGCTGTAATTACAATTGCCATTACATTCGGTATGCCCGATGCATAAGATGTTTAGATAGAAGGTAAACAAATGTATATATGTATATACATACGTACATATACTCAGTATACAGTTTAATGTGTACTTATCAATGGTACTGTAGACATAGAACGTATGCATACATATCGATGCAAAAATGCTAATGAAAGTTTATGAAATACGCTCTCCGGCTCTCTATGGTTAGTTGACCACAGCGCACAATGTGAAATAATAAAACGTACCGGACAACAAATTACACAGTATTTAGTTGCATCTGCGGTAAGTTGATTTCAAATTTGCATTTAGCGTAATGATGTAATGATACAGTGGGTTAATACAAGCGCATACGTGATTTATATCAAACAATACGACGAAGAGAGAAGGAGCATAATAGAAATTGTGTTCGATATCGGCTTGCGTGGATGTGTGTGAATTATCCATTCGTATATTTCATGTGTACCAACCGATGAAATTTTATTTATAATGAAAGATTGAATGTCAAATAAGAGACTTTTGAGAGTTTTGTCCGTCGGCAATGAAGAAGACTTTAAGGGGGCTTACGCAGAGATACCGACTAACTGCCGTGAGGTAGGACGTAAGGGGGTGGCGCCAAATGCGTTAACATAAATTTCACCGTTGTAAGGTATTCGTTAAAATAAAACAAACAGCAGAAATTTTTGTTTTTCTTATTATGTTTTTGCATTAAATTGAATACAAAGGATTAATTGAGGCTTCGTTGGGGGGTACTTTCTTATAATTGAAATTATTTACTCCTACATTTCACTCTCAAAGTTGGCAAAATTTACAACATCATAACACAGTTTCAGAAACTTTATTTTAAAAACTAATTCCAGTCGAGCATGCATTGAGCCTTTGTTTATTTGTATTTTAAATTTAATTTTGATATTTCGTAAATAAAAGCGGTACTATTGTTTTAACGAAATCTTGTGAATTCCGGAATTCACATTAGCGCATATGGCGCCACCCCCTTACGTCCTACCTCACGGCAGTTAGTCGGTAAGCGTAAGCCTTCTTAAATGCAGATTATTTACACAATAAGTCAGACCATAAATATTTTATGTAATTTTTACTCAAATGTATGGTAGTTGTATAATCTTATATACGTATAAAATTGAATGTAGGTATATGCGTGGCGGTGTTTTTATGTTCCCTATAGACTCCGAAACCGCTGAGCCGATTTTGATGAGATTTTCAGGAAAACTCTAGCATAGTCTGGAGCGTGTTCCTGCGAAGTTTGGCCCCCATCGGATTAAAAATTAAAAATTAAAAAAAATTCAAAACAGCGTTTTTTTGGGCTTAGCAACGCGCACCGGGTATCGTTATATTGAATAATATCCATACATCTTTTGACATATTTATTATTTTTTGACGTTGGTTATAATTGTCATCAAAATAATACAAATTTGTGGAGTCAAGGAAAGGGCAGAACAACGTCTGCCGGGCTAGCTAGTATTGTATATAATATTGACAAATTTTACATTTTATATGATTATAAATTTATTTATTTAAAAAAAAGTACGAAATGAACACTAAAAATAGGAAGAGAAAATCACAAAATTCAAATTTAGAGAAGTGTAGAAGAAGGAAGTATCAGCAATTATAGAAGAATTAAAATTAATAAAGCCGTCGGACGAAATTTATCAGCACCAAAAGAATAACTATGTAGTGGACACCAATTAATATGCCCTTCAGAGAAGATCTGGAATAACACCAGGAATTACAGATTCCATAAACAAGATACATAATGTTTCTTAATAACATGCTAATATTTAACTGGGTTATTCCTGGGTCTATTTTATAAAAAAAACTTCGTATGAACATATTGCTGTAGTATCTATTTTTAAATATCAAAATAATAATGATACTTTAATGTCTGACTTTAGCATAACAGCATAAATTTTACAAACTTTTCGTGGATTCTAACAGCGCGTTACTCCTTGCTTAACTATCTTTCTCTTATCTGTTTGAGTACGGGATAGGGTAAATAAATTAAACACAATTTATAAGTCTTAATAATAATAATGAATATATTTTATTGATGTTTGTATTTATCTTCCTTGCAATACATTGATATCCAACTGATTTATGAGGATTTAAAACAACTAACATAAAACTAATTCTGTTCACATGATTTTTATTTTAAATTGTTTTAACGCAATATTGTTTATATTGTAGAATGAATTTGAAATGATAATAATTTAATGTACGTTCACTAGATATTTATATTTATTTAAAAGAGTTTTAGTGAATATTGAACACAATGCAAGCACTATATCACCAAAGCAAACATTTGCACATACTACTCTTATAATCTATCGTCTTGCTACTTAAATATTTCGAAAATAGTTTTCACTAATTGTTAGGAGCAAAAATTTTCACATACTACTCTAACAGTTTAGTGTTCACACATCAAAATATTCTCGTATATTTGTGTCAGTCTGTTTAATTTATTATCCTGTGATTATATAAATCTTTGGCGCCTACCAATCCATTTGAGGCAAACATTTTCACATAGTACCTCAATGGTTCATTCCACACCATTAAAAATATTTCGAATTAATAATGAAAAGCAAAATTTTAAACCAAGTGAACACTCATTTAATTATCAAAAAAAAAAGAAAATAAAATTTTTGTGATTATAGCTCAAATATACAATATTGTATCACTTACTTATTTTGTTCAAATGCAAATTCTTTAATGTACATGTCCACCATTTTTATTTAAATTTTCTAAACTAATAGGGATAATATTTACAAATTCTATCTATTAATGAGATATTCCAATATTTTAAAAACAAGGAGTGCATACAGCCCTACTGTATAAATCTCTATATTTCAGTCTTCAGTATGAAGAAATTTTAAAAGATATCGCCGGAACTCCGTTTCAAATTTTAAGTTTTAAACGCGATGTAGGCCAATGTCAAACTCTCTTGCTTCCGTCTGGTTCCCGTATTTTATAACAATGAACAAATAAACATCAATAATTGAGCACCCTCTGACTTAATTTTTCGGTTGGTCCTACTGCCGCTTCCTTGGTTGAATATTCTTCTTACTTAATTTAAGTTGACAGTCAAATGATGCCCGGAAAGTAAATCTGCATTATTCAAATTTATAAGTTTACCTCTGTCTATTTCAGGTAAGTGTGTTGTTTATTTTTCTTTTTAACATAAACATCTGTTGTATCTCTATATAAATTCATTACTCTTGTAATTGTTTGATAAAAATCTTCTTTTACCATTTATTAATCGTATTCTTATTTTCTGTTTACTAGTCTTTTCAATTGGAAATAAAGGAAAAACGTCGCATATGACTTCTATCTTCCTTTCTGATGTCTTACCATGAAGGCTCGTTGCTGTTTCCCTCTCTTTATTCTCAAACCAATTCCTCGTCTTAGGTAAGATTGCTACTTCTAATATGCTACAAATAAATTATTGATGTTTTCTTTTCTTTTGTAGGTGTTGGACTAGACATGATTGTTGTTGATGTTTCAAGAGCACAATACTACAATTATACGAACTAAAGAATATATTTTAACATCTCATTATTGTATACAATATGTTTTAATTACGATTCAACATTTAATATAATAAATATCGTAGTTATATCCTTTTTTATCAAGACAGTACGTAATTTTAATATCTTTTTATTTGTATTAAAGCCTTTTATCAACTTATCCTAATTACATCAATATTAACATTTTTATTTAAGATGATGTCATTTTCTTTGACATATCTAATCTTATTCTGTTCATATTGTTTGGTGGCATTTAAATGGTTTACTCTTTTTACCATTGCATCCATCATCATAACTCTTTGCCTATAGTTTGTTTTCAACACCTTTTTGTTCCTGAATAATGCTTCATTATTAAGTATATTTAATGCTCTTTTTACTGTCTGTTTAAAGTTGGGTTCTGAACTTTTTTGTTCAAATACCACTTCTTGTTTATCGTTTCTACAAAATAAAGTTTATTGACTCATTTGGCATGTATATTATATTTCATTGATCTTTGTATATCTAATATTTATACTTTTCTAAACAAAGTTTATAAATGATCATTTGTATATTGTTTCATTTACAATATTTTAAAAGAGGAATTCATCCTTTATTGAATATTTATAGAATCTTCAACCTATATTATTTAAATGATTCATTCTAGCCTCTATTATATTAGTTAATTATTTTTAAGAGCGGCGTTTACTAACAAATATAAACTTATGCAACTTATATTACTCGCGGGAGGGGTAGACGCAAGGGGGTGTGAGTAGGTGGAGGTAGACGATATTCGGTTTCGATCACAGCGCTTCGGTTTTATTCACAGATTCTGTTATAGATAAAGGAATACTATAGATGAGAAACATAATGTATAAAGAATGAGTACTTACGGAACTGTTGATGTTGTTGATGTTTTATAATAAGAAAATTTTCGCTTGCCCATAACTGCTAAATTATTATACACTCGAATATTATAGGTATATATGACATTTCTTTTTAATGACAACTGTCACTCAGATTTAAGTCTGGAGTAGCCGACCGATTCCGATAGGTTTGCGTCTCCGCTAGAACCAGTAGAGATACCGTAAAGTGGGGATAGACGACACAATAGCTTTGAAAATCACTTGGTGAAATGTGTGTGACAATGTTTACTATTTAATGTTTTTTATCTTCAAAAATAATTACATGAAGTTTTTTCCTTTTTTATATCGTTCATCAAATGGGCAGCTGGCGCTGTGTTCTTCTTTTGTGTACCAGCCTTAATTAGTAGACATTAATCAAATTCATGAATTTTTGTGATTATTTCTAGAACACATAACTTTTTTAAGAAAATAAATTAGTACAAAAACTGGCTTTCACATTATAAATTGATGCCTTTTGCATCACTAATCTATCTATCATGAAGGAAGTATGGTCCAATTGAATAATCACCGCATATTCCAGCTCATACGTTAACGGAAAACTGCTCCTGGTGACGGGATTCCAAGATTGCATGTAGGTTTCCTTCAATCCAATAGTAATTTTTGTGGAAGTTTTGGATGGCGTTTCTGGAGAAATTGGCTTAATCGGTGAATAAAATTTCAGTGTGAAATAATGGATTTTCAATCAATTTATGAAGATACCATTGGCAAAAGTTTATCCATAATGGAAAATGGTGATAAATTGCCGGTAATTATGCCCATTCAACCTATCATGAAGGAAGTATGGTCCAATTGAATAATCACCGCATATTCCAGCCCACACGTTAACGGAAAGCTGCTCCTGGTTACGGGATTCCAAGATTGCATGTAGGTTTTGCATAAAAGGCGTGTACAAAATTTCACAAAAATATCTAGCGTAATACCAAAGTTTAAGAAAAAAATATTTTTAACTCTAGCACCCTACAGTTCAAAAGTGAAGACAATATAAGACGGTTCATAAGAAGTTTTTTTAACAAAATGGACCCAAGAATAACTCTCTTAAATATTAGCATGTTATTAAGAAACATAAGATATAAATCGAATTTAAAAAAAATAAAAAACCGCTGCGACCTTCTTTCTGGATATGGGTGAGACTATGATACAATACCAAAAGTTATGTTAATTGAAAAACTAGAAGAAATAACAGCGAATAATTATGCTGCATGGTATATATTATATACAAATGATATGTTTGAGCTGAAAACATGTATTATTATCTAGAAATCACCAACTAATATTCAACATAAACGTAAAACAAAAAGATAAAAATGACAAATACAAAATATTTAGACCTCATAAAGTAGGATGCCCAACCCCGAATTTTGGAAGGGCGTTCTTTTGCAAAATAATATATCAGCGAGAAGCGACAGTATACTCGGATCCTTTAATCTTTCGTGTTTCACTTCCGACTGTTCAAATTTGCGTGATAAACAACCAAGTACACTACAACCAAGGACAGGAGCATGGGCTGTGTGGCATTGGTGACAATGACGACTAAACAACCACGCTCGCCTTGCACACCGAAGGAACAACGTTTTTATCACTTCACGTTGATTGTTGTTCTCTGATTTGATTATAGTTTTAATAATTTGGAATTATATCGTAATTATAATTTTCTACTTTTAGCACTGATAAACATTTAATTAAGTAAATTTTTGATTTTAAAAATTTACCAACGGCTGCGATAAAATTTACTGAATTAAATAATTATCAGTGCTAAAGACAGAAAATTATAATTAGGATTTTCAACACTTACAACAGGAAGTCAGAACCCAAGTGAACAAAGGCTCAAGAATCTCTCATATGGAGGAACAAATACATGTCCACTGAAAGCAAAGTCCACATATATTGTAACAGTTATAAATACCTGTTATTATGGTTCAGTAACAATCATTGTCGCCGATGTGACAAATAGCATGTGTAATCACTGAGGTTTTGGAGCGGCTATATTCATGCGCGTCTTTTTGTCATTTGACAGGCACATATAAACGATGCCGTGCAAATTTTAGTCCTTTTAAATGGTAAAGCCTAATAAGACACTAGGGTAAGCTCAATTGTTAATATTGCCATTTAATTTAAATCTCAAGTCATCATGCTTCGTGATGATAATAAGTAATGCACCTGTTGATAATTGTTTTCTTATTTTTACATGCGCTATCTGTAACGCATGTATTTGTAACCTCAAAAGCACATGTTGATTGTTACTTCGACTTGTAGGCTTGTTGTAAGGAGGATCTTTGTTGTATGGGAATCTTTGTTGTATGGAAATCCTTCTTTTATGAAGAAAGGAGAAAATAGTGCAAGTAACAACATAAGTAGAATATATGTAACCAGCAAATGAACCACTAGATAGGAAATACCTTGTGGAACGTGTTCTTAAATACAATGTGGCTAGCTGTTACGCAGAGATGGCAGGCATATGATTTATTAGGAAATTGGCGATAACATCTCGATATGTGCGACAGTATGCAGTGTGTACAAGTACAAATATTGCAAGAAATTAACCAAACAAGCATCGGGATAACCCTCTAAGTATACATGTTTACGAATACAGAAACAAGGTGAAGCTAAGAAGTATTGTACTGTATCACCTATATGAAGCCATTATCCACCAGTGCAAGTTTATCGACTAGATGCAGATATGATACAGTGTGAAGCAGAATAACAGACTTCGATCTACATAACTCAACGAGACCTTCACTTGTGCAGATTGTATAAGCTAAGTAGTTTTAACTGTGGTTTATTTATTTATTGAATGCAAAGACTCCAAGATACTGTAGCTAATTAACACCTTTTAGCTTAGTTGTTCGGAGATTCTTGTATTATGGGCAGGAACTCCGGAATAACCTATATTTAGCATCGTTGTCACAAGAGCATGGTTGTATTTTGGAAGCTTTATAGTTGATGATATTTGTACTAAGTATTATGCATATTATATCACCTAATATGAGTCGAAAGCTGTTACGAATCAGATCGTGTATGTTTAGAATTTTTTGGGAACTATGTTCATTAATTGACTGCCTGTCGACAGTCTGTGTATGTATGTGTTATACAGTAGCTGTGTTTTCATTTATATATATATATATTTTTATTATTAATTATACAATTAAATTAGATCTTGTGTGTTTTGATTGCTATTGCTATAAGTCCTATTCCTAGTTTTCATGTTTTTGGTTGATAGAAGCATGTGGCGCTTATATTATTGAACCCATGGCCTTTTGCACTGACTAACGAGTTACAGCGGCAACGTTTTTGATTTATGCTTTAATTATTGAGCAAGTTTAATTACATATGAAAGTGACATCCTTTTATTGGACCAGAACATCTAGTCAATAACGGGGTGGTTGCAATATAAAACCGCCGTGAGACCTGTACTCACATATGCAGTGGAAACTCGACAGATACAACAAAAGCGAAGAGTATGATGAGGACAGCAGAGATGAAAACATTGAGGGATATTAAGGTAGTAAGCTTGAGAAACCACATAAAAAGCAGAGATATAAGAGCAGATCTCAAATTTCATGATGTGGTGCAGTTTACGCGATCGAGACGACGATACTGGAGAGACCACATCGACAGAATAACAGAGGATCGATGGGCAAAATGGGTAAAGGACGAAAAACCGAGTACAAGGAGACCCCCCCGGTCGACCTCCCAAAAGATGGTGCGAGAGCTGGAAATCTGCTTCCCAAGAGGCTGAAAGAGATCAAGAGTCGAACAAACAAGACTACGTCTTAAGAAAAGAGAAAGAAGAAGAAGAAGAAGACAGAAAAACTAATTTTAAAGTAGTTTAAAATTTACAATAAACGTCAAAAGTATTTATTCCATCGATTACTTGATATACTTCAGTATAATTTAAAGACTCTAACCCAGACACCCGCCATGGTGCGGAGGTAGCGCAACCGACTAGAGATCGGGAGGTCCTGGGTTCGCATAAAATTAAAAATTTACCTAATTGAATAATTATAAGTGCTAAAAGCAGAAAAATTTAATTAGGATTTTCAACACTGAGAAGAAACTAAATTTAAAGTAATTTTGTACTTGACATTACATATATATTCTTATTGAGAAAGATGTGTTGAAAATAACTCATTAATTTATTTCAAAATATATAAATCAGTATTAGTTAGTTCTATTTAATGATTTAATAACAAAAAATTATATCTATGTTGTTTACATTCACACCACACAAGAGAGTTATTGATTGTAACAACATTGGAGCATAAAAATGCAAAATAAAAAAATACATAAACACAGTTTGATTGATGCCAAAACAGGCTGCAGTAAACTTTAAAAAAAAAATAAAAAATGTCGACCATCACAAGTGTCGCAAAGAAATGAAGAAGGCTATAGGGATGTAATCCAAATCGAGAAGAAATCTGAGAGTCATTCCCAAAAAAGACAACATACGAACCCTCAATTTCAATTTTGCATTAACCTGAAAATAGTCGGAATCTTGTAATGAGGTTAAAGACCGATGGACATCGCATGATTTATACCGGGTGTCCACACGAAAACTTTATATTGAATTATTTCTGGTGTTTTTGAAGACAAAAACTTGAAATTTTGGGTGGTTGTTCAGGGTATAGGGGGACAATGAATAGTGTATTTCATACCGCCCCATCGGATCACCCGCCGCCGCCGGCCACCCCACTCCAATATTTTAAATGACACCCTGTATTTTTTTTGGTGGTTTTGAAAGAACACAATTTTCTTGATATTCCTATGTGAAAAAACTAGGAACACACATTATGACATTTATGAGATATTTAAATTTAAAAGTTTCAGATATCAGAAATTATTAACTCCGAAAAATCATAAGTTAGTCATGGAAATACTTAAAACAAGATTTATTCACAACATTTTAGTTAAATTAAATGCTCAAATTGTTCACCGTTTACATTTAAACATAAATAAAGTCTATTTTCAAAAGCATTTCTAACATTTTCGAACACTTGTGGCGTTAAATTTCGACATTCCTCTGTTATTCTATTACGTAAATCAGCTATTGATTGTGGCGGTGTCTTATAAACAACAGACTTCAAATGTCCCCACAAAAAGCAATCTATCTAGGGGAGTTAAATCGGGGGAGCGAGCTGGCCATTCAATAGAGCCCCTACGTCCAATCCAATGTCCTGGGAAAATATTATCCAAATAATTCCTAACGTCTAAACAGTAATGTGGCCCAGCTCCATCTTGTTGAAAATATAATTGCCCCTCCTCTATTTCATTCAAGTTTTCTTCTAGACACTGTATGATAAGAGGATGTATTAGCTCTTCCAAAAATTGTAAGTACTTAGGTCCATTTAAATTTTCCTGGAAGAATATCAGGCCAATTACTTGGTTATTAAGAATTCCAGCACATACATTAATTTTTTGGGGATATTGTGTGTTGCCTTCTCAGAAAAAATGGGGTTTTACGTCGCTCCAATATCGACAGTTGTGTCTATTCACAAGACCATTTAAGTAAAAGCAACTTTCATCACTAAAGCAAATACTTCGCAAAACATTTCCATTTTGCCGAATCATATCTGTCATTATTTCACAAAATTCGACTCTTCTGTCGAAATCACCGTCACCCAACTCTTGGTGAAGTTGAATTTTATAAGGGTGCATTTTGTTTAATTTTAATATCTTATGGCAGGTTGATTTTGGCACTCCCGAAACTTCGGATAATTTTCTCAACGAAAGCTCTGGGTCTAAATTAATATGCCCAAGAACTGCTAGTTGCATAGCTTCATTTAGTACACCACAATTATTCGTATTCCGTTTTTTTATTATTTACAGATCCAGTTTGCAAAAATTTTTCTTTTAGCGTTCTGACATAAATAACAGATACGTTTCTGTTTGGATGGTTTTCATTGAATAACGTCGCCGCTTGGGAATAATTTTTGTTTGCAATCCCATACAAAATCACTATTTCAGTTCTCTCTTCAAGAGTATAAACCATTTCAGCGAAAAAGCCGAAACTTTAAGAACAATTTTACAAGTATTAATATTAATGAAACACAAGAGTCACAATTTTGACAATTCTAATTTAAAGCAAACTATTTCCATGACTAACTTATGATTTTTCGGAGTTAATAATTTCTGATATCTGAAACTCTTAAATTTAAATATCTCATAAATGTCATAATGTGTGTTACTAGTTTTTTCACATAGGAATATCAAGAAAATTGTGTTCTTTCAAAACCACCAAAAAATAATACAGGGTGTCACTTAAAATATTGGAGTGGGGGTGGCCGGCGGCGGCGGGTGACCCGATGGGGCGGTATGAAATACACTATTCATTGTCCCCCTATATCCTGAACAACCACCCTAAATTTCAAGTTTTTGTCTTCAAAAACACCAGAAATAATTCAATATAAAGTTTTCGTTTGGACACCCGGTATGTTTACTTATTGGGAAAAAAAACTATTAATATTATTATAATTTTGCTTTCCTTGTATAGTAAATTCACCAAATAAGGAACGCCAAAATTGAAAGGAGTGTAATTATGTGCTGAGTCAGATTGAGAAATCACACGAGAATTCTTATTTTACTTGACTGAATAAAGTTCATTATGAACTCTGTTACTTCATACTATCGTTATACAATAAGAAAGATTACCCATCATACTAAAACAATACCAGAGAGACTATTCTGACTATGAGGAAACGTCCAATCGGATAAAAATCTAACAAAACAGAAGACTGGCTGCGTATGACAGTTGTAATTAATTGTCGTTGAAATATAACGGAGCACTAAGAGAACACGGTTCGAATTCTCCGCATGGTCGTAACAACAGATAACTTAATTATAAAGCTCCGGAGCTGTAGGTGTTGAATGGTCAGATGTTGAAATTACCATATATGAAAACTGTACAATTTGTATTCAACAAGTTTTAAATTGTCCTCGTGCATTGCGAATAAATTGTTATTGCCGGCGTTAAATCGTAATATGAGCGCCGAATCATGATAAAATCTAAATTAGCCTTATTTATAACTCGGTAATGTGTGCTTTTTTCGCTGTGCCCCGTTTTAATTAAAGCAAATTTATATGGACTTGTAAGACAGATACCGGTCGATTGTTAATTAAATGTTAATCATATTGCGGTACTGAGATTAGATATGAAATAAATATGAGACGTTAGATTTAAATCTTTATTTTAGCATTAGTAAGTGTATGAGATTAAAATATGTTTGTTGATCTACAAAATATTTACACATTTTAGTGTATTTCAGCTAAGGCGTGCACGATGAAATTAGACCGTGGTTAATGGATGTAAACTCAATAAGGTCTTATTGTAGTGATATATCAGTATATACTTTTATAAGTATGTTTGAAGGAATATTTAGCCGATTGGACATTTCGACTAAATTTTATTTAAAAACGCGGCAAAAATATAGAAATATTAGATATTTAAGAACGTTCATAAGACATCTAAAACTAATGTTTCTGTGAAACATCTTGTAGTATGTAGTTGAAAGAGAAAGATTTGATTATTCTATCCCCTTTTAAGAAAGGAAGAGGGACTTCTCAATAAGATAGTATACACGGACATAGGCGATGTGTGCACCAACGTACCTGAGGTTTTAATTTCATAGGCGAAGTCGGCACCAATGAAACAGATCCGCGCTAATACTATGGGCAAAATAGGCACAACATAAAACTGGTCTTGTATCTTTGACAAGACCATTCAACATACAAATATTTTATTCTCACTTAAGATACACTTATAAACAAAATATTTTAAAATTAGGAAAGTTTACTTAGGTACGGACCCTTGTACACTGTAGTTATTGTAAATATACTCAAAATTACGCAAATGAATGATGTCAACAATTGTTCTACAATGCACACAGAGTCACATCACATGTAATAGCAATATCAAACGTTTAAATCATGGTCATTGATTTATTTATAATTGTTACATAAGGTATTTAACAACAGTAAATCATCATATAGCACAAACACCAAACATTTTCAACTAGTCTAAAATATATATATGATTACGAAACAGTGTTATATTTATGAAACTCATACCTTTATCATCATTGCACAATAATAATAATAATAATAATAATAATAATAATATTTATTGCCCAACATCAAGCATTTACAGGACAAAAATTATATGAGTGCGGTTCAAAAGCAAATATAACAAATACATAAATTCTTAAATACATAATAACAAAAATAATAAAGATAATAATAAAGAAACAAAAAATTAAATGAAATTGATGTGAGTATGCTACACGTAAACAAACACGAAAGCGAAAGCAACTAGCAACTGGATAAAGTCTATGGTTTATTCTTCGTCTATTAACACATAAGAAGATCTTAGGAATGGAATTGTGGAAGCCGCAGCATCCTGATGCTATAAGAAGTGCCAAAGAAGCATGGATTTGTCGTGCTGAACGAGAATTCAACAAAACGGTGGCTTCTTTGACCAGTTCCTTTGAATGTTGTTTTGTTAAATAAATATCTTTATGCTCCAGTATCTTAGTAATAAATTAATTTGAGACATATGTTTATATGGACTTTTTTATTTATTTTATGCTAAAGACTATACCTATAACAGTGCTGCGTAATTCCGAAATACCCGGTATATAACAAAGTTGAAATATTATGAAATATTGCTATTTGTAAATAATGTGAAACACACTTAAAAAATATAATCTTGCAATTTTTCCCGAAATCAGCTGTGACTGTAAATCTGTTAAAGTGTCCAGTTTGATTTCTGGGAATATAAACACTTTGAGGTTAAACATACGTATCAATTTAAAAATCTTTAAGTTTTTCAATAAATATATAACTTGCATAAGCCCATATCCCTGGGGAAAACTTTGCATCTTCATCGATCTGTGTCTCCAAGAAATAATAAACTGTTTATTTGTCAATATTTGCGTGGTAACTCTACTTATCAGCTTGCGTACACGGGTCGGATCACCCCGCGAGTCAGGTAAAAGTGTAACGATACATATTCCAACATGCGTACAAGAGATAAATAATTTTCATTTTTAAAAAATTAATTCATTTGTGGCCCTACGTTGGGCGCCACAAATGAGTTGATTCACAGTCCTCCCAAAACCATAAGCACATTTCAAATTATCTAATTAAAAGTGTTCTGTGGGTTCAATATAACAAACATGCATGTTCTTCGAAAAAAAAACATAACCACTTCTTAGGAGCGATAGTAAAATAATTTTAATTTAGTTAAAACGTTGAGTGAATTGATATCTAACTACATAAAATTTTATGGTATTTAAGATACAACTACGTTAAGAACATAGTATTTAAAAGTTAATATAATTAATTTAAATAAGGCAACAGCTATATAATTTAAAATGAATAAATTTTGTAATATTTAAATTATGTGTAACTATTCTTAACGTACTTGATGTTTTAGTAGATATTTTTTTTAATATGACTCAACCATTAAAAACTAAAATTACCTAATACATTAGGAAGTTACTAATTTCTTGTAGTAATATAAGATTCAGGAGAGTTTCATGTTTGAACGTTTATGATTTGACATTTGTAGTTTCAAATATAACCTTATATTTTTATAAAATCAATTTGGATGTTTTAATTGTTAATAATTTGTCTAGTTAGGAGTTAAATGGCTGGGAGTAGAGATAGATATATGAATTAAACCGAACAAACAAATAACAATCCATAAGACAACATAGTTGTTATATTGAACCCGCAGAACCCTTTTAATTAGATAATTTGAAGTGAGCTCATTGTCTTAAGAAGAATATTAATCAGCTCATTAGGTAATGCTGATTGTAATAAACTATTATTATTTTTATTTCAAGTAATGTGGTTTATTACATATTTAGTAAGACCTAGTGCAAATGTGTTCTATTCAAATTGAGGGTCACTTTGACAACTTATTATGAATATTGCTTCTAACACAAATTTAAGTTTGATACTTTTAGTCGTTTATTTGTTTTTGTTTGTCAAATTGTTTACACAGTACACTAAATCGAACCGAAAACAAATAATTTAGCGGTTTGTAATGAAAAATTAGAAATAACTTCGAAATTATTGGGTTTGGGTATAGGACATTATTAACAAAATTTAAGCGCAATTAACGCATCATTCCAAAAATTTAATAATATACGGGGTGTTCCATTTGAAAAAAATCAGTAAACGCTCTTTGACGATAGCCAAATTGACTGCATTGTAACAAACAGCCTGTATAATAAAATTAATGTTTGATTATTTTGTAGGTTCAACACATCCCTTGGCTGCATACTTACTAAATAATTTTGTCTTAGATATTCGTAATACTACCGCATAGAATTATTATGGTAAACATAGTCGCGACCATTTCCTTATAATTTTCGTTAATAACTCAACAATTCGTCATCCAAAACCAAAACCCCTGATACCGATGAAAACACAAATTGAAGTAAATAAGGAAAAACAAAAGATATACAGGATGTTTCATTTTTAAAAAAATCGAATGGGTGCCATTTTAACGTGTCACCCTGTATAATTCAAATTATTTTCAAAATGTGTGTTTTTTGTTACTATGCCACTTTCTATAAAATATATTTCTTCAGTACTATTTAATAACGCCTATATTGGTCTTTGACGCACTAATGAGCAACCCTGTATATCTACACAAAATGGCATTACTATGTATACCTTTTTGAACATTGTCAACTTTGAGAGAAACATAGCAAGACTTCAATATACATATTTCTTTGTTTCATTAACGTATTTAGTATGAGAAGGTATCAGTTATTTTCTTTTATCTGTAAAGCAAAATTATAAACCGCAATCAATAGAGGGGCGAAGGTGATCTATATTGGGCACATTTTTATTAGTATTTTATCATTTCTTTATTTGGAATTTGTGGGGAATATGTTTTAACCCATTTAGACCTACCGTCCTTTTAAAAGGACGTCACATAAAATAACCTTGCAATACTGTAGAGCTACTGGATCAGAGGTGACGCCCCCTACAATATATAACTTATTACACTTAGAAATAAACTGTCAAATAGTTTTATGAAAATTGTGGGAGAGTGCCTTGAAATGCTGGTGTTTTGTTTGATGTTCAGATTTAGCTTCGACAATGGACAATTGGAGGTAAGTAATTGTGATTATTGTCTATAAATTTACTCGAAGTTTCTACTTGTTTGGGGTCAGCAAGAGTAAAGAATACCCTATAGCATTATAATTCTTTATTCTACCCTAATATGTGCGGAGTATAGAGCAAAATATAATAGTGTTCTTTTAAAAGGGCAGTAGGTTTATACACTACTATGACACAAACATTGCATATTTTTCAGTTACTGGAAAAAACCTCTAACCTCGGTAGAACTGCTGGATGAACTAGAAAAAGATGATATAGAAATTCCAGAAATAATAACAATTCTTCCTCCAGAAAATGCAAATGCTGACTGCGATACTGACGAGGACTCAGGAGATGAAGATTTAGTTGTCCTAAATAATTTGCCGGGATCTCAGCTCACTGCTGAAGCAGAAATACAAATAAAGCCGTCAGTGGAACAATGGGATAGTGATGATGAGAAACCTTTGTCTTCCTTTATAGAACGCAAACCAAAACAAATAAAACAATTTCAATACAGAAAATGTGATTTGGAGGTATCAGGATTTCCTGATTGGAAAGATGTATTATCTGTGCTAAATAATATTTCACCTGCTACTACTTTTAAATTATTTTTCGATAACGAAATAATACATAAGATTTGCGATTTTACTAACACATACGCAATGCAGAAAAATCGAGTGGGGGACGTGACTGAAGACGAGTTACTCTGCTTTATTGGAATCCTCCTTTTGAGTGGCTACGTTCCACTTCCGCGAAAGTCAATATTTTGGCAAAATAGGGATGACATAAGTAATAGAATCGTGTGTGATGCAATGTCCCGTGACAGATTTCAATATATCTTGAGTAACCTTCATTGCAATGATAATAGTCAACTTGATAGAGCCGACAAATATTCCAAAATCTCAATAAAAAAATTTTTGATCACGCACCCATCGAAGAGAACCATAGTCTAGACTAGTCAATGGTTCCCTACTATGGGCGTCATACAGGGAAACAATTTATTAGAGGAAAACCTATGCGTTGGGGTTACAAATTTTGGACCGGCGCGTTGCGGTTAGGATATATTGTCTATTTTGATCCTTACCAAGGTTCCTCAACGACATTGCCGCAGAAATATAAACACATGGGTCTAGGTGCAACTGTTGTTCTACAATATACAGATGTTTTAAAAGAAATGCCATTCCAATCATTTCACCTGTACTTCGACAATTACTTCACGTCATTTTCCCTTCTGAAAGAATTAAAACTGAGAAATAGAAAAGCTACTGGTACATTGAGGGAAAATCGCATACCGCAATCCCCATTATCCACTGCAGGTTTACTAAAGAAAAAATAACGCGGTTACTATGAGTACATTTTGGCCGATGACGAAATTATAATCTGTAAGTGGAATGATAACAGTGTTGTAAACGTTGCTTCCAATGCTCTCCCTGTTTTGCCAGTGAACAAAGTAAAAAGATTTTCACAACCAGAAAAAAAGCATGTCTATGTAAATCAACCCCGACTAATAAAATCCTATAACGAGAGTATGGGAGGTGTAGATCGAGCCGATAAGAATTTAAGTAAATATAGGGTATCAATACGTGGGAAAAAGTGGTATTTTCCATTATTTTCTCATAGCGTAGATATGGCTGCACAAAACGCCTGGCAATTACACAGACCTAATGGCGGAAAACTTGATCTGCTAGAATTTCGGCGATCCATAGCTAAAGAGATACTCGAAACTCACAAACGAACAACAAAAAGAGGACCATCAAAATATCCTCAAAGTCTGCATGAATTTTCTCGCGGCGACAAGTTAGAGCATCTAGTCCTATACAATGAAAATCAGTGGCGATGTGCCGTATGCCAAAGCAAAGCCAATTTTGTGTGCAAAAAATGTGATGTTGGATTGCACCCCAAATACTGTTTTATAAGATACCATACTCTGTAAGTTTTGTTCGTTTTAATAAAAAATTACACATAAACTGTTCATTATTTTTTCTTCCCAAGTAGTAAGCCATAACCCTACTGTCCTTTTAAAAGGACAGCCTGTTTTAGCCAGTTGAAACCTTCGACAGTTTTCTAAAACGAATTTTCTAGTCTACTTTATTGTTCTTTTTAATATTTACGAGAAAACATTATGTATTTCCACCAAAAATAGTTTCAGGGCTAAATGGGTTAAGTCACATTATTACTTATAAACACAAAAGTGTATATTACACCTGCAAATTCTAAATAATGCCATTTTACAGTACCTATAAAGGTAAGCTTTCATGCTATCAAAAACTACAACAGATCGATTTCAAGCAACATCTTGAATCTATGCATTTCTGTACTTAGCGTATGACATTAGAGGTACTAAAATGAGTAATATTATATTCTGGGAATAAGGTGCGTTGCAGTATTCTAGCGTGCAGTATGCAATCATTGACGGCTCTCGACTTAAGCTGCCATTAAATTGCCATTATCTTTACGCGCCGTGATACACAAGGGCGCGCGACTCACGACAGAATTAACGGACACAAGTATTCTTTATGTTACAGTATACCTATGTGTGTATATACGTCTATGTAATATAACCATGTATGTACGACATATAACACGCAGTCATGTAAGCAAGTAAAGTACATATAATACGCCATACTGCATTTGCAATTGCATAGAAAAAAATACCAATGACAAATGTTCATTGCGAGTAAACATGACAACGCAATTGGCCATGGCCTGGGAGTAAAGCGCGGAAAATTATGGTCATTGCGAAAAGGATCACAAAAGGTAGACAGACATTAATGGAAAGGAAAAAGTCAAGTATGAAGGAAGAAAAATATCGGTCTGGTGATTATGAACACTTTATTGTGTCTAATGCGTGCTCGTCTCTTTAGTAACTTATCGCATTGCATGCATTAATATCTGGCAGGCTTTAATTATATCAAAATGCATTATATGTATATGTTCTTCAGGGTCGTCATTAAGTATTTAATAAAGGCGAGCTAATGATAATAACGGAACGGAGGAGCAGAAAGAGTATGTTATACAGAATTACTGCTTAGTCAAGTTTGAAATTTACCAAAATATATATTTTTATATATTGAATTAGAGGGTTTAATTAATATTTATCACTAATGTTTTATAATTAATGAAAAACATACTGAAGTTGCAAATACTAAACTAGATAGCTCCACGTGTTAATTAATTAAAAAATAAAAACAGTTAACATTATTTAACATTAAATAAATCTACCAACATAAATGCATTTAATTCGAAATACGTATACAGGGTGGTTCACCTTGAATTGAATCGATCGATTGTGGAAAAACTATAGCCAGGAATGATCTGAAATTTTGACTTTATACTAAAGTCGATGGGGGCCATTTGCCTAAAATATTTTCAAGATGGCGGCACTTCGGGCTATGCCGGAAGTAATCACCAACTTCCTAATTTCAAATAGAATACTCTGTATATTGTCAGGTTTTTAGATTCTACGTGAAATTTTAAATATATTTCATGTATAGTGCCATATACCTAAGTGTAACCTTTTTTGACTTATCGAAATTTTTATGTTAAATTTGACGTTTGCAGGCAGAAAATCAATAACACTTTCTCCATATAACGGTGAATTTATTATTTAATTTGAAGTAATTTCTCTCAAATAGATGGTCTAATTAAATACTATTTGTATAAAATTGTTACAATTATTAATACATAGTGTACGAATTATACGCCTGAGAACGAATTTGGAAGAATTGCCAAATGACAATTTTTTTAAATGGGAAGCGGCAACTTTTATAATTTTATCTTATTCTGCATTAAAAATAAGTATCACTTTGTATAAATATGTCTATTATAAAAATTGGGAGTTTTCGAAATATTGTCATTAGTGTTTTTATCTTCTACAATAAATACATAGTGTTTGCATTAGTTCTTTTTTCAATAGTTAGCCATGACAGTGTTTACAAAATTATAAATTGTTCGTTGAAGAAAAGTTATGCCGGGGCGCTTAAACTATACATACGATGATTATTGAAATTTAATTATTATTTATGAGGAATGTAATACAGTTATGTCAAGAACATGTGATACATTTGCAACTCGATCTGCAAAAACGGAAACCATCTACCAATACCGTTAAACGTATTATAGGAAACTTCAGAAACTTTGGATCCGTGAGGGCAAAGAATCAGGGAAATAAACCAGTTATTAATAACGATAATAATGTAATGCAAATGTATCACATGTTCTTGACATAACTTTATTACATTCCCCGTAAATAATAAATAAATTTAAATAATCATCGTTTGTATAATTTAAGCGCCCCGGCATGACTTATTGAAATTATGATAAGGTAAATGACTTTTCTTCAACAAATGACAATTTATAATTTTGTAAACACTATCATGGCTAACTAATGAAAAAAGAACTAATCCAAACAGTATGTATTGTAGAAGATAAAAAACTTGCTAATATTTCGAAAACTACCAATTTTTATAATAGACATATTTATACAAAGTGATCCTTATTTTTAATGCAGAATAAGATAAATTTATAAAAGTTGCCGCTTCCCATTTAAAAAAATTGTCATTTGGCAATTTTTCCAAATTCGTTTTCAGGCGTATAATTCGCACACTCTGTATTAATAATTTTAACAATTTTATACAAATAGTATTTAATTAGATCATCTATTTGAGAGAATTTACTTCAAATTAAATAATAAATTCATCTTTATATGGAAAAAGTGCTATTGATTTTCTGCCTGCAAACGTCTAATTTAACATAAGAATTTCAATAAGTCAAAAAGGGTTACACTTAGATATATGACATTATACATGAAATACGATACATTTAGAATTCCACGTAGAATCTAAAAACCTGACAATATACTTGGTATTCTATTTAAAATTAGGAAATTGGTGCCTACTTTCGGCATAGCCCGAAGTGCCGCCATCTTGAAAATATATAGTGTTATCCCAGTGGTGAGTTGGTGAAGAGCATATCTTCTAAAGTTACATCTTAGCCAAAAAACACAACGTTCAACACTCTTTTCTGTTTTCTACAGGTTTCTATTGAAGATGACCACTTGCCGAAATAGGTATATAGATTTTTTATATCTTTTTAATTTTTGTGGTAAGGGATTTATTTTTCCTTTTGCATTTTGTTTCAGTTTTTAAGCCACAGTCTCCACCTATTATTGGATCTCGTTCTATAGTGAGTGCAATTTAGTTTTATTTGGTCTGCCGATGTTCTGCTAGTAATGTTACTCTTTTAAATGAACAATTAAAAAGAATAAGAACTTCAGTAGGTAAATTATCTTTTAGTTTAATTAACAGCTTTAATTAAATTTGTAATTCTTTACAGACAACACAAACCTCAAAAGAATATTGTTTGGCACAGAAGGTTACCAGTTATTTAAAAGTAAAATCGACACAGTCATCACGAAAAGACACCAATAAGCACCAAATTCAAACGTTGTACCTGGAATTTTAATAAGACTTCAAGTATTCAGAAGAATAATTTCAATGGGATTAAATGCTTGGATGTAATCTACGTTCTTTGTTAGTCATTTTTTGATGATAAAAAAATAAACGCAAAGTATAAAGTCGATATATAATAAATTTAGAAAAATAACGTATGCAATAATGTAAATAATAGGTAATCCAACTTTGATAAAATAACTGCCTACACTTTGGTATAAGAAAGGAAACCACCACATAAAAACAATAGAAATTACAAATTCAAAAATCTTGCATACATTTCAATCACTTCCGTCGATTATAATTCGTAAGTAAGTTTTTAGGATATGTAGTATTAGTGTTTATCTGACTTAGCATATATAATGTAACGACAAAATTTCTACAACAGGCTTTATTTTCATGACATTATTTATACTTTCTTAACTTAAATGGAATTCATGATTGAAAAACATCTTTCGACTACTGCATTTGAAAAAGGTAGACATAGTACAGTTAAAAGGAAATTTAAAATTTCTGAAAAAGTTCTGAAACTAGCTGCATTAGTATGAGTGGAAACTACAGGCAAAAATTTAATCTAGCTCAGTGATCAGCTGACAAGTTATTTCAACTAGGCAGGATTACCAACTAACAGTGCCTACTTACTTACTAAATCTACTACCTACCACCAACATTTCCAATGTATTACCAAAAAACCCACCTAGAAGTGAAAATGTATATATCCTCGATTTTCGTACCCAAATTTGACACCATGCCCCAATGTTTAAGAACGAGGTAAATTAAACGAAAAAGATAGACAATTTGGCTGTAAAGCAGACAACTGGCGGCACTGGACACACATAATCTTAAATCCTATTTATACAATATTTGTATAATGTTACTCGAAGCTAAATAAATAGTTGTTAGTTAAAAGTATTTCATAATTTTTAAACTATCACAGTTTATGGTTGTATAACTATGCATTAATTAATTTTATGTAATTCTCAACTTCTTAAGAATATGGTATCTATAAATATACGCTAATGAAAAATATAGTATCTATGAATATACACACTAATGAGTATCGGTTCTATACCATCGCTGACTACTAAAACAATATTATTTTGTAGAAGAAACAATATACACAATTAAATATACAGTGTGTAAATAAAGTAAGGAATAATATTAATATTTTGTTTATTATCGCTGTTTGAGAGAAAAGCTCGGACAGGTCAATTTTATTTTCTTCCTCCGGATTTTATGGATGTGATTTTTTTTTCTTTGGTTTACTACTCTGGGACCTATGACGTCGTCAACTTCTTTTTCAAATGGAACCTCCTTATTTTTTTGCTAGAATAAAAAGTACAATTTTTTCTGAATTCAGCAATACCTCATATGTGGTATTTAAAATTAGCAGTTTTAGAGATACGGAGGATCATAGTTATTAAAATGACAACAATAATTAAACTTGAAAATCTAAAGAGCAAATAGTAATAATTTATTCTTGGGAAGATTAAAAAAAATTATATTAATAAATGCCACCAATTGACACCAATTTGTTTCTTGGCAATGATAAGGTCGGAGTTGAAATTCTTCCAAAACATTCTTGATCGATATTTCTGCACTCTGACATGTCAATTGTCATTATTAGCACGCTTAATACTCTAAAACTATTAATTTTAAATACCACATATAGGGTATTGCCGAATTCAGAAAAAAAATATACTTTTTTATTTCTTGCAAAAAAATAAGGAGGTTCCATTTGAAAAAGAAGTCGATGACGTCATAGGTCCCAGAGTAGTAAACCAAAGAAAAAAATGACATCCATAAAATCCGGAGGAACAAAATAAAATTGACCTGTCCGAGCTTTTCGCTCAAACAGCGATAATAAACAAAATATGAATATTATTCCTTACTTTATTTACACACTGTATATCACAACTTTCTACGGTAGCAAAAATTCATGAAAATTTATTAATACAAGTTACTACTTAATTAGTTAATACACTTGTGAAGAATTAATCGAAAAGGGACACACTTATTGGAACTTCATGACAAATAATAATAAAAATAAAAGACTGATTTTTAAAGTTTCAAAATTTTAATTATTACTACTACTGTAGTGGTTTACTATCATTAAAATTTTGAAACTTTAAAAAACAATGATTTATTTTTATTAACACTTGTGAAGTTTGCTCATGATACAAAGACATGTTTTATCTAACCTTTTTCTTCTACAAATAGGTTCATACTTAAATCTGAGTTATTTATAGGTATTCTATAATATATGGATATGCCAAAGGGTCGTATGCAGTTGTGGGTAGAATCTAGAAGATGAGCACCTGAGATAATCTTTCCGCCTGAGAACCAATATCATAGGAATAGAACATCAACCTTGGGATAGGATATGAGTTTTACGCTTAAAAAATGTCCTTGACTAAATTGTCTTTGTTATTAAATATAGGTCGGCATTTTAAATTTCATGAATATTATTATTATGCTTGATTTATTTTTTCGGTTTAATCAGCTTTCCCTCAGTGTTTATATACCACTACACATTAAATACTTCGTTTAATTAGGCATCCTTTGTTGGAAATTAATCATTTTCTGTAATGAAAGCTCATAAAGTTCACAATAGAAAATGAAACCGCTCTAGTTTAAAGTTGTTTATTTGTTTATGATTACATAATGAGGAGACTCTTTACAGGAAAATTATTGCCAGTACAAAATTTCTTGCAATTGCATCTAAGGAAATCTTGACATAAATTCTTTGGTGACATAATTGCAGCAGTTCGCAAAAGAGTTCTTACTACTATCGGCTGATTGCGAAATAAATTGCGAATCAACATTTAGGAGCTTATCCTTCGACGGCAAATATATTTCTTGGAGCTAGGTGGGCTCTATCAACATACATCTGGTATTTTAAGCAAAATATTAGTGTATTATGATAATGGATAGAAATGTTTATTTTAATTTTTTTATGTTATTCTTCCTGCTCATTTAAAATTCTATTATTTTTCGAATATTTCATGCTTTAAATTGTCATTGGCAGTCATATTATAGTTGCAGTTCCAATAGTTCTAGTTAATTTTTGTCATTGCCACATTGATTATCTTCACTATCTATGCTTTACACGTTTCCTTCAAATTTGCTCATCGATTATCTTTATTTCCTCTATTTTCATGACTTCTACCAAGCCTTCTTCGCTTTGTAAGTTATTCACCCTATTACTTGATAAGTTTGCGCCACCTAAGCCGTTTATCTGCCGAATATCAAGCATAGCTTCATGGGAGCTTTTGCCAATTCCCCTATGAAATGATCCATTTTTTTGATTGTATAAATTTCAGTCCCGCTGATCATTTCATTACATTATTTTTTTTAACCCAGGTAATTAACATCTCATGCATATTTTGGTTAGGTGTCTCAATGGAGCATACTTATGACCGAATCAAAGAGTAGCAAATTGCGTAATACGGAATTGTCAAATTCGCGACAATTATCACTGCGTAATATAAATGGCGAACATACCAAACAGAAGAAGTCGACTAAATTGTTGGCTACTTCTTATGCGGTTTTTATGGACCCAAAAATTAATATACTGTTTGCATATCGGTCAGGTAAACCTAAAATCATATCAGTTGAAGAATGTCTACACATTAAGTATTATAATGGTTAATATACCTGACATCTAGAGTTCAAATAATTCGAAATTACCGGCTTCACAACCAAATATTTTTCTGGAATCTTTTTCCTCAACTGCTACAATTGTAAAGCATGCCTACAATTTCGAAGATATAAGTTTATGATTTCTTCAGCGATATTAACGTATTTTTCTTCATGTTTCATGCCTATACATATATAATTTTATTTGTGATTTGGTAAACAACAACAGGTGACCTTTTGTTCTTTGTGGCCATGAACAATATCGAACAACTGCTCACTGTGAACATAAAATTTAATATTATCACTCTGAGTAAATCTTTTGGCTATTAATTTTTCATCTTGTCCAATATTCAGCAAATCCTATCTCTTTAATCTTCGTATTGTTTGGATGAAAATTAGTCCCCTGTTTATAGTAATCTTTCAAAAGGAGTGTAGATTTGTTATTTGAATCTACATAAAGTGTATTTAAACCTTTTTCAAAATCTTCTTAAATATCTTTCATACTTACACACACTTTAATTCGGCATCGCATACCACATAAAAGAAGTTAGAATGCTTACCTTTGTGGCTCCTTGCATTACCCATAAAGCGATAAACTTCGTATATACTCGACTTTCGTCGTCAAATCGTATAGTGGACTTATATAATTTACTCAAAACGCGTTATGAAAAATATGTATTGAACATCCAAAATGGGCCACTAAACCCATTATTTTCGAAAAATAAGCTCCTACATGCTGATTCTCACTTTATTTTGTAATCCCTCGTTAGTAGCAAGAAAATTCCTCTGCGAACTGCTGCAATTATTTCACCAATGTTAGATTTTCTCAGGTGCAACTGGAGAAGATTTTGTATTGGCAGTAAGTGTTCTTGTACACAGCAAAAATTCAAATGCAATTTTAAATGCCAAGACTTACAACGTGCAAAAATAAATAATGCACACTTGTAATACCATTTTACTAACCATATATTTGTTCACTGGGTCGATAATAAATAATACCTAGTTACCACATTATGTAATCATATATTATATTTTACCAAATAAACAAGTTTAAGCTAGCACGGTTTTATTCTCTTTTCTGAATTTTACGAGGTTGCAATCCAAATACGATGAATTTCGTTAAATCGATTTGTTAATTTGCCCAAAAAGGCGTTGTGAGTAGTAAGCTTTACCCAGTGGCTGAAACATTGAGAATAAATTTACCCAGAATGAGATCTGAGCATATTGCAAAGTCCACAACGCCTTCTGGGTATAAATACAAACAAACTTATAAGGCTGCCTTGAATGATAATATAAGGGAGAGGTATATGAAGACAAATAAACAACTCTGAAAATAAACAAAAAACAATATGGAGGATAATCAACAAGGAAACAAAACAAAAGTCAACAAAAAACATCCTATGACGCTAAACTCGGAAATATTAAATAATAATTGAACAACAGGTGTTTCTAGAATGAATAAAATCGGCAAGGGTGTGAAATGATTTTCAACATAAAGGCAAATGTGGTCTACAGTGGGTCCTGTTACTTTGGAGCAGTGACGGAAGATGAAATTACAGTATTGTTTAATAAAATTAAACCAAAAGTACACTGCATTGCTATGGCGTGTCCCACAAGGTTATTGAAAACTATAATTGATAGCATACTAGTACCAATGACGAAATTGCCTAATGGAGAAGACATTTCCTTCAGAATTAAGAATCGACAGAGTGGTTCCTATCCACAATAAAGGAGGTATGGAAGACATTAAAAATTATAGGCCAATATTTGTATTGCCCGCTGTGTCGAAGATCTTCGAAGATATTGTAGCCACTAGACTTGTACAATACCTCGACCAGAACGGAGTGCTTTATGATGCGCAACATGGTTATATGTATAGCAGATCAACTAATACAGCTATAATAGATATATTTAATCATTTGATGGAAGCGTTGGGCAACAAAGAATAGCCTGAGATGATATGTTGCGGTCTTCGATACAGTAGACCATACCATCTTATTGAAAAAAACTACAGCACTATGGGGTTTGGGGTGATGGGCATAGTCTCTTGGGTTTGTATGTGCAGGATAGACGGCAGTTCGTGGAGTTCTATGGACAAAAATTGTGCTTAAAGGATGTTACAGAAGACGTACCTCAGGGGTCTATCCCTGTGCTACTACTGTTCATAATATATGAATGATCTAAAAGTAAATATATCAGCCGACCGCATCTACTTATATGCGGATGATACCTCGATGTTCGCAAAAGCATCTTCGAATGAGGATAGAGATCACAAGTCAGAAATGGTAATGCAGAAAGCTGAAAAATGGTTCGCAAGCAATGCTCTACAAATGAATAACAAAAAAACGCAACGGATACAATTTGCAAAGGGAATAGGTGAAGTGATGACAACTATGAAGTTCTTAGGCCTCACAGTGGACGACAGGCTTAGCTGGTTGCCACATGTAGCAGAGATTGCTGACAGGCTAACTGCGGCAATTTACAGTATGCGAAGAATGAAATCCATATACACCTACGAAGCTGTGAGGCAGGTATACTTCGCGAACTCGCACGCTGTGACTCGCTATGGAATCCAGGTCTAGGGCGCTTCCGGTGGTGCTGAAAGGGTTCTCCTGCTCCAGTAACGAGCTGTGAGAGTATTATGTGATCTAAAATAAGATGAAATGTGTAAGCCATCGTTTAAAAACCAAAGAATACTCACTATTCCATATATATTGCATTGTTTAAAATACATCACATTTAAGATAATCTAAATTTAACAGTTCTCAAATTCAATCTAAATTTAACAGTTCTAAAATTCAATTGTATGATATTGCGTTAGAAATATTATTTTTCATATATGATACGAAAAAAATCAACTATGTTGTAATTTTAATGAGAGCATAGTTACGAAAAAAAAAGAAGATTATTGATTTATGAATTTTTAAAAAGTAAATGAAAAATTTTATGAGAAAAGAAATATT
This sequence comes from Amphimallon solstitiale, assembly GCA_963170755.1. Classification (NCBI taxonomy): domain Eukaryota; kingdom Metazoa; phylum Arthropoda; class Insecta; order Coleoptera; family Scarabaeidae; genus Amphimallon; species Amphimallon solstitiale. The sequence continues at coordinate 45,784,641 of OY720681.1, read as the reverse complement.
AAATAGAAAGAAGAATTTAATAGTAAAGAATAGAATGCTAATATTACTATAATCACGGAAAAGAATTTACGAAGATATTAGATTTAAACGTGAAGTTTGTTATACAAATCAAGAAATAAGTCATTTTTAGAAGAGAATACAACTGTACAATACTACAAGTCTGACGGATGAATGCTGTCATTACTATAATTTGAACGTGAAGTTTGTTATACAAATCAAGAAATAAGTCATTTTTAGAAGAGAATACAACTGTACAATACTACAAGTCTGACGGATGAATGCTGTCATTACCAAAAGCACGGGAAAGAATTTACGAAGATATTGGAATTGAACGTGAAGTTTGGAAAATAATCCATGAATACGTCAATTTTTTAGAAGAGAATGCTGATGTACTATGTTACAAGACTGACGGATGAATGCTGTCATTACTACATCTACTTAGGAGTTACTGGAGTATTTGTGCTGTTGTGAATCAAACATATGGATACAACGGATGAATGTTGTCGTTGTTATATTTAACCAAGAATCACTGAAGAAGGACCGTACCTGTTTGTGAATTTAATAAGGAAAGTAAAACTCACAAATATACATTTATATGTGCAAGTCTTATTAATTTTAAAAGTTTAAACAGACCTTTAATTTAATTCTTGTTTAGAGTTAGAAATTATCATATGATAATTGATTTTGTTTATATGTATTATTCTGATTGTATGTGTCAAAGTTTTGAAATTTAATATTTCTTAGTGTAAAGTAAATGTTCCAATTCAAGAATAATTTTAAAATTAATTCTTATTGCTTAAATGAAATAAAAATGTCAATACAAATTTCTTACAATGTCAGTTTGATATTTGACAGATTAATTATTTTGACAATTCAATTATAACTTACATTGATTTTGAGAATCTGTGGTTTGGTTTGTATTAAGATTTATAATATCCATTTTTTTGGAGTGAATACGAGATAATTTGATTATTGTCGCCAATTGAATAAAATACATATAATTCTGTGATTTTTTTTTATTGTTTATTTTACTCGAATTGTATCAAGTAACAGAACATTTTACAAGAATATAATTTAGTTTTGTTGAAATAATGTTAAAGTAACTTTCATATATTTTAAGAACTCTAAATACCTGAGAATAAAGTTTTTATATTCATGCTTGCTAATCTTAAAAATCGTAGAAACCGACTGAGCATAATTAATTGATAATTAGATATAAAAGCCGGAGATTTATATTTTTTTGTTGAAATTTTAAGTAGATACATATTCAAAGCTTCAGTATCTTGTTGGATAAGTTTTATCTAACAACTCTAGTTAGGATAACAGCGCAATATATACAGGGTATTCCATTAAGCCGTTTCATTTTGAATAGCCCGCCATAGTAACAGTTGTTATGACTCAACCGGTAATTACTTGACAGATGAGAAGTAAAAGTCACGCCATTAATAAAAATGGAACGATACACGCTTCAACAACGCATTGAAATTATTAAAATTCACTACAAATATGGTGAAAATTTCGCGGTCACATTTCGTAGAACTAAAGCATTATTCGGTCGTCGTGTAGCACCTTCTCGGCCAGCAATAGTGAAACTGGTGGAAAAATTTGAGCTGTTGGGACAAGTTAGTGATGTGAAGAAGCGAACTCATGCACGTCCCCCCATAGTGTTGAGGAGAACCCAGATTTGTCCATTTCCCGTCGATCTTTGAAATGGGACATTCCACGAACGACATTACACCGAAATAAAGACTTAGGTCTAAAGGCCTACAAAGTTCAGTTAACACAACAACTCATACCTACCGACCATCAACAACGTCGTGTCTTTGCTGAATGGGTCATTGAAATGCATCAAGCTAATAAGGAATTTCATCGAAAAATAATCATGAGTGATGAGGCCCATTTTAATCTCGGAGGCCACGTAAACAAGCAGAACTGTCGCATTTGGGGCTCGGAAAACCCAAGAAAGATCATTGAAAAGCCTATTCATCCTCAACGTGTGACTGTTTGGTGTGGTTTTTGGTCCGGTGGGGTCATTGGACCTTACTTTTTCGAAAACGAGGCTGGAGAAACTGTTACGGTGAATGGATTGCGCTATCGAACGATGATTAATGATTTTCTATGGCCGGAATTGGACGATATTGATGTTGACGACGTTTATTTTCAACAAGACGACGCTACGTGTCACACAAGTAACGATACAATCGCTCTTTTGCGTGAAAAGTTTCCCGGCCGTGTGATTTCTCGAAGAGGCGATCGCAATTGGCCACCGAGATCTTGTGATTTAACACCCTAAGACTTTTTTCTTTAGGGCTATGCCAATAACCCACAAACTATTCAAGACCTCAAAGATGGAATTCGTGAAGTTATCGAGGACATACAGCCGCAAATGTGCGAATTGGTGATGGAAAATTTCATGAAACGAATATGGTCCTGCCATCGTAGCCGTGGCGGCCATTTGAGTGATATTGTTTTCCATTATTAATGGCATACCCTCCTCTTTACAATTAAATAAACATCCGCTGATTTCGCTAAAAAGTACTCGTTTTATTAACATATCAAAATGAAACCTCTTATTGGAAGACTATTTATATTAACAACGGCAAAATATCTACATGAAAACAAACATAACAAAAAATGGCGACACACACATTTACGCAACAAGTAACAAAGATGTATTGAAGATACTCTATCATCGCTTGGCAAAAACAGAGATATCTTGATTATTGGGGACCTAAAATATACAACAAGCTAACCGCCGTGGATAGTAGTCTAGAGAATATTTGTATACAAAAATATGTGCGAACTGTTAAGAATTTTCTGATGGGCAATGCTTTTTATTCGCTGGAAGAATTTCTAACTTCCTGAAGACATTAGGTCTTTAAAAATTAATTGAAAGTATTTTACCATTTAAATAGTTCTTTTGAGTATTTTTTTAAATGTTAATGTACATGTATGAATTATTTTACTTGTGATATGTCTGACTTGTTCTTTACTAGTATACTATTGTATCATGGAACAAATAAATTATCTTTCCTTATCTTATCTTAAATGTAGGTTATTGCCCGAATTCGCCAATTGAGTACATACAACATATATACTATAAACTCTTAAATGAAAATATAAATGAAAGTTTTTCTTTTTTCTTCTTAATTACGTTCAAAATTCATACTTTCTATAATTACCTTTGATGAGTTCCGTAATCTACCTGCTACATATGGGGGACAACTTCACCAATCTTGGGAAACAATTCTACCACACCCCTGTTTCTCTGTATTTGTAAAAACGGACAATTTATACAATTGATCTCAATGTACGTAAACCCCGGCAACAAAACAAAATAAAATGAGAAAAAGTTCAAACTTAATTTATATACACAGTCCTAAATTATCTAAGTTTTGAAATATACGTCAAAATTACAATTACAAGTTGAAAAATATTAAATTAATATTCTGTTCGTTAAATTTCGTTTTATTAAAGTGCAAACCTATATCCTTTCTAATAATTAACATTCTCTGGAATTGCTGATGTGAGTTGAATGCAATGACCAATTTGGTAGAAGTCATTACGTTTTACATTAATAATTTTCATATGACATTGTCAATATTAATTTAAGCAGTATACATATAATTTTGCACATAAAAACGAATTTTATTATGTATAAATAATAATAATAATATATAATTCTCATATTTAAAATTGCCGTCTTTTTACATATATGTGATTTTCTCTTTGAAATGAAATTTATTTTATATTTATGTTCACTCCTCAAGAATCCCTTTTCATTAACATTTTTAAAAAATATTCATTGTATATATCTCATTTTCTTGGAAATCCAAATATTATTAAATGTGGTAATGAAAAAGGGCTTCATAGATTGTCAGCATTCTGAACGGTGTCCAAATGGAAAGAGCAAATCAATTTAAATAAAAATTTTGCATCAATTTTTTATGTTGCAGGACAGTAGTTCTCCCTATATATATGTTACTATATACATCTGTGACGACCACACAATTTAAACAGTGAATGTTACAAATTTAGCTACAGATAGACTTTCAAATAAAACTGTATTAAATGGATCCCATCAATCATAACATTCATAACAATATGTAATAAAAGCACCGTAAAATATTGCCATCGCACACCTGTTCTATACCATACAAGTGCTAATAGTCTAACAACCAATTCTCGCTTCCTCTGTCGTGTATGAGCTGTTGTAAAACTGGCAGTCGACCGGTAGTCCCCCGGCCGATGAATGTGCAGTTTCGTAGTGCTTTTATTTTTGAAAGAGAGAAAATTAACTACATAATTATGAGACACTAACTATATTCGACTTAATTTATACAAAGTGGAATATTAGCAACGCTCAATTTACTCCCGGTCTAATGTAATTTATCTAATTTCCTAACCGTTAAATAAGCGGATGACTAAGGAGTTCGCGCGACAATTTTAAATTAATGCACGCAGACAAATTCGCTTATTCGCGCCTAATTAGTTAAAACTGTGCGCTCTTAAGTTTTTAATTCTATCCTGACGCCCCATTTCTCTTATGGAAAACAAGCTGGGTACTTTAACTACTTATTACGACAATAATGCTGACACAGTTTAACTCTGCAGACGTTAATTAATCCTAGACTAATTAATTGTTAGTAATCAGCTACGTCTAATCATATGATTTTTCTCTTTTTATAGACACTGTGATATAAAGATTATATGGAATTATGTTATAGTTGCAAATCTTTAAAAATCATCATACCAATATGTGTATACTTTTATTTCCCATTTTTATTTACATATTACTCATTTTTAACTAAAGTATGTAAACATAGTGCTGTGATTTTTGTATGTACCTAAAATTATAAGTAGCAGTTTTGATTCTAATAATACTCTAAATCTTATTTCTAATTATGAACCCTTATATCTCCAGAGCATCAGTAACTCGTTTAGCATTAATTCGCTTATAATAATAGTATTAGTACAGTATAAAATATTCTTATTCTTATTTTACTTAGTGTGTGATCAATAAATCAAATAACATCAGATATAAATAAAATAAAATATAAGACAGATCGCTATTTTGTTATAAATATGCAACAATTAGATAACTGTTTAATTAAATAGTTCTATATATGATATTAATTTTGTAACAATGAAAACTATATGCATATTACACACATTTTAAAAGTTGTCTTTAGAATAGTGCTTCCTAAAATTTCTAAAGTACGATGTATGGTATACGACCCCTTTTCTTTGCCATAGCCAAATTTATTGTATGTGAATACAAATTACTGCGAGAAATAATAAGTAACAAGTCGTAAAATTTAATAATAATAATAATCACATGAAAGGAAACATGGTACGAAGGAGAGTCAGAACATCCGTAATCTCCACTGGCCACAAACAAAAAAGCTGCAAACATATTTCAGAGAACAGCACTTTACATCATAAGATTATGCAGAACAACTATAGAGCAACACTCTATAGTCCGTCTCAACCTTATTATGCAGTACAGGTCTTATGGGAATTGATTTCATGGTTGCCAAATCGTCTCATTGTATAATGTCGTTACAGTTCCGGTTCAATATCTGACATTTTTTGTAATCAAAACATAACCTATAGGTACGACTGTTTGTCATTCAATTGATGCATACGATACTGCATACAAAAAGTTAATAGTAATTTGAAACACTAAAAGGGGAGAATATATGGGAAGATGGATTAGTTAAAATATTTGTAATAATATAATCCTTTGGGATTGTTCTGTAAAAAATTATTTAAAATCTAACTGAATATAAGCCAGAGTAACTGAATTAATATTTCAAAGAAACACTTAAGGTATACAATTTTCTTCGTTATTGAATATTGACATCTTAATCAACTATCCACTATAAATTCAGACCAAGACAAAGTTAATCACAAGTTTATTTTTCATAAAAAATCTTTTCTATTTATAAAAACAACTTAAATAATACATATTTATGAAAAGAATAACAATAACCACACACAACATGTACTTTTATTTTTTAATATGTTACATGACTTATATAGTCTTATTGAATATTAATATGTTAACCTACATTGCGTTATACACATTTAAAGACACAAATTCCTCACAAATTCATTTTGTAAAAACATATTTTCCCATTTATAAGAACAAGTTAATAATACATGATAACATTTATGAAAAAACTAACCATGACCATACAAAGGGTAGTTACACATATTGTTTTATTTTTCTTCATCACTTAAAGAATCTTGATCTGATGATGAATGTGTGACCTTAATTATAAACTCTTCAACATCGTCTTGCAAGTTGGCAAGGTGGCCAGTGTAATTCCGCCAGTTTTTCACTGTTACATTCTGATAACACTTCACAATTAATTGTTCAATATCTCTTTGTTTGAATATCATATTGTGCATTTCAACGTAGTGCTTAACTTGTGCCCACACCATTTCAATTGGGTTTAATTCACAATGATAAGGTGAAAGCCGAAGAACATAATGCCCTTTATTCTTTGCAAATTCATTAATTTTGTTTCTCTCATACTGAGACCTAACCTCTGACACACAAGCCAGTAAATCTCTTTTTAACATGTAATTATCAAGTGGAATATTCTTCTCAGTGAGCCATTCAATAATTTGGTCTTCTCCGTGCTACTGCTGGAAACTTTTCTAATTTACTCGTGTGATATGAGGCATTATCGAGACCAACAACAGAGTTCTCTAGTATATTTGGAAGCAATTTATTCTTGAACCAATCTCCATATGTATCGGCATCCATCTCGCTATGAACATCAGCAGTATTTTTCTTACAAAGAAATGTACATTCAGCACCAATAACAAAACCTTGCTCGCCTCCAGCATGAATTAATGGAAATCGAGGCCCAAGACCACTTGGTGCTGAGTCCTTACGTAAAAGCTTGTCGACTGCTTTGAACAGTAACGTCAGTCCACTTTTTATTTACCGAGTGTCCTGCATTCACTCATGATTCATCAGTATATATTATAGTTCTACCTAAAAATACAACAATCACAATCAAACACAAGCAAATAATAAATTGCGTAATGAACATAAAAGTATAACAAATTAAATGATAAACTATACCTTCGTCTCAGAATTTTCTCATGTCTCGTAAGTATTTATGTCTCCACCTAATGATGTCATCTCTTTCAATAAGAATACTCTTTCATCCCACTTTTTAAAATTCAAAACTCATATCATGTAGCAATCTGTAAACATTATATGTATATGTATATAGGTTATCAGGTTAATCAGAATTATAGATCTAGGTATGCATACTTACTTTTAAATGCTTGAAAAAGATAATATGCTTGCTAAAACGAACGATTTAACAGAAATTATATATAGATAAATTAAAGACAATATAAAAGTTTACACACTACGGTAAAAACTGACAATTGACAGCAACGATTACTCACATATTACTCATATACCCATCATATACTTTGCATAATAGAACTTGCAACAAGGCAACCGGATATAAAGATGTCGTTATTAAGAGACTACTAAAGATAATAAGAGATGCAATATCCCTATTAAACCTGTACTGCATAATAAGGTTGAGACGGAGTATAGTAATTAGAAGAGGTGGTAAACAAAATTGAATATAAAAACAGATAATAGAAAGATGGAGGGGTAAACCATTGCTTGGAAGATTCCCAGTACAAATTCACATGCGGACGCTTCTGTGAAGTGGATCATGACAGTACAATATACGCAGAAACGGAAAGATTAATATTTGCGGCCCAAGATCGGGTTGTGGCCACCACATACTACCGCAAACACATGCTCAAAGAAGGCATAGATAATAGATGAAGACTTTGCAGGGAAAAGTATATTGTACACATACCTATATACTCGCTTCAATAGGGCAGGTCATTTAATATGAATGCATATACATATAAATAAAACTATATAATAATTATTTTTTTATGTATCTCTAACCTGACCAAAACTGTTTGCTACTTCAATTCGTATTTTTATTATATAATTACGTGTCTATGTATAGAATAATTCAAACCATTTTTTCTTGAGTATTTTGCCAAATTAATAATAATAAAACAAGCAATTAAGCAAGAGAATTATAATAGTCAGATAAAAGTTAATAAAACAACACTTTCCTTCACATTTCATCCAGACTTGGGACTGGCAAAGTTTAATACATAAATATAAACTTTGGTATGTTTAAAAGTGTGTAATATGTCTTTCTTTTTTGAATAAAGAAATCGTCAGTATATTATATGTAAGTTTGTTGCTTTATTCTAGCTTTTGAATATAGCCATCGTTTATTGTACTGAACGTTGCAATGTATTGTGTTTACAATAAGTAATTTTCATATACTCGCCTCAATGAGGTAGGTCATCCATTATGAAAAGAACTATGTACAATATATATCCTAAGTTTTATGTATTTATACATGTATATATCCCGAGAGAACGGGAGCGCAAGTCGGCCGGCGAAGATATCAATAATTTCTTGTCATTATGGTCAGAGCGCAAATAGGTCGATTTCAGGTAGGAGCGCAAGTGCGCCGAGCGCAAGTGACCCGTATTCAAAAAATCATACCAAACAACATCCCGACATTGTTCTCATCGATACACCGTCTAAGTCGACGTACATAATAGATATAGCTGTTCCTAATCTGCCAATCTAGCCAAGAAGTATCAAGAAAAAATTAATAAATACTTACCTCTAGCAACAGAAATACAAACCATTGAAACAGGACGTATTTACCATAATCCACATAACAACTGGAGCAATAGGGGAAATACCAAATACCCTACATTAATCTTTGGAAAATTTTTACGCCGAAAGCAGCATCTGCAAACTAATGCAGAAAGTCGTCATATTACAAACCTGTACAATACTGTACTCACTCTGTAAGTTTGTTTAAACTTAACCGGATCTTTGAACTCACTTGCAATATCTTTTGCGCCTCTTTCTTTGCGCTCTTAAGTATATGTACCCTGTAATGAAATCCTCACCGGACGACGAAATCCTTCAAACTGGTTTCCTCGGTGGACCAAGAACTAAGCAACTGGTTCTCTACAACCGGTCGCCACATATTCGTTTTCTCGGTGGACGAACGGCCTTACAGTATAGTAACAAGACGAATAATTTCACTCCCTCAAAATTAGCTTTTCTACCCCCTTCTTGAAGATACATGCCCGTGGCATAATGCGCTGTAGTACAGCAGCAGTCCAGTTGGTTCAGTTGCACGAGGCTTTGTTTATGCACTTCCTCTCTGTGCGCAGTTGTCTTAAAAAAACAAAACTTGTACAAGAACATCAAAACTGCCTACGAGAAATGTGTGTATTGCTCAGTTACTACACTGCGGACGAACTGACTATAAAATTTAGAGTAAGGGTTGAAAATTTACTATCCATATTTCATCCATTGCGAATGTAATATTCCCCGGACGAAAAAATGCCAATAATATTATCTACTAGAAAATTATGTCCTGCTGTGCGTTTAGTAATTTCCTAAATTACGGCGTTTCTGGAATTCTAAAGATGAAGGGCTAAAACACTACATGGAAAATATAAGATTAACAAAGTAAGTAAATATTGCAAACTTAAACAAAGTAAAATGCCGAATTTCCAGAACGTGCTTAGCCAAAGTCATTAAGTATTAAGCATGCGAAACTATGAACAAATTCTAAGAAAACGATTGCATTAGGGGGTTAATGCACCTTTGATATTTCCTGTTATAATTAATTCGTATGAAATTATTTGCAGTTCTTAGAATGGATATACACTGACCGGCAAAAAAGCCGGCAACATCAAAAATTTCACGAAAACACATGCACGTTTATTAAGGGGATATTAAAGCGGTCGAGAACGCAATATATCGAATTTATCAATTTTTTTTTACTATTGTTCAAGCTAGAAATGTGAAATTTTCTGTACAACTCCAATATAGATATGAGTACACGGAAACGTTGTCAGACAATGTAATTTTTTGTCACAACCATCTATTTTTTTATTCCAAATTAGAGTAAAATGTACGTGTGTTTCTCGGTCAAAATCTGAAATAATTAAATGAAATTGATCAAAACGGATGTAATTCCCGTGTAGACCAATGTTTTCTTGTGAGATATAGCTTTTTGAATTGCGGGAAAACGTTTAATTTGAGTAACTAAATTAAGAAATTCCGGGATGGTGCGGTACTGAATTATTTGTGTTTTAGCAGCGCCTTCAGCTGTATTTTTTCTCTGTATTCGGGTGACGGAAAACAACACATTCATTTCAAATATATGAGAATGAGATGGCTTGCATTTGGCTCCTCCTACAGACCAACACCTTCAAAAGCAATTATAGTCAATTCCCAAATACAAATCCACTTTAATATCACCATAATTCCTCTAGAAATTTATATTTTGTTGTAGCAGTGCACATAAACAATGAGAGAGACACGAAATGGAGAGAAAAGAGACAATGTAAAACCAAAATTTAATTTAATTTAAGAATTATAACAGGAACAGTGAAAAATGAAATTTTATTTAAATTACAAAAACTGAAGATAACAGCTTCTAATCGACTTTCAACTGATTGTCAATAATTTTTATGTCCTCCTCGAGCCAGGATTGCACTGTTCAGTCTTCTTGGCACTGAACTTACCAAATTTGTTAAGGAAATTTGTGAAATTACTTCGCATTCTTCTAAAATTGCTAATCGTAGCTTTTGCAAAGTAGCAGGCAATGCTGGACGACGACAAATACGCCTTTGGAGTTCATCCCTTAGGTGTTCTATCGGATTAATTTCCGAAATGCATGCTGACCAAGGAAGTCTATCAATTCCAACATCATTAAGGTATTCAGTAACAAGTTTTGCTGTGTGTGGTCTGGCGTTGTCATGCATCAATACGAATCCATCTCCAACAAAATATGTAAATGGGACAACAGCTTCTTTAGAATATCTTCCCCGTACCTGTGAGTTTTTAAAGCACCGTTTACTACAAATATGAGCTCCGTGCGTGCTTCTGTGGAAATACCTGCCCACACCATAACAGAAACACCATGAAAAGGTACCCGTTCAGAGATTATGCATTCGGCATGTCGCTCATTTCTTCTTCTTCACACTTTTTTTTGACCATCAGGTGATCATAGACAGAAGCGCTGCTCATCCGTAAAGAGAACTTCCCTCCATTCCTGAAGATTCCAATTCCCATATATTTGTGCAAACTGGAGACGTGATTTTCGATGTCTAAGTAACAATTGTGGTCCTGTGGCCGGTCTTCGCAAACTTAGACCACTTTCCTCAAGTCTTCGCACTGTTTGCAAGCGTTTTTGTAGTTCAACTACTGCTATTTTGCGATCCCTTAATGTATTCAACACAATAAAATCATCATCAACTGCACTAGTTACTCTTCGCCTTGCACGTCTTGCGAATGTGTGAGTCTCTAGAAACCGTGTTCAAACATCCTAAACTGTAGTACGAGGTATTCCTAATATACGAGACACATAACGCTGACTACGACCATCTTCAATTAATGCAATAATTTGTCCAACGTTTGCAGTAGTTAACGGCATTGTGAACGCATGAAAATTGTTGTCAAACTGATGTCCCTAAGCAACTAGCAAAAAAGCCAAGTAATACCCACTAACGTATTAATGTGAATTTCAGAAAATATGTCAGAAACTTGTATAAATATGTTAAAAATATTTTTTTTAGTTAGACTAATAAATACGAAAATTAACAATAATAATATAAGAGTTCAAATATAAGAGTTCAAATCTTTATTTAAACCAAAAAAAAATTGTAGTCGCCTTTTTTTGGCGAGCAGTGTAAAATAACTATATATAATATGTATAGAATATACAGGGTGTTAGAAATTAAGTCGGCATTATTGCTAACTTTTTATCGTGAACAACGATGGCAGAACCGAAAAGAAAGCTTTATACATTATTGACAAAAAATGAAAGTTGCGGCTGTTATCCACTATTTTATACAGCTATTCATATCAATAAAATCAAGATGGCTATGATAAAAAGACAGCAAACATTAAACAAGCATTGTGTATTATGTATATTTATAATAATACATGTTCGAAGACATCACCGTTTTGTCCAATACAATACATCCAATACAAAAAACAGCAAATATTAGACAAGCACTGTGCATATGTTTATTATAATAGATGTTCGAAGATATTTAGGAATATTTTTGGATAACCTGGACTTGGCTACTCGGCAACATATACATTTTCAACAAAATGGAGCACCAGCGCATAATCATCGCGAAGTACAAAATTGTTTGAGCGAAATGTTTTGGAATAAGTGGATAGAAACGAATGGATCAATTCAGTGGCCACCACGGTCCCCGGATCTAAACCCTATAGACTTTTATTTTTGGAGATATTTAAAAAATGAAATTTACAAAGGGAGATATGAAAACGTTTAGGGCTGCAAAATAAAATAATTCCTATTGCTAATAACATAGATGCAAGATCGATTTTAAAAGTAACTCGCAATGTACATAAACGAATTCGGAAGTGTATTGGACAAAACGGTGATGTCTTCGAACATCTATTATAATAAACATATGCACAATGCTTGTTTAATATATGCTGTTTTTTGTATTGGATGTATTGTATTGGACAAAACGGTGATGTCTTCGAACATGTATTATATACATAATATACATAATACACAATGCTTGTTTAATATTTACTGTTTTTTTTATCATAGCCATCGCATCGTAATTTTATTGATATGAATTGCTGTACAAAATAGTGGATAACTGCCGCAACTTTCATTTTTTGTCAATAATGTATGTAAGCTTTCTTTTTAAAATAATTCCTTCTTTCAATATATGCAAAAATATACTGGGTGTTTCATTAAAAAAAAAAGTCACTTTTGTAAATAGCGAAAGTTCAAATGTCTCTTCCGTTCTGCCATCATTGTTCATGATAAAAATACTACTACTTTGGTAATTTAACCGATACAGTAGGTTCATTAATAACAAAGTTAACAATAGTGCCGACTTAATTTATAACACCTTGTATTTCTGTTCTAAATTAATTATCCTTATGCAAAACAACATAAAACAATTGAGGATGAAAATAAACACATCTATGTAGTCGTATGCTTATATTAATGCATTAAATATAAGAAACGTCTTTAACAGTAATTTTAGTATAATTTTGGATTACCTTTAAAGCACTTTCTTTGTTTATTAAATATCAAATTACTCTTCAAAATTTGTGTGTAATGTATACAAAAAAAGAACATTACAAATAATAACAAAAATCTCTATTTTGATAGTTTGTGAACAAAACTGTAATATTTTAGAAGTAACTTTTAATGATTATATTGAATTAGCTTTAAAGCCATTATATATATAAAAAAAAGTTAAATACTAAAATATTGGTAGAGTTTTTTCCCAGCCCACAAAAAAAAATACATTTTGGATAAGTATGTATTATACTTAATTTCAAAAGTTAACAATCTCTTATGTATAAGTTATTTATAAAATAGAGTCCGATATTGAACAGGTATTTTCTCCAAACTGTTGAAGAAATCGTGCTAAAATTTCAATTGATTTTGCGTTTTCGCTTCAAAAAGCTCTGATAGTAAATAATACACAAACGTAGATAATATGCACCGGCCATTCAGATAATGTATTGCTGATTAAACCGTGTTTGTATAATCCAGGTGATATGTGAACTGTTCTAGTTTTATTACCTAGTCAAGGTAGATTTATGAGTAAAAAAAAAATAATTTAGGTGCACTTGCAATAATTGCAAAAATTATTATGGAATATAATAAGTTTAAAAGCATATACCAAAATGAAATTAAAAATAGTTACAAGAACAAAATTGAGTAGTCACAAACCAAATAGAGAATGATTTGGAAAACAGTCAATCAATCATATAGAAAAACTAAACAAAAGTGCAATACAAAGATAGTACCTAATCATATGAATCAATTCTTTATAAATCAGGGTTAACATACATTTTCCCAAATGTCGACAGATTTTATTCAACTGTTTTAAATTAGGTGAGTACATGTTCATGTTATATCAATCTAGTAACTTGCAGTAAAATCGTGAAGATTATTGATGTAATCAAATGCAAAACTTCTAAAAGCAATGTGACACAGTGTTATTAATCCGTTAAGTTATAATAACCAGCTGCCTTCTGGAAGGGACTTTCCAGAAAAAGCTGAGAAGCAAAAACAAAAGCAAATAAAACACAAAATCTCGAGATCTTATTAAATGGAAAGGATACTAAGTGCAGTATCAAAATACTAGAACAATATGTGAATAGCAAACCACATAAAAGAATTGGCAAACAGACCTCCAGCTTAAATATAGTGTTCGACGAATAAGATCAGTATACACTCATCAGGTCGCAAAAATGACACGTTTGGCACACTTCTACAGTGTATGTACTTGCTTATGCATTGTGTATATAACTATTTGAGTGTTTTATTATATGTTAATTGGCGATTATTGTAATTGTTATTGTAATAAATAATCGCTATTATTATTAACATTAAAACAATTTCTACAAATAAATAATTTTCGATGGAGTAGAGAACTGGAAATTTATCAGTTTCTCTAGCATTGCAGAATGTTTTAAAGACTTTCAGTCAGTAGTGCATTACTTTAATTTATTTCAAAAATGAGAGGCCTCAGCAAGTGAGTAAAATAGAAGTTTGTATTACAGAGAAATCCATTAACTCGCAATTTATCTGAAATCAATTGAAATTTTGTCATTGTAAACGTGTAATTTAGAAAGCGATATACATATATTCCATACAGAAAATCTCGTATATTAATTCTCATTCGAGTAATCACGCTATAAATGGATAAAATCTACCATTTGTTGCATGTGATCGCATAAATAACTTCTGCATGCATATTCCACGTATACGGTATAGAGCGAACGCATTTATGAATCGTAAATGCACACACAGAGAGAGGTATACAAGCGATTCTATAAACGTCTTTTCTATGCAAGGATCTTGTGTGCACACAGAGAACCTAATATCAAATTCGCATTACCTCCGCAAGAATAACAATGCAGTCTATCAAAGACTAAGTGTTGTGCGGCAGACCACAAGTAGACTGCAGTTTACTTCGCCAAGCTATTCCATCCAGGAAATTATTATAATTGTGGTTCTTCCTACTATAATTACTACTAATAGTTCGCAAGTGTTAGTGGTTCAAACGTTTCTAACGTGTACCTATGTATCTACCTTCCTCGAATTTCATAAGCCGCACATATATTCCAACCGCTATCTGATATATATTAAATTAGCTATTATAACTGTAGGATATTCGTTGGTGAATTACGTTTCCAGCGCATTATACGTATATATGCTTATAGGAGGTATGTTGGTATCAAAACAAATGTAGAACCTGAATGTATAGTGTATAGACAAGAGAATTAAACATTAGTTTGTTGCCAATGCTTATCCGCTCGCGATGCCCACATAAACTAATATTAGAGAACATTTCTATTCAATTTATAAATCATGTGCCGTATTTTGTGGTATATTAACATTACTTTAGGAATTCGTTATTGAGTGATAATGTTAGTATACCATATGATTTTCACTTTTAACATTTATGCTATCTACGAGAATTCAGTCCATGAATTGAATGACTATTTGCAGAGAGGTCGTAAGCCAAATTTGGCCACAAAAGAAATATTAATTATACATTAAATTTATTATTATTATAAATGGTTGGAAAGCAAAGGTGATGATGTCGAGGTCTGTGTTCCTGATGGTGAGGTCATAGAAAGAAGAATCCCATCTGTGTTCAATATATTTCCGATTGTTTCCAACAAAGATACCTACAACAAGAAAATACGGATAGTTTTAAACAATGGGAAACGAAAGTACACAAACAATAATGAAAGAGGCAATGAATTCATTTACAAACATAATGAGGGATGGCGTTAATAAAGGGAAGATGTACCTACTGAAGACAAAGAATCGCAGATGTGCCTGGACTTTATAAATAAACAATTTGTATGTGTAAACATTTAGTGCATTCTTGAACTGTCAAAAAACAATATAGGTATATTTTTGACCTGAGAAAAACTTGAAGAAAACAAGAATGAACAGGGCAACACCAACATAGAATTTATTGTGTTGAAGTTCTGGCGCTGTACGCGGGTAGTTGTGTTTTGTTTGAAAACCGAGGCTATAAAAAGGCGCTAAGAGCGATAAAAGGGGGAAGCTGCCGATCTTTTGAATTTACCGGACGCAAAAATTTCATTCGCGTATGCAAATGATCGTAGGAGTTTTAATACACTACATTTGATCAAATTAGCTAAATGTACTAAGTTTATTTTGAATTTCAGTATTTATTTTAGTTTTCATATTATTATTAATTCATTGTTATATTGTTTATTTCATATTTAAAATTTACAAAATGGTAGACATGAACAAACAAGAATTTGATGATTTATATCAAGAACATAAGTAAGTTTCCTTTGAAATGAATTTATGATTCAAATAATTGATGGTGTACGACGTGCGCTGGAGATGCTATGTGTGAATATTCATTTCTAGTAAAGCGTTAGACATCTTTAATACTTAAATAAAATATTATTTTTGCTAAATTAAATTAACTTTTGTAAATCATGGGAGAATTGTTAATGGTGTAGAAGGGCATTGGGAGTACTATGTGAAAATATTTGCTTGCAGTGTTTGCTGTGCACTATTAACAATTTATATTGGAAAATTTAATGAAATTTCAAGCATTTTTCAATACGTAAAGATACAAGTATTCTTGATGGACAAAAGCCAATCTGTAGTATGTACAACGTGTGAATGTTTGCATATGGGGATTGGTAAAGGTTATATTCAAGGTATTTTGTTCTTTGGGAAATTTTAGATCTTCGGAGGCATTACGTGCGAATGGATGTCTCTGTGGAAATAAAATTTAGTGTCGTAGGGAAAAAAATATTTCTTTAAATCTGTGAATACAATATTTAAAGATTAAGAATAGCATAAATAATATTTTTCTTGAATCCACATAAAGCATAAAAGCAATGTGTATTTCTTATATATATTTTCTTTTGGTTGGAATAATAAAAAGACATTCCTAACAGCCACATGTTGAGAATAGAATTTTTTACTGTGTTGTTGTCTAATACATAATTATATGAATATAATGCTTATGAAATTTAAATATTTATTATTAACCTTATCCTAATTGAATTTAAATAAGAAATGTTGCTGATGAATAAAGGAAAGATCACTGCCAGAACCTACGAAAATAGTGTGAATGTTAACAGGGATTGAGATTCAAAATTTATTAGAGTAGTTTTTTTTTATAATTGCAATCTCTGCATTCATGAAAATTTATGCAGTTTTGTATCATTAAGGCATGGTTATAAGATAATTATTGTCATTATTTAATTAAATTCTGCTGGTACAGAGTACAGCATAGATTATATGTGGTAATAATACATTTATACAATTTATTTATAAACCCTATAGCTATGCAAACCACTGCAATATGTCAAAAATTAAAATCTTAATTATTGCTGTTAATTAGATGTAATATTAGTGATTTCTTAAGTTTCTGCGTTTAATATTGTCAAAGGTGTTATTTATTGATTGGATTAGTGGGTAGGTACTTAGTTTTCCTGTACATTTGTTGATTGTCACATAAGCAATATGCAGTTTGAAAGCAACGAACTCGTTGACATGATTTTCATTATGGGAATTGTCTATTATCGAAGCGAATTTATGCGCAAAGATATCCTGACAGAAGACAACCTTCAGTTACAAGTTTGGAAACACTTAAGGAACGATTCATTAGAACAGGAAATGTGAGTTACGAAAAGCGTGAAAGGACAAAGAGGACAAGTGACGAAAATAAATTGAATGCCTTTTTATCAGTAATTGAGGAGCCCTCTACTAGTTCGACCAAAATATCAACAGAAACTAATGTACCACGATCTACTATTAGCAATATTTAAAAAAAAATGTCATCACAACTGTATTTCCTTTCATCAAGAACTGTTGGGGCCTGATTTAAAGACTAGAAGGACGTTTTGCGAATGGGGATTAGAAATTGAAAGGATAACACCTAACTTCTTCCAAAAGGTATTATTTACTGACGAATCGATCTTTAGGCCAAACCGTCATAATCTTCATCATTATGCAATAAACAACCCAAGAATAATTCAGAGCGATTGATAAGCAGAGGCAATGGGCTATAAATATTTGGGCTGGTATTATGGGCAACTTTATAATTGGACCACATCTCTTTCATTGACATTTAAATAGTGCACAATATTTAAATTTCTTGCAATATGACTTGCCTCAGCTTCTGCAAAACGTTCCTCCAGTTCAAAGGGACAGTGCTGCAGCACATTTTGCACTAGATGTCCGACACTATTTGAATCAAGAATTCGAAGGTAGATGGATCGGCCGCGGTGGTCCCATTAGTTGGCCACCTAGATCGCTAGATTTGACCAGACTTGACTTTTTTCTATGGAGGTACATAAAAAATATTGTATGCCAGACACCTCCAACTACAGCAGACGATATGAGGCAACGTATAATACGTGCTTTTGAAACAGTTTCCATTGAGGGGTTGCAACACGTAAATAGGTCCTTTCTGTCAAGGCTGAAAATATATTCTATTCAAAATGGGGGTCAGTTTGAGAATTTATTATAAATATTGCTTCTAACAAAATTACAGTTTGATACTTTTAGTCGTTCATTTGTTTTTGTTTGTCAAATCGTTTACCCAGTACACTAAATCGAACCGAAAACAAATAATTTAGCGGTTTGTAATGAACAATTAAAAATAACTGCGAAATTGTTGGGTTTGGGTATAGGACATTATTAACAAAAATTAAGCGTAATTAACGCATCATTCCAAAAATTTAATAATAATAACTCCATCTGAAAAAAATCAGTAAACGCTCTTTCAGAATAGCCAAATTGACTTCATCGTAACAAACACTCTGTTTAATAAAATTAATGCTTTCATTCAGCAGACACAACAGTTGCGCAACTGTTCAGTGATCATGTGCAGTAGATGAGCGCTCACTCTGAACATGTTCAGGAGCGGTCGCCATTTTTGTGAGCGGAAAAATTCTATGCTCACTTAGTGAGCGTATTCTGTACGCATGCGCCATTGATGCATTCCAAGACCAACCTAATACATAATTTTGAAGAAAGTTACTAGAAAAGTAAGATACAACAAATTAAAGGTATTGTGCAGAAATAAATGTATTATAATATTGGAGTTCACCCAGTATTTTATTCGGGGTTGGAAAAACCAGCTCTTACACTAAAAACTACGCCAACACTTAATGCAGAAAAACAATTTATTATTATTGCTTATTCGGTTTAATCTCTATAATTTTAACATATGGCAGCAATGAAAAGTACCAGATGACAGACGATGACATAAAGGTGAGCGGTCCTGTCCACCGAAGACTCAACTGTTGTGAAGTGAACGGTTGGAGCGGGATCGGTTCCCGATCCGCCTGCTGAATGAAAGCAATGTTTGATTATTTTGTAGGTTCAGCACATCCCTTGGCTACATACTTACTAAATAATTTTGTCTTAGATAATCGTAATACTACCGCATAGAATTATTATAGTAAACATTGTCGCGACCTTTTTTTTTATAATTTTCGTTAATAACTCAACAATGCGTCATCCAAAACCAAAACTCCAGATATCGATGAAAATACAATTTAAAGTAGATAAGGAAAAACAAAATATATACAGGGTGTTTTATAAAAAAAATCGAATGTGTGCTATTTTAACGCGTAACCGTGTATAATTCAAATTATTTTTAAAATGTGTGTTTCTTGTTACTGTACCATTTTTTATAAACGCCTGTATTGGACTTTGACGCGCCAATGAGCAACCCTATATATATAATTATTTATAATATATATAATAATATAGACATTTAATTGGTTTTACTAGTTTATTGGTGGCGTTTCTTTCGTTCCAGGCTTTTCCATTTATATATTTTTAAATCTTTTTTCATGTCCATAAAAGCGAATTTTTTTTATCTTTAGTCAGCGTTCTACTCGTTATTTCTTTAATTGTAAATATATGTTTCTAGGCACTTCTCCCTTTTCGACAACCGTTTTGTGACTTATTATGTGTTGGCTCTATAATTTTCCTGAGATTTCTTTCCAAAATATGTTTATATACTTTTACCACTGTATTTAATATAGCTATTCTTTCTCTAATTGTTGCAATCTTTTTTGTTTTTGCTCTTATTAATTGGTATTATAATGCCAATTCTCTAGTCCCTAGGTACTCTTACTTTCTTCCATACCTCATTATAGATCACCAAAAGCATCTCTACTTCAAGATCTCCCATATTCTTAAACATCTCTGCTGATGTTTTGTCGTGTCCTGTAGTTCTCTATTTTTCAAATACCTGATTGCTTCTACTAAATCGTCTTTTTCTATGATATCTTCATGTCTCTCTAGTATAGAATTTATGGTTGATTCATTTTCCTCGATTTTGTGTTTTATTAATTTTTCTGAGTTTAATAGACTTCCAAAGTATTCCTTCCAGATATTCATCACTTGTGTCTCGTCTGCTATTAATGTTTGTCTGTGTTTTTAATTGCTATTGTTTCACTTTTTTACTGTTTCTCATATTTTTAAGGACATTGTAGAACAGTTTCTGGTTTCCTTTACTCTCACTGTCAAGTTTTTCTTCAAATTTGACCCACGTCTTTTGTTTAGTTCTTTTATCATGCATTTAACTATTTTAGTTTGTTCTTTATACGACTTAAGGTTTTCTTCTGTTGTATGACCCAGGTATTTCTGCCATTATTTCTGTTTGTCTTTAACTTACTGTTTTAATTCATTTGACCACAATAGGTCGTTTGCTGCCCATTTTTATTTACCTTTATTTTTCCACATACATCCTTTGCCGCCCGTAGTATGAAATTTTTGAAAACTCTCCAGTTCTATACTATTTTTATTCTTTATTAAATTCGCAACTTGTATGTTGTTATTTTCTCATTAGTTCTAACCAGATATTTACTTATAATTGTTTTATATTTTAATCCTTGTTCCACTTCTTGCTTCTACTAGGTAGTGATCACTGTTTATTTCGTTACCCGTTTTCACTTTCACATCTACTACTGATTACTTTTCTCTACTATTTTACACAGGCCAGTCAATATCTAATGCTTCCTATTTTTTCCACATAAATAAAGTTAGTTAAGTGAAAAATTTGAATTTGGCAATATTCCTCAAACCGCAATAGTAACTTTCTGTGTCAACGATGGGTTCGCCGCTGTCATTCATCTGCAGTCATACGGCGGCCACCACGAATGACTGAATGTTGCGTGGAGTCACTGCAGTCAACGGTCTGCCGCTCCGCTTTTCGTCAGCCAACGGTGTTTGTCCTTCAGCTTCGTTACAGCGGCGAACCCATCGTTTAACATTGCTGACATCTGCTGTTGCATCACCGTACACATTCTTCAGTCTTTCATGAATGCCACTAGGCGTTTCACCTTCTGCATTTAAGAATTTAATTACAAAACATTGTCTAATACGAACATTGATGTCGCCCATTTTGCAAGCGACTGCAGTGGTGCCATAGAACTTGACACAGAAAGTTACTATTGCAGTGGATTGTAGAAGAAGGTTTGAGGAATTGGGCCAAATTGAAATTTTTCACCTAATTTTATTTAGGTAGAAAAAATAGGGGGCGTTAGATATTGACTGATATAATATTACGTTTACACATCATTTCTTAAGCCTGTTTTACATTTGTCAATTAATTCATGAATTTATTCATGAATTAATACATGAAATTATATTCAAATAAATTGATGACCTTCAATCATTTTACACTTACCTATAAATTCGTGAATTTGTTCATGAATATCATGATGACCAACCGCAATCATCTGTAATAGTAAATTTTAAATCACTTAGGACGTAGATAAATAGTGGTGCTATGGTTGATATCTAACATAAAAATGTAAAAGTTACTAAAACTTACTAGAAAATTGACGATATTTTAGAACTTGTTCTAATTCATGAATTAGTTCACCAATTAATTCATGGAATTGACGTCGATTTTTGTATTACTTACACTCATCAGTTTTTGTTCATGAACTAATTCATGAATTGGTTGACAAATGTAAAACAGGCTTTACAGAAATAAAACAAGTCGCCCTCCCGAGTTGACAAACCACAAACACGCAGTAAATTCCCAAACTTTCTGAATTATATTCTATTTATTATTCATCCATAAACTTTTATAAAGGGCTATTTCAAGATATCAGCACTAAAGTTACATTTATATATTTATATCACAGGAATGCCGGCATAATATTAGTCCCACATTATAAACCTATTACTTTGGCCTATCCGTTGATAAACAACTTATTAAAGGGACATTTTATACCAATTGCTGCGTCATTCAATATTTTTATACCAATATTAATCTTATAATCAACATTATTGCCAGCCTTTGCTACAAATATTGAAACTTACCATTCTCCTTTTCTTGTGACTAATAATATAAGAGATTGTTATGTACTAGTATATTGTAGGTACCCTTACTTTCAATGTTTTCCTGTACCAGAGAGGGCTTCTAAAGCCAAAGTCTAATCGAAAACTCCGGGAAATCAACTTGTAGTGATCAAGTTAACTCGTACAACAATCATTAGTCAATAATAGAAATGTAAAATGCTGTGTTTTTCAATCCCTTTATACAAGCAAATATGTATGTTTTGTGCATTTAAGTAAGTTCTATATTTTATTAAGGAAATAGTTTATGTTGTTATAGTTGGACATGTCTTTCTTCATCGACGTATGCTCTGATAAAAAAAATACTGTTCCTTCGAGAAAGAAATAAAAGACAAGCTATCGATAATTTTTTTTGGAATAATCGAAATCAATACAGATCAAACAATAAGATTTGTGATAATTACATGAAACGTCAATGACATGTTATCAAGTGTACCATAACCTCATTCTACCGCGAGATCAAATATTATATTGATAAAGTTTTGTCATGGAATGTAAAACGTCTGTCTTAAGTTATATCATTAAGTGTCATACTGTCATTAATGTTTGTCAGTATGACACTTAATGATATAACTTAAGGTATACGTTTTACATTCCATGGCAAACCTTTATCAATATAACTTTTGATCTCGCGGTACATTCTCGGCAAGACATGAAGCCACGAGGAGTAGTTTACATCCTCTATTAGCTGGTCATTTCCTGCTTATGCTTGTTATATCTTTTGTATTCTTGATTGTAGTGAATTACAAACATCCTAAGTAAAAATATAATTTATTTTACTTTCTTATACGTAGTATAAGGAAGTATTGAGATGATGAAAATTTTCGACCTCGAGATTTTTGCAGATGTCCACGTTTTGAAGTCCCCTGATACCGAAAAAGTGGTATTTAACAACTGTCTGTCTGTCTGTCTCTCTGTGTGTGATCACGATAGCGGTCAAACCGCTATAGCTATCTATTCTAATATTGGTAGTATAATCTCCCTCTTGAGAACTGATTGGATTTTCAGCAAAATCGGCAGACCGGAAGTAGTAGTTTTCTTCAGTGAAAAAATCGAATTTTGCCAATATTTTATCAACTACTAAGTTTAGACAAATTTATAAAGAATTCATATGTACTTAGAATTGAAACTGTGAACAATTTTATTAAAAAAGTTTTTCTAAATTCCTACCGGAAGTACGTCTTTTACTCTTATCGAAAATCAGTTTTTTGCAAATATGTCGTAAATTATACACTATATATATTTATGAAGACTACAAAAGTATTTAGAGCTGGATTTGGAATATTTTTTGTATAAATGAAATTTCAAAATTCGGACCGGAAGTAACACTTTCATACGTATAAGGAAGTCGTGTGGTGGCCACACCTCCTTTTTGTATTTATTATCTCCGATATTAATTTCCTGGTTAACTAGGTTAAGTAAGTGCATTAGGTTAAGAATTGAAGAACTCTCTGTTGTTTTCCATATTATACCACGCGTCCTTAATGCATAGAACAAGTTCGAAAACAGTCCAAAACACTCGAATCTTCCAGGCAAGCAATCATGCAGCAGAACGGAGAATCATTAATAACAACAAAATAACGTAATTTATTGAGGAGTGGTTACATAACTGATTTCCTAATTTATCTTTTTCCTATATTTATTTTAATTGGAAGGGGTAGGGAATAATACAAAGAACAGACGTTTGTTTAAGAAATGTTATCATATCCACGGTCTTTTGGCGTGTTTCGGCGACTTTATGCAGACACATTTTGTAAGATATATGAATTGTTCACTTTTATTAAAAAATACTTGTAATACAAAAAGAGTTAATATTTTTTTTAAATATTTCTTAGAAAAAAACTTCGTAATATGAATTTCTTTTATTAGACGAATATTGTGTTAATATTTTTTTTTGAAATCGATAATATTTTCTTTTCTTGGCATCAATCGTGGTTATAAATTTTTGATTTAATAAATTAGAGTTGGTGATTACACGTGCATCCATACAACAGTGAAACTCAGATGTGTCGATTCTTTGAAAGACTATGTACAATTAAATAGACGTCAACACATAAACTTATTCTAGAAATACGTCTGCGCGGCGGTACACAGTACTCTTCAAGTCTGTCAACTGTTCCATTTTGTGTCAATCTCATTAACAGCGAATCGCCGGATCGCGACTTCGATAAAGCTCGACTTATATCTAAGATAAGAACTCAAGATATGCTTTGACTTTTGTATCACCAACGGCGATTACTGCCGTAGCCGATGAATTCTAATAAAACGAGATCTCATCTACTACTATCGATACGCAAGTGATAGGAACAACAACAGTTAAAAATAATGACACCCATAGAGAAACTTACTTCTCTTACTATAGTGCCTGAGTGTTCTATATACATAAATTATTATTATAGCTATTATAAAGAGGATTCCTTCATTTTTATTCCGAAGGAAAAAATATTTGAAGATCACACGGGAAAAACGATCTAAGTCACACGGGAAAAACGATCTAAGTCACATTTTTGTAGTTTTCAAATAAACGCAATTAAAAGTTTGAAGGCTTATCGTGCACTTGGTGTACATAAACATAGTCTGACAATTACACCAAGATGACTATAGGTAATAGTATTGACAATAACATATTTCGAAATTAACTTTATTGTATAACTTTTTGATTAAAAAAAAAACAAAAACAAATAAAAACATGTTGTCCAACGAAAAAGTGAACCAAATTCTCACTTGTCCAGGCTTTCCTGGGCGTTACTTAAGCTGAAAACACATCCCATTAATTTTAATTTCATTGCTATTAATATTAGTTTATACCTCACCATCATCATCGTTTCTTTAGTTTTATTTGATTTTGGTTGATCTTTACGATGGTTCAAAATGGAGAATATAATGTTGTCCATAATAACCATCACTTGGAAGACCACACAAGATCCACAAGATCCTCACGGTCATATGACAGGTTTAACTTTTTAAGTTTGAATTCATATTGTGTTTCTTTTAGGAACATTGGTCCAGTTGTTAAGATTTGTCAACTTAATATCGAAGGTATATCCAAAGACAAATGTAACTACTTAGCGAGATTGGCGAACGAAATGGAATTTGATGTTATTCTACTTCAGGAAATTCATGTAGCTTCAGTGGATCAACTGGTTTCAAGAGGAGAAATTTCTGGTTTTACTTTGGTTGACTACATTCTTAGTTCTGTCTATGGATCGGCAACTTATGTAAAATCAGACATATCAAATATCCTGACAATTGAAAGAAATACTATAAGTGACACTTATATTATTACTATTAAAGTAGCCGAAATATTTATAATAAATATTTATAAACCACAAAATATTCGATGTCCAATAAATCTTAAAGTTAATTACCAAGTTCCTGCCGTTTTTGTTGGAGATTTCAATTGTCATCATGAAATGTGGGGATATTCTGATAGCGAAATGAATGGAATTTCCTTAATGACTTGGTGTGAGGCGAATAACTTACATCTGGTTTTTCATGCAAAAGATAAGAAGAGTTTTCATTCGGCTAGATGGAAAAAAGACTATAATCCCGATCTTTGTTTTGTTACATCTGATGATAAAAATAATTTATTGCCTACAATACGGTCAGTTTTAAACGACTTTCCGCGAAGTCAACATCGTCCAGTTTTAATTAATATTGGAATACAAATTCCGCTGGTTAATTCTACGGAAAAACCTCGGTGGAATTTTAAAAATGCTGACTAGAATGAATTTAGGAGACAAGTTGATTCGAATCTTCGATGGATACCACCTTTACCTAAAAATTATATTAGGTTTTTGGGTGTCTTTAAAGGGGCAACGAAGAGATCTATTCCAAGAGGTTTTCGTAAGCTGGTCTGAAAGAACAAATGAATTATATAGAAATTTCAATGAAAATCCTAGTCCAGAAATTGCTGATTATTAACTTTATTAAATCAAGAAAGAAAGACTAAATGATCGCGTCATATGGAAGACATGAATTTCACACATTCTAGTCGTAGCAGTTGGAATCTATTAAGAAAATTAGGAGCGCCAACCGAATCTAGTACTTTAGAAACACAAATCAGCGCTAATACCATAGCTTCAAGATTAGTGGACGTCTCAAATATGATAAAGTTAAACAAAGGTGAAATCTATTAATACAAAAAATGATGATCTTACAAAACCCTTTTCTATGGAGGAATTAGATATAGTGATAAAATTATTAAAGATTCGTAAGGCTGCTGGTTTTGATGGAATTTATCCTGAATTTATTAAACATCTAGGTCCTTTAGGACGTAATTGGCTTTTACGTTTCTATAATAATATTTTAAATAATGGTATTGTTCCTACTGAATTTAAAAAGGCTAAAAAGTTGTAGCTGTTTTGAAGCTAGGAAAGCTAGCAGATGTTGCTTCTAGTTATAGACCAAATTCATTATCAGTATGTTACAAGATGTTAGAGAAATTATTATATCACAGAATTTCGCCAATTATGGAAAATATCTTTCCCATAGAGCAAGCTGGTTTTAGACTAAATCGTAATTGCTGTGATCAAGTTTTAGGTTTAACAAATTATATAGAGAATGGTTTTCAAAAGAATTTGAAAACAGGAATTAGTTTCATTGATTTAACAGCTGCTTATGATACAGTTTGGTTAGATGGATTACTTTTAAAATTATATGTGTTGCCTAATGGTAATTTAATTAAACTTATGGAAAATATGTTTACAAATCGTAAAATGAGAGTTTTTATCAATGGAGAAAGTAGTAAATTTAAAATATTATATAATGGTTTACCTCAAGGATCGGTATTATCCCCTCTTCTTTTTAATATATACAGTGCGTTTTTTTTAACTGTTGCCATAGGGAATTGCATAGAAAAAATTCAACCCCGTGTTAACTTTTGTTCTGATGAAAATATTTAAACCATTTTTGGAACAAAGCTGGAAGATTCTTTAAACTAGCGGATAGATTACAATTCAATATTCAAAACTGTCAAAAAAGTTTTGAAAAAAATATTTTTGTAAAAGCGTTTTCTTGCCACTATCATATCTAGCAGGCTTTGTTTTAAAAAATAAATAGCGGAAACTCCTCAAGGCTATGACTAAATTAGCTTTTGGAAGACAGAACATGTAAACAATTATTTATAAAAAAAAAACCTAGAAACCATTAAAGCTCAAATAACTCAACAAATTAACAAACATTATCAGTAATTATCAAAGGAATTGTTCAAAGTGGTTTCCTTCGATTGCTAAACAATGTCCCAAGCGCTCTTGAAAATTTCTTCGAGTGTTTTCTAAAGTTCGCAATGTTTCTGATTGTCCTCTTATGAGGTCATAAACTTGTGTGCCTAAATGCCCCCATAAGAAAAAATCGAGTGGTGTTAGATCAGGACTTCGAGCGGGCCAATGGAATGGTCCATATTGGCAAATCCAACTATCAGGAAATGTTTCGTTTAAAAAATCTCTGACGATGGCAGCAGAATGGGCTGGTGCTCCATCCTGTTGAAATATTATTACTCCGTTGCATCTCAAAGCATCCACCTGCGGGCCTACCTCCATTTGAAGAAGATCTAAGTATTTATGCTGGTTCAAATTTCCGTCAATAAAAAATGGCCCTACTAAGTGATTCCCTAAAATTCCAACCCACACGTTAACTTTATCACGATATTGCGTATGTGTTTCTTGTGTTCTGTAGGGATTTTCTCTTGCCCAAACCTGTCTGTTTTGTTAGTTAACTTTGCCATTTAATGTGAACGAACTCTCATCAGAAAATAGAATGTTATTTAAAATATTTCGATTTCCATTAATTTTTTAGAATTCACAAAATTCCACTCTTGGAAAGTAATCACAGGGCAATAGTTTCTGCACATTTTTAATTTTGTACGACTTGAACTTTTCCATTTTCAAGGTTTTAAATCAACTGCTTCTTGATGCGTGAAATTCTTCTGCCAGAGAAGTAAGTGTGGTGGTGTCTTCTTCTTCAACCGCCACACAGATATTCATTCTTAAATCTTCTGTAACAATATACGAGTTTCTTTTCCGTTTTTTGTGCTCATGATTTAAGCAGCCCGTGGCACGAAAAGCATTGTAATATCTGAGTATTATAGTTTTACTCGGAATAGGGCGAGCGGGATATGCAGCAGCAAAATTCTGCTCATTTCTCTACTGGACATACCTTTAATGAATGCTGTTACAAATTCAACACTTTCTTTAGTTGTGAAAACAGACATATTTAAAGAATTGTTCACAATAACCGGGTATTTGGCAGAACTTGTGAATAAAATGACATTTGTCAATTTTCGTTCTGATCTTGCCTACTAAGTTTTTTGTCAATTTATGTATGTTCATTACCTTCAAGTTTGAAGAGTAAAATTAGTCAAATAAAACTACTTGTGGTTGTTCAAACAGTATGCATTCTGTACTCTTATTGGTGATTTATTACTAAAAGAAAAATCAGCACCAAATCTGCATCGCATCATAAGTTAACAGGGGGTATAATTTTTACCATGCAATTCCCTATGGCAACAGTTAAAAAAAATGTACGGTATATATACACAAGTGATTTACCAGGTACGACTTCTAGAAAATTCATCTACGCTGATGACATGGCAATTGCTTATCAACACAATAATTTCAATCAAATTGAAGTTAATTTAAACGAAGCTTTATTGATTCTGAGTGATTATTTTAGAAAATGGAGGTTATGTCCTAACACATCTAAGTCAGAAGTGTCTTGTTTCTATATTAAGAATAACGAAAAACATAAAAAACTTGTTTGGCTCAACGTTCTGGCTAACATATATCGTCATCATTTAAGAAGAAAATGGGCTTTAAAACGTTGTTGGGATAAATATCAAAATTTTCCTAATTTATATTTAATTACTCAAGAGAACTGGGACACAGAGTCACAAAATATAAACGACTTATATGATGAAATTGTGGGGTCATTGGTGTCGAACTTCGAGATTGCTTTCCCATTGACACCTGTACAAAACAAGAAAGATCGTAGACAGCCCTGGATCACCAGAGAAATGAATTTATCTGCGCTGCTGCGAGACATGGCAAAGGTGAAAAAGCACATACAGAGCGATTTTTATACAGACAGATATAACACTATCAAAACATACTATCGAAATATGATAATGAAAGCGAGGCGCTCATACAACAACGACAGAATATTAAACGCAGACAATATCAATAAGACCTGCTGGAAAATAATCAATGAACAAAGAAACCACGAAACACATGACAGCTTAAACTTGACAATAGACGGCATTAAGATTGAGGAACAAGAAATGGTGGAGATGTTCAATGACCACTACGTGGCACAGTCTGAGGACAGCTTGCACCCAAGTGAAGCAGTTACGCCAGGGGTAAATGTTGTGAATACTATTTTCATTGCGCCGGTCACGATAGAGGAGGTCGAGCAGGCCTAGGGCAGGTGTTGCACAAAGTTGTCGTCCAGCTGTGATGGACTCCCAGACAATATCATTAGAGCGGCAAAGGAGTATATTGCGTACCCTCTCTGTAGAGCAATAAATGTATCCTTTCAAACGGGGATTTATCCGTCAGCTCTCAAGATATCGAAAGTAGTACCAATCTACAAAGGGAAAGGTGACAGAAATATTTTTACCAATTACAGACCTGTCTCTGTACAGAATCAGCTGTCAAAGGTGTTCGAGCACTGCTTCCTGGCGCGTTTGAACGGTTTCCTTAAGAAGTGCCACATTCTCAATGACTCTCAACACGGATATCGAAGGAATAGGTCGACCTGCACAGCCATCCACAAAAGTTTGGATACAATATTCGAAGCTCTGAACAAGAAACAACACGTAATAGCCTTGCTTTTCGATATGAGCCGGGCGTTCGACTCAGTGGATCACGCTCTTCTACTTGCGAAGCTACATGCAATAGGAATCAGAGGCCCAGCTAATGCGTGGATAAAGTCGTACTTGCAGGGGCGTTCGCAGCAGGTGAGGGTTGGTGCCGCGATGTCTGCTACGAAGTTGTTTGGGAGAGGTGTGCCCCAAGGCACTATTCTGGGACCGATCCTTTTCAGCATCATGATTAACGATCTGCCAGAGGGATGTCCTGCAGCAACCAGCATTAATATCTATGCGGACGATACCACCATCACGGTTGCTCACGAAAATGAACAGGAATTGGTGAAAAGAGGCACAACAGCGGCATGCAGCATTCTAAATTGGTGCACTTCAAACGGCATACTCCTCAATACTAGCAAAACCAGATTGATCCAATTTTACCCAAAGACGAAATCAGTCGATGCAAGCCTTCTTGTAATGGCTTGGGGGTAAATCCATCGAACAGGTAGACTGTGTCAAACATCTTGGATTGTACATTCAACCAAAACTTACATGGGAAACACACATAGATTGGGCATGCGCCAGGTTGAGTTCAGTCGTGTACTTGTTTTTCGCAATCGGAGGTACTGTGTCGGGAGAAGTAGTGCGCGAGATGTACTACGGACTTTTCCAGTCGGTGATGTCATATGGACTGGTTTTCTGGGGTTCCAGCGGCCGCGCCGAACAGGTCCTGAAGTTGCAGAAGAAAGTGCTACGATTAATGGAAGGATCTGCGTATAGGGCGCATTGCAGACACTTGTTTCTGAAATATCAAATTATGACGGTGTTCTCACTTTACATATACAACTTACTGGTGTTCTCCCAACACTTGATACTACAGACGAATAATGAACAACATAGGTATCCGACCAGGGCCGGCGACCTAATTCGAGCCGATTATCAGAGACTTTCCGTATGTCAGACAGGGGTAAGTTATATGTGCGCAAAGGTGTATAATGCGCTGCCACCGCATATACGATCAGAGACCAGAATCAAGTACTGTCGGAAATTGTGCAGGGAGTACCTTACCAACTATCCTCTCTACAGCCTGGAAGAATTTTTTAATTTGAGGAAAACGCATTGACGTTCAGTGCAGAGAACAGTTTATCTGGTTTCTGGTTTTAAATTACTTGTATGTTTCTTGTTTGTTTGGAAAAAGTCAGATTTACTTATTCGAATTTCTTAAATGACACATCATATATGTGATATATGTATACTACATTTGTATATTCAACTTGATGTAAATAAATATTCTTATTCTTATTCTTATTCTTATTTTCAGAACTTACCATCTTATAGATTGAAATCACGTAGTCCAATTTGGAAGGAAGATTTCCTAAATCAACAATTTTCGATTAATGACCTCTGGAAATTTATTTTGTTAGAATGTGAAGTGCTTAATAAACAATTAATAGATTATCCTTTGTTTGAAGTGTTTGGCTTGACACAACCAAGAATATTTGGTGTATTTCGTTTGTAATTGTACCGATTTTTTTTCCTGAAAACTTTTTGAGGACCATAACGAACAAAACAAAATAAGAATTACTCATATCCATCTCTTGAATTGTGAGTTGAGTTCATACAAGAAAGTTATTAAAAAAAAGCACTTTCAGTTTTTCCCAAATTTTCCAATTTTTCCGAGCAAATTTTCCATTTTCTTCCCTAAAAATCTTATTCGGACCATTACGAACATTTAAGAAGAAAAATCGCCAAATCGGTACAGCCGTTCTCAATTGATGCTTTTACCAACGAACACCATTTAATTTGTATATATATAGTTTTATTTCTTCGACAGGTCCAACATACCTCAAGTCAGTGTTGTTCTGTACGCTACGGTGTGTAGACAGCGCGATTTTTAATCAGTGCTACTGATGATGACAACTTAGTTGTTGAAATACGTATTTAGCCATTTTTGTGCTTTAGTGTGGTGAAGGTGTTTTAGTGTTTTTGTCCAACATACCTCTACAAAATTTTAGAAATATGATAAATTCTATCTAACTTTGTATCTGATTTTTTGCATTTGTTTAAAATAACGATGATTATCAACTATTATTCATCAATTTGTTTGTGTTTCTATCAATTACGTTTCATTAGAATTCTAAAATTTTATAACAGCATTCTTATTAACAATCCTTAACTCATCTACATGCTTTAGTTCCTCTTCCTATACTAATAGTAAAATTCTGCAGTCGTTCATGTTTTAAACATAATTTTAAGGATACAGCTATAATTAGTAGTCTATTTCTGGTAATTTTAATTCTTCTTGTCGGTTGAATCTAAATAACGGATTCTTGGAAATGGAAACGAAACCGCCATGTAATTCCAGAATACACATGCACATTTATTTGAACAAAGTAAATTAGTCCCATGATTCTTTTAAAACTAAATCGCGAAAACGGAAGAAAACCCAAGAGAAGAGTGTAAAGATAAAGGCGACGGCACCGACATTGAACAGAAACGATGCAGTACCCAGCCAGCAAAAGCGTAGTGATGGTAGCAGCTAGCAGTAGCGCGCAAAGTATAGAATGCACCATGAATACTGATAGGGACTTAGACAAATCTGCGGCGGTGGAATGAAATGTTGCATCTAGATGGCGCTGCACCGGAGGCTCGTAAAAGAAAGTCGTCCGAGAGATAGAATTCGGACGAAAAAGCCGTTTTCTTTTTCTCTATAAATACGTTCAGAGTGCTGCGACGGTAAAGCGGGTGCGGTTTTAAGGAGGATGAAAAAGAGGCGATGGCAGTGGGAATAGTAGTAGAGTGTGAGGAGAAAAATGTGATGGTAGGAGTGTAGTGCCAAAAATAATTTATGAACGTCACGCGGCGGAATCGATAGTTGCGCCCTTACTTTGAGGTTGCTTTGTGCATGTGAGCATGCAGAATTATGTATGAAATAATAATATACCGATACGTTGGACGAATGGACACGTTGCCAAATCGAAGACGTTTAATTATATTATTGTTGGTACACGGTGGTGCATTGTGGACGATTTGGTATCACTTCGCTTGCTGGCGTTTCTATATTGTCAGTTAAAGTATCGATTTCAACATTAATAGATATTCTCTTCCATTTTATAATGAAATTTTAATTGCACGGTTTTACGAAGAAATACTTAAAACATAAATTCAAATGTCGTTTTACGTATAGAAAATTTACTGATCCATTTAAAAGTGCTTTAAATGAAAGTGAATAGTATTATATTGATGTATGTAAATCTTTAAACTTACGTGAAATTTAAGAAAATCAGTTGGATAATAAAATTATATATATTTTAAATAACTTAAGTCCTATATACTAACAACACAAGTAATGTACAGACAAATCGTTCCATACGTATCTAATATAAAAATATAATACGTAAAATCTAGAATATTAAAAACTAAATAGTGTAAAACCTGAGGAAAATCAATACATAAAATACACATAAAAATTGTATATTTACCTTCTTTTCTTGTTGCTTATGGTTAGAAATGTTGGCAGTTTTTCATTTCCTTAGTTTATAGATCGTCGCTCCAGATGTTCCTTGGCGGTTCTGTCTGTCTGTCTTCCTCCCAACGGCGATTTATCTCTGCTATCTCATACTACCCTATTATTTGCCATTCTTCCCATGTGCGGATTCCATACCATTTTTCTTTCTTTCATCGACTAGTTGATATTTTTACTGTTTGTTACATGTATGTATCCTTATGTCTTTACTCGTTTCTATATCAATGTTTTGTTTATTACATTGAGAAAGAATAGGTAGCGAGACGACGTCACGTGATCAAACCGGGTACACGTCCGCCATATTGATATTACACTTACGTCAAACAGGTATTGTTGTTAAAAAGTGGACTGTTTGTTAAGTGTATCGTGTATTAGAGTTATATAATAAGTTAAATATTAAGGCTGGACGCCCGCTTCAAGCTGAGTTCGATTTGAAATGGGCGTACCACTGCTTTTCGTGCAAATGTAAATAAAAGACAAATGTTTAAGGGTCCGCGTGCTCTGTCTTATGCTGAGGAAAAAGATAGAGAAAACAACTTGTCACCTAATCTAATCTGCCTGTAATTTATGGCTGCGTTATGGTCTCAGATAATCGCCGGTTGGCTCACATGTTTGGCAATCGGGAAGCAACCGTCCCTAAATGATACAATCTATATTTTCTCAAACACACAAAAAAAGTGAAGCTGGATATGTAAAATCACCTGCCGGATTCAAATTTTGAGTTGGAAAATAAAATCGAAATCGCAAAAAGGTCGAAAAATCGTTTTTTTTGTGTAAATTTTAAAATTTTCATTTTCTTCAATTATTAATACTTATCTCGTGATATCTCAGCAATGCAGAGAGCTAGGGATCTGTTTTTTTTAAGGTTATACCCTAAAGTATTTGGATGATACTAGTGTTTTCGATTTTTCTTTATGGTGTGTAAATTTTATAAAAAAAAAAAAAGTTTTAGTAGACGACCAATTTGTGTAAGGTATTTTTCAGCTATCGAGTAACTAATCTTATTTTTCAGAATTTACCCATATATATGTGAAACAAAATAAAGCCAACATTTCAAAATTATTTTTTGTGCAAGAAATAAATTTCTAGATCGTTTCAGAAGCAAATTATTGCGAGTCAAATATGATAATTATACTCCCTGCCCGCAAACCGTGTGAGTCCTAGCATGCGCTTCTAGCAGGTATAGCGTTAGGGACGGGAAGAGATGTTGCTTTTACTTTCTGATACGTAGTATAAGGAAGTATTGTGACGCTGACACTGTATATGTACACTATATTGTAAAGAAAATATCAACGGTTTCGATAAAATAATGTCCGAGTAACGATTACTTTCTTAACATACACCGATCTCAGAAGTATTTTACAAACTGCGTAGAAACTGCCCGAAATGGTAGGCGGAGCTACCTCTCGACACAATGTGCGAGCGTACCACATACTCTATTTGATTTCAGTGAATTTCGCCCAAATTTCAAAATTTTGTTTTCCGTTTCGTGACCTTATTTTTAAAAATTAAGAAAAAATAAAATTTATGTATTGCTGTTGAGTGTTACATAATTTTAAATAAAGGCTTGTTTTTTGAAATTTTTTACATTTTTATTTTTATTTAGGGCCCTTTGGACAATTTCGAAGAAATTACGATTTATCCATTGAAAGGCATTTTTTTCTTAAATTAGCGTGTAAATTCGGTAAGGTTTTCATGAAAAATACGATTAGGAAATGGGAAAAACGATTTCGAGGCCGGGAGTATAGCCTTAAAAGACATTTTGGTTTCTTGTGTCCTACGTAGCTGCAACAGCACAGACGCAGTGGCGGCCCGTGATTTTTTGGGACGGGAGGGCACCGGGTGTCTGAGTGTTTAATATCAAAAATTAAGTACGGACAAAAAATAAACTCACTATGCTATTTAATTAACTTGTTTGAAAATAAAATCCATCCGCCGTTCCTTACGATCAGCAAAATGTTTAATAACTCATTCATTGAAGTTTGGTGTTGATGTCAGTAATTATTTTTTAATGGAACACATTGCTATAGTTGTACTATTCAACATTGGGAGTAAATTTCAATAGTAGCATCAGAAAACTTATCATCCAACTCTGCTTAACAATTTATATTGTTAATTAGTAAATAAAATGTTAGCATGTGTGCTTTTTATTCTTTGTACAACTTCTATTGCACATGTTTGTTACATTAAAGGCTTACATTTTGACATTTAAATATAATTTGGTTCCATTTTTTTTTGTTACCAACGTCAAAACAACAAAATTAGCGTGCGATAAAGAAATACTTTTGCAACCAACACGGATGTCGTAAAGTGAACTTTATAGCACCGAAATAGAAAAAAGCATTTTGCACATTACACCCACACAACCAGTCTGATAAACTGTAAGAGCTTCTGTTGAATTTTCTCGTCACGGTTTTATTAGTTTTCAAATTGTGATCTTCTAGTTTAATCAATAAATCTGGTCTAGGGAGACCTAGATTTTTTAATTCTGTCTTAATGTTACTAACGCAATTCATAGTTGCATTTGCACCGATAGAAATTACAACATACACTCACCGCTGTATATTATATACTGGACCGCCACCCGGACCCGGCACCATAGAGTAGTGCCCCGCCGCCTACATATATACGCGCGCTACCTGCGCCAGTTTCATCGTTCGATTTTTAATACAGACGGGGCGGTCGCGCGAAATGCCCCGGAGCCTACGTCAGACTGCGATTTTTAAACGCGCTGAAAAGACGGACTGTTACTTCCGAAAACATATTATTTGTCATCAAACAAATCAGAAAAATTATATACAAATTAGGTATTTATAATTACTTTATCTGTTAAAAGAAATTTGTCCCGGGGGGGGGGGGGCTGTGCCCCGTTGCCCTCCCTGCAGCAGCCGCCACTGCAGAGACGGTGTTGATAAGGAGAATTCGCCTGGAATAACATTTCATAGGTTAGTGTAGGCCTGACAGGTGTGGGATGACAGATTATAATTTTGTGTAGGCCGGACTAGGTGAGGCAGCCATGTTGGTCCCACACTTAGCCCCGCCCAATGCTCCCGTTTTGAGAGTACAGCAAAGATGCTTTACAGCGTCTCCATAGTATTTTTTCTCAATGGTTAATTACTTACTATATGTGCACGTGATTACGTATTGTTATGATCTCAGTTGTGCTAGTAATTTGTAAATAATGTCAGCTGAAATCACAATTAAATTAGTGTAATATTAATTAAGCTTATATGTAAGATTAAGTTAAATTAGATTAAGGATATCATGGGAATCATGTTTATTGTACTTCCATATTAGGTGGATATGTTACCGTAAAAAGCCAAAATCCGTTTTTACGCGTACTTACTATAGTAAGATTGCGAAGTAGCTACGAACATTTGTAAATGCGCGTTCTTACTGGAAAGACACGAATTAAAATTTTAATTCGACTGTTTACTGCAGCTTTCCGTTAGAACCCGTTTTAACTACACGCATAACAGTAAGTAACCAAAATACATATCTCTTAAGAGCGGACATACTTCCATCGCTCACACCTCTATTTAATGGGAGGTTTTTCAACATGATATGAAAATACATACTCATGAAGTTATAGCAAATACCATCTTTCATTAAGTTTTCTTTCTTATAATAAAACACGATTGGTTTCAAGATTATTTAATGTTCTAATGGGCTACTATTGTGACATGTTGAATTGCATAACAGTTATTTCTTTTACACTTACACAAATTAGCGAGACACTTTTCTGTGCACTTGCATATGGAAAATCCTTGGCTGGATCCTGATATAGGCGAAGCCGCATGTCGTAAAGATATTTGGTCATCCTTCTTTACTACATCACTGTCAATAAATTTTTGCTTACAAATATCTAATTCTAATCTGGTGTACTGATGATTTATAACACCATCTTTAGTACTGGTATATGTTGTCATCGGTCTTTAATAAAACAAGAGCTATAATATTTCTGAATGCACCTTTAGATTTGTCAACATCGGGAATAGGTATTGTGGCGTTATCGCTGACATTAGCAGAAGGGTACGTTTGTCACTGAAAGATTTCTTATTCTAGCTTGTTAAATTAGGAACTAGCTTGCTTCAGATTGCGATGCTGTAATGTTGTTATCAGTTGTACAATTGAAGCAATATCCTCATCAATGTTACTATCTAAGATAGCACTACATTTAAAGCATAATCTAGATCATATTACCTCTGATTATTTTTCTTCATTTAACTTTGTGTGTCAATCTTCTCCACGAATTTCCGTCCTGTAAATTTTGACGTCACCAATAATATTTTCCAAATCTTCTTCCCGCTCTAGAGAAGAAATAACGTCAATAGGCAAAGATCTTTCCTAGTAGAAACGCGTAATTACAAATGCTCGTAGTTACTTCGCATTAATTCCGGCAATGTCCAGTTGCAGTATTTAATTTGTGACTCTGTTTGCTAACATCGAAATAAAATAAAGGTTATGTTTACTGACATATTTGAAGTTGTCTTCAAAAAGTTTTGAAAATCCGTCCGTAGATAGCGAAGATACTCTCCTCCATTAACATTTTCATCAAAGTAATAAGGTCCAATTATGTAACTACCCACTCTTCTTCGCCACAGTTTTAATGACTTACGATTTTGAAAGTTTACAGGTGTGATAAAGTGGAGGGTTTTATGTGTTATAATAACGGAAATTGTACGATGAACGTATTCACTTTAATAGAAGGTGGTTTCGTTGGTAAACAACAAAAAATTGAGAAAGCCAGGATAATGTATCTGCTGCCAATTGACAACAATGTAAGCGATTCTGGAAATTTCTTTCATCTAACCCTGTGTATGTGAATTTCATGTTTCCCAATTATTCTGGATTCTCAAATTTGACTTACATCTAACTGACGACTAATTTTCGTAGTACTAGTATGGGAGTGTTCGACTACACTCCCAAATACCATAAACGTCTTATCCTCACCAGTTATTGCTTTTTCCGCTCCTTCTTTCATATTCAATATTTTCTGTTCAATCAAACCGTCCACTTTATACTTTCGAAGGTTTCTGGCTTCGGTTGACTTCTACCAGGGATCGCTGTGCATAAAGTCTGGACGCTAGCAAAGAGTTTCTTTCAAATTCACCCAAAACGTCGATCATATCTATTAACTGTTCATAAGAATAATTCATTTGGATGATAACTAATAGCGATGCTTTTATCAGTTTGATATAAATGTATACCGACTTTCTTTAACAGTTGACTCAGTAAGTCAGCCGCATTCCAGCCTTTATTGGACAAATATTTGGGTGCATAGAACAGCACCCGTAGTTCCTTAATTGACCGCTAATAGTGATTATCTCAGAAATTAGAAAAGATAAGGTATAGGACATTGTTAACAAAAATGAAAGAGAATAAAAACGGGAACAAAATGCTGGGTGTTCCATTTAAAAAAAATAAGTTTTTGGTATGTGAAAATTTCAGGAAGTAGGCTTTGAAAAAACAAAGTTTTTTGAGGTATGCCGAGTGCAACTTTACCAAATGATGCAGAATTTTCTTGGCTACAAGCACCACTAAAGTTAATGTTTTTACTTTTAAAAACAATGTGAAAATGATTTTTTTCTGAACACGTGTTTTGGTCAAATATTTTCAAAAAAAAAATTAATAACTCAAAAACTATTTAGTCAATTTTGAAAAAGAAAAAACAGTTGAACAGAGAATTTAGAGCAGTACAATAAAATTCAAAAATATATAGGGTGAGTCATTTAAAAAAAATAAGTTCAATGTCCTGGGGTTATTAAAACAATTTGCGTTTATTTATGAATTTTATATAAGTCAGCATCCCAAATTATAAAACATAAGTACATTACTACCTAATTTTTCCAATACATACATCTTTACTTGTTTTATGACTATTACCTATAAGTTTTACACCTTTTGATTAGTTTGAAATGTAAATACATAATACGATTTTCATTTTGATCACTTTAAATTAACATCGTATTTGATTTTCTACTTTTTACTCAAATTGTAGCATTATTTTGGCGCTCATAGTGTGCGAATTTTTTCTTAACACTTGGCTGTCATTGCAGCCGAATAATATAGACATTTAATTGTAGAAGCCAAGGCTGAATTCATTTATAATAAATAAAGAAAGAGATGTTAGTAAAGCGTAATTAGAAATGTAATTATGAATGTCAAAAATTTCCATAACATATTTATTTATTATCAAAACATCTATTTTTTGTAATTAATAATTTTGATCTATGTATATAATAATAGTCATAAGTGCTTTATGATGCGATGATTATTATTAATATTAATTTCTTCCCCACCTTCATCAGTTGTATTTTCATTTCAAAGTCTATAAATTATACCAAATGTATTAACATTATTAATGTCTTT
Source organism: Amphimallon solstitiale (assembly GCA_963170755.1). NCBI lineage: Eukaryota > Metazoa > Arthropoda > Insecta > Coleoptera > Scarabaeidae > Amphimallon > Amphimallon solstitiale. Next base: position 45,744,413 of record OY720681.1, on the reverse strand, counting down.
TTTATGACATATATAATGTTGCTATTGTTACTGCTTAAGGTATAAATGTAGTAACTCGATTGCGTAGCATTTGCCTCTAATCTCCTTGCAGTTAAAACTTCTATACATAATCGCTCAATGCAGAAACAGGACATTATTATTATAATCTTATAGCTATTACTTCTAAAAAAATACATAATTAAGAATTATGCTTGAGACATTCATTAACGTAGAAATGTAAATTAAACTGAAGCAAGACATTCCATTTATAAAATCATATTTGGTTTTCCTTTTTCGTCTTTTTTTTCTTGTTTTAAGCGTAAATTCGAATTATCCGTCTATGTACAAATGTAATAATCTTCACCAGAGTAACGCATAATGACGTATGTACAATTACATTAAAGGATGCAGTCAATTATGGAATAACACAGCGTGGAATAGAGAAATCCCTTTCGAATTAACAGACCATTCAAAGCGTATAAAGTCAACATAATGACAAAACCGTACTAATGTACGGATATTTTTACATTCCTCTTCTTTAGATTTATCACCTTGTGTTGTTAAGCTTTTGTTTGTAAAAGATTACTTTTTAAGTTTGTTACACCATTAAATATTCTAGGGAAATTAATTGACACGCACGAGTATTCGTCATGCATATTCAAAGTAATAAGTTATTTTAAACTTAAATTGTTTAGTATTTTTGTAATATTTATATTGTAGAGAATAAGTAGAAGCGTAATAACAAGAAAGACAATGTAATCTTTTAAATTATAATGAAATTCTCACTAACTTTTGCAACCATCTTTATTCTATGCAAATTTTATAATTACACTTGTTAAATACAACAATCTTCAATTACTTTCAAAATGATTCATGTCTTAATCTCTCTCTACCTCAACAAATTGAGATCCATACAATTAACTAACGGAATGGGCTCTTACTTGTTGAAACTTTATGTTAGAATAAATAACAAAGTAAAAATAGCTTCAAATATTTTTTATCGTTCACTGCAGTATTCTTTCGCCAAACGTTGGCTTCATCAGGTAAGGACAGAGTAATGTTTGCAAAATTATTGCAACGTTATATATTTTACATAAGTGTAGGAGTTCAAAGAGGGGACGTTATTATACATTTAGAAAGAGAGTAGAGAGGAGTGATTTAATTCAATTTGTTCGTTTAGTCTCAAACCTATTCTCCTATATCTGTTAATGTGGTTGCAATGGTTGGCGAATGTTGAATGCGTCTTCTTGTAGTTGTCATTTTCTCGATTTGGAACAATATTTGCATACAAAAATTTCAATATTTGAACCGGAAGTAACACTTTTGCTTTTATCTAATAAAAGTTTTTTGCAAATATTTCATAAATTATGCATTCTTTAGAGGTTTATTAAAACTATAAAAGTACTTAAAGCTGGTTCAAGAAGAATCATTTCTTTACAAACATATTTTCAAAATTCGAATTCAATATGAATTTGGATCAACATCTGCATACAAAATTCTGATTGCAGATACGTATAAGAAAGTAGTGTATGAGTATATAGGTGCTTCAAAATATTTCGCACCTCTCCTTCTTCAAAAAGTTATTAGAAGAGTTTTCTTAATTCATTTGTCAGTTTTATAGAACGGTTTTTGATTAGTTCTCTAGGTAATTTGCCTAGGTCAGGACTTTTCCTAATTTCTATTATTTTTATTCCTTGAAGCACTAATCCTATGATTAAAGTGGTCATTATCATCGGCATTTCGATTGTGGGGTATCTGTGCTTGTATTTTTTTTTTCTGATGCGTGATCAGCATACAAGAAAGCATTCACGTAAGCTATGAAATTCTCAAGATCATCGTTAAATAATATGAAAAGTTGTGGTGATAACTTCTAGTCATAAACAATAAATCTAAGACGCAGCAATAGCCACGAAGATATTACCTAAGATAATAGATAAAACTTCGGCTGCCGAACAAAATTAAACGACATTATTTCCACCACTAAAAGAAAAAAGTACATAAACTTTATAATTTAGCAAAAAAGCATAACTCTAGCAAAAAAATAAAATTGAATTATTGATCTTCTTCTTATTAATTATTAATAATTGTGTAAAACTGTCTTCATTTTATGACTTTTTAATTTGTTGATAATTAGAATAATAAGAAATTTCGTGTTTCCAAACATAGAAGAATGAAAAACCCTTAAGCATTATAGTGCAGCTGGTTTTGATATTTTAACAAAACCATAACTAATCTAATTCGTCTTAATAATCGCATTATTTGATATCCTTTTTATATAAATAATTAAACAGATGAAGAATATGTATATGTACCGTACATATATTTAAATTTTTAGAAGCAGCGGTGCAAACGCCTTGTAACGTTCAATACACCAACAGCTGGTAAAGCACAATAGTTAAGCAATGTTTAATTCCATTCTTCAAGGGTTATTGAAAACAATCAAAAAAAATTCAGTTGTTACCTCCAAGTCATGTGCATTTAAGCACAAATTTTGCACAAAAATTTCCGTTTTCAAAACGTTGTTGTTGCTTCTTGGATTTTTTACTGTGAACCTAAAAAAAAAATCAGGTGTGGCCACCACACGACTTTCTGATACGTATGAGCGTTTCAAATTATACAAAATTGTTTTATCCTAGAAAAATAAACTAAATTTTAAGAATTTTTTTATATAAAACTTATTTAAAATCCTATTATAAGTACTTGTAATCTCTTAATAAATCTCTATTGAATGCATATTGTATACTTAGCTATATATTCGAAAATGCTAAGAGTAAAAGTGTTACTTCCGGTCCGAATTTTGAATTTTTTTTTATACAGAAGGTATTGAGAATTAAGTTCTAAATACTTTTATACTCGTAACGTACCTGTCTAAAAAGCATGACTTGCGAAATATTCGGAAAAAACTGATTTTTGATAAGAGTAAAATACGCACTTCCGGTAGGAATTTCGAAAAACTTTCATAATAAAATTCTTTATCAAATTTTATTTCGCACACATATGAATTCTTTATAAGTTTGTTTAAACTTTGTAGTTGACGAAATATTGTCAAAATTCGATTTTTCCACTGAAGTAAACTACTACTTCCGGTCTGCCGATTTTGCTGAAAATCTAATCAGATCTCAAAATGGTGATTATACTTGTAAATACAAAATTTGGAATTGATATCTATAGCGGTTTAATCGCTATCGTTGTCACAAACACGCACATACTGACATACAGAGAGAGAGAGAGAGAGAGAGAGAGAGAAAATTTTTTTAAAACACGTTTTCGGTATCAGGGAACTACAAGAAGTGGACATCTATAAAAATCTCCAGGTCGAAAATTTTCATCATTACAATACTTCCTTATACTACGTATAAGAAAGTAATTAATCAGAAGATCTAGGAAACCAATACGAAATCGATGCAGAATGGGGAATGAAACTGCCAGTTTTGGTATTTACGTTTCCAAAACGTAATAATTATCTTATGAGGCGAATATGCTACCGGAGATGGGCTAGCCAATTGTGGATACTTAGGAGACACTACGACTGGACGCCCGCAAACATCGCCGGTCAACACAATTTCAGCATGAAAAGCGAACAAGTCTGGATAGAAGCCATCGAGTCTTCGAGCTACAGAAGATTGTCATAATAAATGCAAGTTCCTTAATGCCAAGCAACTAGAACGAGAGCTTCAAATAGAGCAATACTCTGCAGGCGCTACCCCCCCCCCCAACCGTGCATGCTCGTAAAATGGACTATGATTTTGATGAAAAAATAGCAGTCATAGTAAAGAATTATGACGACAGAACTCTTTTCGATCATTCACGTCACATAACTCGCAGTCTTACTTACTCAAGAGAGTAGAAAATTAAGAAAAAAATTAGATTAAATAAAAGCAGCCAAACAAGAAAATGGGTGTGCTTAAAACCACACAGCAGAAGTGTAAACTTCATCAAGGCGAGGTTAATAATACGAAATACTCGCGTATAATATTCAGTAACGTATTAAATAAAACGTATTCGCACACTTATTACATTTACACATGTACACACGCGTATAATATTCAGTAACTTATTATACGATTGATGCGTCATGCTCTCCCATGTAACGGTGCCGAACGAGTATAGCAGTGACTTATTTATATGTATAAATAGACGATATGAATAATCGATTACGTGTCCCGCGTTGGTCTGATGCAACGTGTCGGCGTCATACATTGGTCATACCCGTTCGGTTCGGGTTCGAATCTGCTCGGGGACATGAATTTATTTATTCATTTAAATTTCAATTTAATTGAAATTAAATACCTCTATATGATATATTTATCTTGTTCCCTTAGCCGACTTTACCCGAACGAGCGTTACACATATCCAATCGTTACACATATCCACGCGTTACACATATCCGAGCGTTACACATATCCGAGCGTTACATATCCGAGCGTTGCAGGTGAGTCTTGTTCACTGCCTACAATCAGCACAACGCGCCTAAAGAAGTTTACACTTCAAAAAAAATTAAAGGAAAGGATCTTTTAAATGCAATGGCATTTTGCTGTTTGACTTAAGCTGCCTAGGGACTCTATCCAGATTACTAATCTTTGTTTAGAAAATGGATGCCTTAATCCTCCACACTATTCTCGTCATATCCCTGACTTCTCTCAACATTAGAATATTATTAAATACTAAGGGCCGGTTTATTCACCTTCGGATAAAGTTGCAGGTAAGTATCTGTAGGATAAATTTATCGGGTAGTAGATAAATTTGTGGGTTTATTCACCAAATTTTATCTGACAAATAACAAACTAACAGATTCTAACGTTTTCAGGTGGCTAGTATAGCGACGGATAAAGATGAAGGATAGACATATGCACGTCTTAATGAGTAAGACAAGCACACACATGCAGTGCTTGATTTAAAAATTCGAACATAACCTAATATTTTCATGGTTTGTTTATATTTTGTATTCACTTTGTTTATTTTTCAATGTCTTGTAATATTTCAATGTCTTGTAATAAAATGTCTAGTGACAATAAAAGAAAAAGATCTACAAATTTTAGTAATACTGAAGTAGAATTATTAGTTGATTTACTTGTAAATAAATATGGGAAAATTATTGAAAATAAAACTACTGATTCAGTGACATGGAGAGAAAAAGAAAGAGCTTGGTCGAATTTGTGTATAGACTTTAACGCGCAATCAGATATTAGCAGAAACGAAAAAACATTGAAAATGAAGTACGAAGGAATAAAGAAAAATTTAAAGAAGAAGTATGCTGCTAATAAATTTGAAATATACAAAACTGGAGCAGGAGAAGCAGCTACAGTCGAATATACAAGCTTTGAATCGAAATTAAATTCGATTTTGTCAATAAATATGAAGGGCTTAATGTGTAATGTCGACAGCGATAGGTTCATAAGAAATACAGAAACAGAAGGTAATGTTCTTGTGCTATTTATATGTAATTGCTCATATCTATCTGTACAAACATGTTTATTTTATAGAGCCGCAATATTACACAGACGAGAACAGAAACACAGTAATCTCTTCAGAAGTATCTATGTCAACTAGTAAATTTTTAAAGTAGGTATTTTATGTATTTTTCTCACATTTATTTTGTAGATACAGTGTGTGAGACAAATAATACTAATGAAATAGATTCTGGAGCTTCTGAATTACTTGGTAAGCAATGTCTATATTCCAGTATGATTGTATTACTCGTATATCATATTTTTGTATATGGATATACATAATATATGTTCATATTTTCAGAGATAGAATTAGATCAGGTACAATTGGAAAACAACATTGCAGGCTCAATAGAAGCTGAAGTTCCAATTGTAAAAGGTAATTTGTTTCTTTTATTTTGTCTGTAGTTAATGTATGTCAAGAATATAATTTTTTTTTATAATATAAATATTGATTCTTTTATGTCAATTAATAAGTATTTCAAGTTTGGTGCTTGCAAGGTAGAAGAATAAAAATGTTGTATTTTTTATACGATCTAATATTAATATGTTTTCCAGAGAATGAGGAAAAATGGAAAATCTTTAATAGGACACCACACAGCTTGAAAAGGTCAACAACCAAAAAATTACAGGTCCAAAAGCCTAAGGATCAAATAAATGACAAATTTTTTATGCTAGCTGACGGGCGATCCGAACTTTTAAAACAGCAATTAATAATTGCTGAAAAAGAATCCAAGATAAAAGATCTTGAAATCAAAATTAAGGAACGCCAATTGGAGTATATGGGAAAGGAGTACGAATTGAAAATTAAAATTTTAGAAAAGGAATACAACATGTAGCTATTCTTTAATATCTAATATTCTTTTAATATTTGCTTTTATTTGAGAATAAAATATTTAGTTATAATACTAGTTAGTTAGTAATACTTGTAGTTATTTTTTGATTGAGTTTGTATAGAAAATAATAATGTTAGAAGATAAATATATTTATATAAAAAAAACAGTATTGTTTTATTATATACAATTTAAATTAAAAAAAAGGTTTTATACTCTTTTTGCAAATTTATAAACTAACAAAGGTATTAATAATTAGTCAATATAATATATAATCATTGCTTACAAATTGGTGAAATAATTAATTAGAATTCTTCTAGTGAAATCATTTTCATTTACATTAATATTTAATCTTCCAGGATCTATCTCGTCTAAATCAAAGTTCATTTCATTTTCTTCATTTTCGGGTAATTGTTCATTATTACTACAGGCCATGTTATGTAAAATAGCTGTAGCCACTATAATTTCTTGTGTGAGACCAACATGACATCTGACTCCCACTGAGAGGACAGGAAATCTTCGTTTCAAGATACCAAATGTTCTCTCGATTACGTTCCTAGTACGTATCTGCGCTTCTTGAAATAAATATTCTCCTGCTGTGTTGGGATTATTTAAGGGTGTAATTAAATATTGTCTGGCTGGATAACCACTATCGCCAAGCAGAAGTCCATCACCCATTTCATTATTTTCAAACCTCATTCGTAATCTAGAGTTTTCAAAAATATTGGCATCATGAGAGGAACCAGACCATCATGCAACAAGATCAAATATTTGGTTATTTGGTCCACAAACCGCATGAACATTTATTGAGAAAAAGCCTTTCCTATTTCTAAATACTTCCGCATTATGCCCACCTACAGAATGTGAATACCATTATAAAATAATATTGATAATGTACTTACCTGGAGATTGAATTTTAATATGAGTGCAGTCTATTGCACCAATTACTCTTGGAAACCGAGCTATTTCATAAAACTTTCTTTTGATTTGTAATAAAACTTCATTTTCCACTGGAAACTTAATATTGTTACAAACATTGCAAATTGCTCTAATAACCTTTTTTATTATTAAACAACATGTTGACTTGTGCATTTTACCAAAGTCTCCAATGACTATATAAAAAGAACCGGTGGCATAAAATCGAAGTGTTATAAGAACTTGCTCCAGAGGTGTAAAAGGATTGTTTCTAAAAAGTATTATTTTTTAAATAAAATTTAACGTAACCAATACATTTCTTTACCTATTTGTTCCAGTTTTAATATCCCCTTCAATACTCTGAACAATTTCCCTTACAATTCCTTTACTTAAGCGAAACCTTCTTTTAAATTCAACATCATTCAGGCGGTTGAAATGGTCTGCGTGTCTCTTTATACGATTTCTTGTATTATACGGTTTACGATTATAATAATTTTCTATTAATTGCACCTTCAAAATCTTCAAGAAACTCCATATTTATATAGGAAAATAATAGCCTAATATAAAGTAAGGTTATAATTTTCGCAAAATATCTCTTGGGTATATCTTACCGGGTGGTTTTATCATCAGATAAATTAATCTCTCTGGTAAGCACTTTATCAGTAACTTTTTATCTATCCCAAGAGTGAATAAACGCTTTTTTCTATTTATCCGTTAGATAGTGTTATCTGTTAGTTTATCAGAAGGTGAATAAACCGGCCCTAAATGTGATACCATGTTACTATAAAATATACACAGTATATATGTACATATCTTGTCTTCTATTTTTTGTGTTTCTAATTAATTCATTTTCGTGGAATAATTTATAGTTAAATGCAATTCATAAAGGCATTATAAAAATATTTATCAAAAATAATTAAGGAATTAGTTTACTCAATTTAAAACAAAAACTTTTATAACCAACTGTATAATAAGTTTTTATTACAAATATTTTATGTATTTTTGCTAGGAAACGTCAAGTCTTCATCCATATCCTTATCGAAACCCTTTGTCATTGTGTGGTATCAGTCCTCAAATAAGGAGCGTCCCCAGCTTAACGCCCACCGAACGGCCATAAAGTCGCACAAAGGATCGGATTGCGTTACCTAAAGGGGTCGTAAAGAGTCTGGTATAGAATTGGGTCAGGAGGCGACCTACATCAATGTGGCAGCGACGTCGATCGTGGCGTCGGGGCATGGGGTGTGCGGGGGAAAGGACGAATGCACGTTTGGGGTAAACGAAGGGCGGTGGAAGGTGGTTTCGTGAACAAAGATGGGGATGGGAACGACGCACGGCGTCGGCTCCTGAAGGGTGATAGGGGAAACGTCGGATTACGGGGGTGCAACGGTGCATCGGAAGCGGGGTAGACAAAACACCATCGATCGAAGCCGACGTCGCAGCCGCCTTAAAGCCTAATGCGTTTTTGGGAGGACGCGTATCAGTGATTCTCAACCGGCGGGTCCAAATATCTAAAATACCTTTTTATTGAAACAAAAATATAAGGACAATTAATATAAACTATTTTTAACAATATATATATCTTTTCAGAAAATTAAAAAATTAAATACATTTTAAATTACTTTTCTTTTTTCTTTTTTGTTGTATAAAGAATTGTAATTTAAATATTTACTTGGTACTTGTAATAACTTTTAATAATATAATTTTAATTTTAATGTAAATCCAAAAATTTTAGCTTTATTATTATACAAACTTTACTCGTAACGAATAGCAGTGTTTTGGAAATATATTGCAAGTTATGCATCTATACAGATTTAGTAAGGGTATACATGTATGTATTTTTTTTAAATTAAATAGTTATCTAAACCTTAATTTGAAACAACTTTTGTATAAAAATGTCGCAAAGCACTTACTGCTGTGGATGCAACATTGCTAATAAATGGTAAATTTTTATTTGAGATGAAAATGTAACATTGCCACACATTGGGTACAGCCATAAAATATATGCTGTGATACCTATTCGTCTAAATGATAAAAATATTTTAACACATTCTTTATTAATTTGTTCATATCAGCATAAAATTAAAATTTTTCTCATCAGTTCACACAGTGATTTACTTCTTAGCTCTGGTTTCCGTCTTATTTAGTTTTGTTTGGGATAAGGTGTAGAAATTAAACAAGATGTCTAAATTTCATATTAAAAATATATTTATATTTCAAAATAATGGTCGTTAATAGTATCATTATTTCATTAACTTTTGTTTTACAATTAAAAACATTTATACTCTTTTTAGAGTCATAATGTGGGTGAAATATTTATATATAATAATAATTGAATGAATATTCACCCTGTTCTTTTAACTTTAAATATATTTTTGATTCTTGATAATTTTTATTAATACGATGCCGTCAATATTTTACTAAAACATACATTCTCACATAGTGCTATAGTAACCTAGAATCTTGCTACGTGAATGCTTTGAAATTGATTTATACTAACTGCTAGCTGCAAACATTCTCACATTGTACCTCTAGCCATTTAGCATATTCCCATCAAAAACATCCCGGCATATTCGTATTACTTTATTTGAATCTTTAATTAAGTGATTATTCAATACTTAATTATGCCCAACAATCCACTAAAGGCAAACATTCTCACGTAGTACCTTTAGCATGTTCAACACTATTAAATTTATTTATTATTCGGAATGACTAAACACAATTAATAATCAAGAGAATATGCATTTGATATCCAATAAACTAAAATGTTTTTATACCATGACTTACTTCATTCGATCATACAGTCGATCGAATTCTATTTTATTGATATCCTCCATTTTAATATTAATAACAAGAAAAGAAAATTAATTGAATAAATTCGTTTTGAAAAGGATAACTAAACTGAAAACTTAAATTCTAAATATTTAATATAAACTATCAAATTGTGAGTTAATAAGCAGTACTTATATGCCCTACTCTCACTTTATTATATTTTAACAGACTTTCGCTATGAAAATTTACATCTTATCAATTCAAATTCCAAACTTAAAATCCACAAGTCCTAACACGTTTTCCCTTTTTATATACTTCGACAAAAGACGATCGCCTCTCTTGTTCAATTAAATTTTAAGTTGGCATCTTTTTCAAAAGCGTTCGTAGTACAATTTTTGTTCGTTCCTTTAAGTTGTCACACTCACACCGATACACATAGATCATCTTGACAGTTGCACACTAGTGGCAACGCTTCAAATTATTTGTTATCAAAGTTTCACAAATCTGCTACTTCTCATCTTATGTAAGTGTACTTTTTCTTCTCTTCCTCTTCAGTATAAACCTTCATTGTATTTGTATATAAATGCATTGCCTGTTTATTACATACTTCCTCTTGCCATGTATTAATTTTATTCTGATTTTTCTTTTAGTAAATCATCGATTTGGTAGCAAAGGAAAAACGTTACATACAACGGGTATTTTCCTTGCCGAGTCCGTACTGTGAAAAATTGTCGCCTCCGTCACATACTCCCTGATTTCCAACCACGTTCTTTCCTCAGGTAAAACGTCTATCTGTAGAACGCTATAAACAAACATTAACATTGTATTTTTCTCTTGCAGGTATCTAAACCACACATGACCATTTCCAGTGCCTTTGAAACCCTTGAGCTACACATACAAGAACTAACAAGTGTCTTTTAAACTTATATTATTATTTACACAAGATGTTTTTATTTACGATCTAACATTTCTTACTAGAAATGTCTTGATTTATATCCTTTTTATAAAATACATGTATTTTCTTTGTTTTAAAGTTTATTATTAGAATCTTTCTTATGAATTAGTACCATTATTCGTGTTCAAATTTATATTTCTTCGTTCAAGACTGCATCATTTTCTCGAGCACTTCTTGTTTTATTTACATTCATATTATGGCTTTTAACAAGTCTTTTAAACAAAATAAAGTCTATTGATTTATTTAGTATTTGTATTGTACCTAATATTTACATTTACCTAACTAATGTATACCAACAATTTATGTTTATTTTGATAAAGGAGTTTGTCCTTAAATGTTGACAACCTATTCTACTTATATGTACATGTTTTAAACTTATAACCTAATTATAAATAAACTTTTTTTAAATAAAATTAGAAATCCTTTTAATAACTAAATTAATTCTCAAGATTATTATTTTCAACAATGTGAAGGTTGCAGCAATACGTATAGGATTTTTTTTTGGTTTGATTTTCTTGAATAATGTATTATTTTAATTTAAGTTCATCATTCTAGATTCCAATCCCTGAGTTGAAAAAAATAACTATTTAGAAATAATGGGTTTATCGAAGTGGCAATAACCTCATTTCTCCTAACCACCCAATGCGCCCCACTTTCCATCAGAGAATCTCAAAATCGCCATTAAGAATGGTATTATATCAGATAAAATCCAGGAGTATCACTATTTACCAACATCCATGTTGCTGACTTTAGAGAATCCTTCATACCAAGGAAAATTTCAAGGTCATCTTAAACGAGGATAATTAGAGTAGTTGTAAGGCTTGCATGATGAACAGAGACGAGATTAAGTTCGCTCTCTTTGAAGGACAATTATTAAATGACTATGTGGAGAAGTTTAGATTGTTGAGAACTAAATATCAAACGGCCAACAAAAAAAGTACCAGGCCTGTGTGTCTCTCTAGGTATAAGCCTATAGATCAGAACACATACAGCTTGTTGAATTTAGCAAACAACAAGGATACCGGGCGAAAAGAGTTTTAATAGGGAATGCACTTTGTAAGTCAAGAAAATTATCCAGATTTTTACTGATACATTTAATTTATATTATTTATTATTATTTAAGATTTAAGTGTTGGTATTGTTTATTATATAGGTATGTATCAAATAATTGTTATAGTTTTTGACGTGTATATGTTATTTCGTGTTTACTGCTTTAACAGTGTTGTCCTTAAGGCTGAACGATCGCTTCAACCAGATTCGATTTGAAGTAGACGTACCACTGCTTTTCATGGAAATGTAATAAAAGACAAATTTTTAAGGGCCCGAGAGCTCTATCTTATGGTGAGGAAAAACACAGAGAAATGAACATGTCAGCTAAATTAATCCGCCTGTAATTTAAGGCTCCGTTGTGGTTTCAGATAGTCACCGGTTGGGACACAAGTTGTTTAGTACTCGGAGAACAAGTCTCTGAAATTTGACAACCTATATCCAATTAAACCACACCAGTGGCGGCTGGTGAGTACGTTTTGGTGGAGCATATACATGGACGTGATGGTGATTCGTTTATTATCGGTGATATGCTCGGCATCTGGGGGTATATCACCGATAATAAACGAATCAGTCTTGTCTATATACGTGCTCCACCAAAACGTACTCACCATCAGCCACTGAACCACACACAAAAAACCGAAGCTGATTCTTTTGCAAAATCATTTGCCGGGTTCAAAATTTGAGTCCGCAAATAAATTCGAAACTGCAAAAAGGTCACCTTTCAAAAATGCATTTTCTTCAAGTTTTAATACTCATCTCGTGATAGCCCAGCAATGAAGATAGCTGGGGATCTGTTTTTTAAAGGTTACACCCTACAGTGTCTGTATGATCCAAGTATTTTGGGTTTTTCATTAAGGGGTGTAAATTATATGAAAAAAGGCAATCTTTAGTGGACCACCGATTTGTGTAAGGTATTTTTCGACCAACTAATCTTATTTTTTATATATGGGTAGGGGTAGTATGTGAAACAAAATTAAGCCAACGTTCTAAAATTATTTTTTTTGCAAGAATTGCATTTCTAGGTCCTTCCTGAAACAATTTATGACTAGTCAAATATAATAATAATACTAATTGCGTGCAAGCCATGTGAGTTTTGCTGCTAGGTATGGGAAGAGATATTGTTTTACTTTCTTATACATTGTGTGTGTATGTGTATGTGTGCCTGTGACTACGATAGGAGCCAAACGGCTAGACTTATCAATAGAAAACTTAATATTTACGAATATAATCTCCTTCTCGAGTAAAGTCTGTAGAGCAAAAGTGGAGTTTAATTCAGTTAAATCAAATTTACCAATATCTCTTCAACTACAAAATTTTGACAATTTTCTAAAAAAACACAAAAGTACTACCCGAGGTCTTACAAAAAAAAACAGTTTTTTGCAAGTATTTAGAGCTAGATATGAAAAATTTGTTTTATAAAAGAAATTTTAAAATTAAGACCCGAAGTAATGTTACCACTCTTATCAAATAGCAGTTTTTTTGCGAGTACGTCGCAAATTATGCATTCTATACAGATTTATTATAAGTAATAAGATATTAGTGATAGAATTGGCAAAATTTTTGTATAAAAAAGAAATTAAATTGGGTCCGGAAGTAATACTTCCACTCAAACCAAAAACTGTAATAAAAGTCTGTCGGTTATCAAGTGTAGGAATGGCTTTGTTAGATAGTCAACATTTAGAAAAACGTTACCACCGAATTTCTTGTATACACAAGTGCAACAAAATGCTTTATTGAATAAATTACATACTGATCGATAAAGTAAGTTGACTTTAAGAATTTAATAACATAAATTTACAATAAATATTCTTGATTTATAGAATCTCTAAAAACGGAATGATCTGGACATGCCACAAAAAAAAAACTATATCATTATAATCATTTGAATTATGTTCATAAATCTACAATATGTGGGTATATGTACATTCTCATCATTATTTCAGACTCATTGAGTTAACAAAACATTGATTAATATTGAACTAGTCTCGTATATGTTCCTAGACTATTCAAATACACATAATTAGTTACGAGTCACAACACTCATTTTTGTTAACTTTTAAGTTTGTTATTAGGAACGAACCCTGGTACATGTTGAAATGTTGTAGTTGCCATTGAGTTACTTAAATAAAGGAGAGAAATAACAAATCCACCATGCACACAGATTCAATCCCATATAATCGATTTAGCAAACAATTATATCTTGGTCATAAAGTTTATTTGAAAAGATAAGATTAAAGAAATTAGCATAAAAACATGACTATATTAGTGAGAACAAATTTAAATACACAGAAACGCACTATACAGTCTTATACTTATGTGACATACATTATTTTCAATCTTTCATTATCATTACACATTGAGTTTTGACAAAGCATCTTGTCTAGCACACACAACACATGCATTTAGAGCATACAAATATGGCCGATATAAAAATGCCAATTATGACTAAATCAAAACATAATCATGATTTGTACATACTAGGAGTGACACTCCAAAGCTCTTTGATTGTATATCTCTTGTTTTTAAAAGCCCAAATAGAATTATTGACCGAGAATTATTCAATAGCATCATCTAATGCAAAGAATGGACGTACATCAGGAACGCCCATTATTAAGTCAAATACAATTTAACTCGGTGAGGAAACCAATTTTAATGTGAAAACATAAATTAACTACAGCCTTTTCTATATGTAGAACAGATTTGAATTAGGGCATGAATATCAATAGGACTTTAATTTAAGTACAAACAGCATTTGAAGTATCACTAAGAGACCTAGATCACATGTCATATTAAAGCTAGAATTTCGTGACTAAATTTAGTAATTGCCTGATATATGAAGTTAAATACTCAAACTGCACATATCACAGCACAGTTAGGATAAGGATTTGTCATGAATTGCACCTTGACAAATGAGTAATTATCGAAAGCATCATTTCTAACTTAGACCAAGTAGCCATCATGAATAAACGTCAAACATCAATATGTAAAATTTAGTAAAACACTTTAAAATATAAACATGTTGGGCCAATTACAGATACGAAGGACATGCATAATTAAGTGCCCTATCAAACTAAAGCCATTAGCAAGAAATTACTACTAAAATCAATATTTAATTTGACATATAAAAAACTGAATAAGTGTTGCTACAATTATACCAAAAAGGGATATATAAAAATAATCCTTTGAACTGTTAAATGTGAATGATTTGATAAAATTTTAATAACCCATTGAGCAAGTTAATTCATTATTAAAATATAATAGGAAACTGACTTTGAATTGAAATTTAAAAAACCGCATTAAGCAGTTTATTTTTAATGCACAGATTTTAATCAAATAAAAAACAGAAATAAAATTGAATGTATTTAGTAATTAAGTTAATATGTAAACCAGCTCCACATAAAGTCCAAATATCCTTATTTTTGGATAAAATCCAAAAATTATAACATTTCATTATTTTTTTGCACATGACTGTACAAATGTATCAAAAAGCGACGCTAAAAATGCCATACTCATTAAAATTCCTAAAATTAGTATTCAGAGATTTTCACGTACTGAAAACATTTTATTTAATTTTTATAAATATAAAAACTACAGAATAACATCCTTTAGCATTAAAAAATAATCAAATATTATTATAATCAATCAAAATATAATCGATAACCACTTTGGGTTCGAGGCTTTAAACAATAGACAACCTTGACCTATATATAAGGTATACATACACCAGACAGGATTCATTCGATTCATTCATATGATCATATTCAATCATTCATTATCAGACCATTATATTATGAGTCATCATCCAGTTAGTAAGTCAGTGGGTCAGCGTCAAGGTGAACGCCACTGAAAATAAATCCAGCAATAGTTCTGCTTTACCAATACGAACGAGCGAAGATAAGCGCCACTGGAGCTGAAAAGAGAAGAGAATATAAACAAAGATCATAACCTCAAATAAATCGAGACGGACACATAAATTAAATTATAATAAAGGGGAAGAAAAATCCACTTACCGATACTTAAGACTACGAACCAAGACCGGCAGAAATAGCATCCCCGAGTTGAAGATCCCGCCTGCTGCTCAAATCCAACATCGCTACCGAGGACTTAGATACCTGAAGGCGTTTTTTTTGAAGTTCGATCCCGAGATTCATCCAGTCGGAAGTTCCGAAGTATCCAAGGGATAACCAGCTACAAAGCCCGTTCCAGTTCACCATACGGATAAAGCTAACGAACATTTTTGATATGTTAAACTGAAGGTATTGTGAAAGTTTTTACAAGTATTTACGACATCCAAAGAGGTGTAACGTCAAAGCCACAGTATTTATATCGAACTAAGGTGTAAAATTGTAGTTTTTTTATTAAGATTAAAGTCAATATCAATTCGTTCAAAGTCAGATCAGTAATATTAATAGTCAACAAGATTGAATTTACTAAGAAATAAATCGTTTGGTGTTCTAATTCACTAGATATTAAAGGCATTATTTAATTATACAGTCAGTCACGTTTTATGTATTCAAACCTAACCTATCTAGATAAACAAGCAACTAAATAAGGCTCAATAACAAGCGAAATATTAAAATTAACTTACGTACAGTAAATTTGTTGGTTCTCCAGTCACAATTAGTTTTATTGGAGCTCCAAGATCACACTTTTAGATAATTTTGGGACATCATTTCTGTCCATATACATTTCACATATTGGCACTCAACCGCCGGTGGATATTTGTAAAATTTATAGTGGAACTGTGTGCCATTCTTCACTTTGTTAGATAATATTCATACAAATGTTTTATTTTCTCTCATAATAAAGATACTCCAACTACAACATATTTACTCAATTTGTAACCTGTTTAAAGTAGAATATAGAGAATTATTTTATATACCTGTGTTTGTGTTTGTTATTTTCGTACTTAACGCCCACCATCAATCTCGTAAATTTTCGTCCACTATTTGCACAACGTGGAAGCGCATTTTCTTCTTCCCACAGGTGTTCCATCATCTCCGAGGAATCGCCCGACAGCGTCACGGAAATAAGTAAGTGTACAGGTAATGTGAGTGACTCTAGTAGCGTAGTTTTGTATTATATGAACCCCCCAACGACCCTTGAGATAGAATATTCATAAACCGTTCACAAGACTAACTGTAATCGCGAATAATTCACTATAGATGCCGGAAACAACCCCTACTCCTTTTTAGAAATAGATCATTGGCTAAAATCATAAGAGATAGGAAGGACATTTCAAGCGCTAAACTTAGTACATTTTAAATTTAATACAACAGTGTTAGGCACATTTCATTAAATTATTTATTTAGACCCACATATACAGTAAGCAGCAATTTAATTTAGACTTTCACTTGCTTAATATTTAGTGTTTGTAAAACTTAACTTAGATAACATTTCTCTCGTAACTTTTGACAGTTTTTCAATTTTATTTTAATTAGTCTCATTGCTCTTTAAGAACTTTAACTATAAGGGGGGTAACGAGCGTACCATACCCCTATAGCAATATATTTGTAGGAATAAGGAAATAATACAATAAGTTTGCTTTTTCAATTAATACGAGCTTTTATTTATTTTCGGCTACTGCACTGCAACAACATTCACTTTTTCACTTTCCTTGATAAATTGTATCCAAAGAGCTTTTTTATAGGAATCTAATCTGAGACTTATTTTCTTTGCGATATACATACTGCAAAAATATTAGCATACTCCAAGGTTCGCAAGATAGATAAATTACTATAATTATATTCTATATTCCTAGCATATTATAACTTATAAAAACGCATGCGTGCATTAGATGTATCAAATAATATTACAAGCTGTGTGAATTGATACTTTCTGCAAGTTTAAATATTATACACTCTACAGTTTGTGGATGTATTGCGTTAAATAATTACCACTGGGGCATTAAAGTTGATTCCCGCCGTACCTGTTTTTTTTATATCTTTTGTTTATGTCGCTTACCTAAATTGCAGGTATGTATAATTATAATATAATTAGGTGGAACAAAATCATGTAGCATGTACTATAATTTAAGGAGGTACGTTTGCTTGAGTATAATACAATATGACTGGTTCTTAAAAATAAAACAAAGTTCGAATGATATTATATTATACTTTAATTCTACTACAATTGTCAAAAATTGATTTTTATATTTAAACAATATAAAGGAGTCAGTGGACATTGATACCAAAGATAAAATAAGAAAGAAAACAGAAAAATTAGATATTACACAAAATCAATAAAAAGGTTTCTAATTTATTATCTTCTACTGTCATTATTTATACTCCAAGTTTACTTTTATCAATTCGAAGACATAACTAAAATGAAATACTAATTGCTTGGAAAACTAAAATATAAATGAAATTAAATATAATGATCAACTTGAAATAATGTTTTGTGTCTGAAAATAATTAATTCTCACTAATCTACACGATTTTTATAACTGACTTAACAGTCAAAAATTTAGTGTTTTGTATTGTTTTAAACACAAAAATTGTATTTTAGCAGAGGGTATTACGTCACTTTTTTTTAAATAAAATTTTTGTCTGTTTTTACTAAGATTAACGTAAAATTTAAAATTATAAAAGTATTGTAACAAGCTTGAGCATGTTCGTGGCTATACCGTAAAGGGTAGCGGCAACTACAATTGATACAACGTCACGCATTCCAGAAAGAAGTAAAGAATTCTAATATATTAGTCATAGAGGAATATACTAAAATGGATACTTCTGGAATCAATACGTGCATATATGACAGTTACAGCACTTGCCATGATCAGGTTCCATCCTTTCTCATCAAGGACTGTTCTCCTGCTTTTTTGTATCCGTTGGTCAGGATTTTCAACCTAGCATTGAAGAGCTCTTCCTTTCCAAGGATTTGGAAGTTCGCTCGCATTGTGCCAATATTCAAATCGGATGATTGCTCTGATATAAAAAATTACCGGCCAGTGGCGATCTTGTCTAATTTCTCTAAGGTTTTTGAGCGGTGTCTCTACGCAGTAGTTTCTCCTTGCATTAATACATATCTTTCTCCGTCTCAGCATGGTTTCGTTGCAAGGCGTTCCACTGTCTCTAACCTGTGCCAATTTGTGCAAACATTGTCTCAGGCTCTAAATTCTCGTGAACAAGTGGACGTCTTGTACACGGACTTTTCAAAAGCGTTTAATCACATAGACCACTCCATCACTCCTTCCAAACTAAGCTCGTTCGGTTTCAGTGCGCGCCTGGTCTCGTTTTTCATGTCATACCTCTCTAACAGGCGCCAACTAGTGTTTTACAATGGTTTCGCCTCAGATGAATACATTGCTACCTCGGGTGTCCCTCAGGGGTCTATTCTGGGTCCATTAATTTTCAATGTTTTTATTAATGACATCACTGACGGCTTAATATCCCAGAGTTTACTCTATGCTGATGATCTAAAATTGTTTCGTGAGATCTCGACTTCTGATGACTGCAGTTCACTTCAGTTTGACATTGAGAGTATAGCTCGCTGGTGCTCTTTGAACAACTTACCTCTTAATATTGGCAAGTGTAAGGCGATTACTTTCACTCGAGCTTTTTCTCCCTTGATTTTTGATTATAGCCTGAATCGAGTGCAGCTCGCTCGTGTTGATCTGATTAAGGACTTGGGTGTTATTTTTGATTCAAAGCTAACATTTGCTCAACATGTTGAGTATATCACTAAAAATGCCAGGAAAATGCTTGGTTTCATTGTTCGCAACTGTGGTACCTTTTCTAATATTGTAGCCTTGAAATCCCTTTACTACTCCCTTGTGAGATCGCGCTTGGAATATGCGTCGATCATCTGGAGCCCATACTATGCTACCTACAATCGTGAATTAGAGTTGATTCAGTGGCGGTTTGCCAAGTTCTTATGGTTTCGTCTGGATGGTCACTATCCGGAACGTAGCACTGATCACGATATTCTTTTATCATGTATTACTTTGACCTCTCTTAATTTCAGACGAACTATCGCCAGTCTAATGTTTCTAGTTAAGCTTTGCCGGAACTATATTGACTCTCCCGCATTACTATCAATGCTTAATTTTCGTATTCCGCATTTCGGTGTTCGGAACAGCAGCACCTTCTATTTACCGTTTGCACGCACAAATGCATTATTAAATTCCCCTGTTTACGTGATGTGTTCTCACTTTGATAGCATTTCGTCGCAGTGTGATTTGTTTCATTCTACTATTGGTGGAGTTAAGGGTGTTGCGGTGCGAACATTCAATAACTTTGCTTAGCACTGATTGTATTTGCAGTCACTATTCTTTCTATTTTCATATTTTTATGTTTTTCATTTTTCAGCTACTTCTTCAGTGTTTAATTTTTAAGAACTCATTATTTATTTGTTATCTTGCAAATTGTCCTGTAATTGGAATATGTATGTTCTGTTGGGCAATAAAGTGAACTATTATTATTATTATTATTATTATTATTATATATCAAAGTAGCAGCCGTTAATTCATTTATTGTTAAGCTCTTTACGCGGTCTGGCAAGAGACAAACAAAATGTCATTGAATTGTCACTTAGTTAAGGAAGTTTGAAGCAGTGTTTTACAAGTTGTGCTGCGTATGATTTTCAAGAATGGAAAAGCGTCCAAAAGGCTATAAAAATTCTCCTGACAGTTTTTGTTATGTTTGTGGATTATATGTTACAAAATCGCAAAAGAAGCCTTTAAGTGATTAATTCAAAGATGGTATGAACAATATTTTGTCTTCAAAATTAAAAATTAAGACAAAACATGGTTGCCACAAGTATGCTGTATTTTGTGTTATGTCAAATTAACTCAATGGAACAAAAACAAGTATTCTTCTGAAGTGAAAAACCAATGATTTGGCTTGAACCAGCAGATCACGTCACGGACTGTTACTTCTGTTTTGTAAAAATTGAAGAATTTACAAAAAGAATTAAACACAAAGTAATGTATCCAGACAATCCATCTGTCAGCAAACCGTTGATATTAATTGATTCCAACTCAAATGATTCAAATACTACTGCAAATTCCAAGGACGAGAAAGATACAAACGATGTTTTGAATGTGTCATTTTCAAGTGATCTGACGTATGTTCCTTCTGACAAACCACATCTCATTACTCAATCAAATCGGAATGATTTGGTACGGAATTTGGGTATAACCAAAGAAAAATTCAAATTTTGGAATCTCGATTGAAAGAATGGAATCTTTTACATTCCACTACAAGAACCTCTGTATTTAAAAACCATTCAGATCATTTTACAAAGTTGAAAGAAATTTCTGTTACTGTACTGACGTAAATCAATTTTCTTATGGAATGGGTATTAAATATAACCCTGCAGAATGGCGATTGCTTATCGACTGGTCGAAAACAAATCTCAAAGTCATATTACTTTATAGTGGTAACTCGAAACCATCAATTACAATGGCCCATTCTACAAACACGAAAGAAACTTTTGACAGTATATCAGCTATAAAGATATTAAATCTCATTCAATATTAAAATCATCTTTGGCAAATCTGTGGTGAGCTTAAGGTTATTTCCTTATTACTTGGACTGCAAGGAGGGTTTACCAAATATTGTTGTTTTTTGTGTGTTGTGGGATAGCCGAGCAATTCAACATCATTACCAAATAAATATACACTGACCTTTCGAGGGCAATCGACATGATTGACCATGAACTGCTACTGCGTAGATTTAGTTCATTTGGCTTTGTTCCTTCGGCTGTCGACCTCATTGGGTCTTACCTTAGTGGGAAGAGATGTTATGTCTGTTATAATGGTTTTTCGTCCACTGAGTTTGTAGTTACTTCTGGTGTTCCCCAGGGTTCAAATTTGGGTCCCCTGTTGTTCATATTGTTTATGAATGATCTTCTCCTACTGATCGCTTAGCCTGTTCTTGGATATGCAGATGATATTAAAATTTATTCTGTAATAAATGGTCCTGCTGCTGATGTGACTAACCTTCAGAGAAATTTATGTGTATTGTCTTCATGGTGTGAACGTTCTGGACTCAAGTTGAATGTGGATAAATATTGTGCAGTAACCTTCACACGGTCTTCAACTTCGTACTATTCTTCTTACTTCATTGGTGGCAGCAAGTTAATGAGTAAAACTGAAATTAAAGTACTTGAAGTTACCTTCGCTTCCAGCTTGAGCTTCATATCTCACATAGAGAACATTTGTACATCTGCGTTCAGATCGTTGGGTTTTGTTATGCGTGTGTCTAGGTATTTCACTGATTCAGCATTGTTGAAATCTCTATACTCTGCCTATGTATTGAGTAAGCTAGAATATGCCTCCTTAATATGGTTTCCTATTTATGCAAGTGATTGTTTGGCATTGGACCGTGTTCGCCGTAGGTTCTTGAAGTTTCTCACGTATCGGGCAGATGGTGTTTATCCGGAGAGGGGCGTGGCGATGGGTGATCTGTTGCAGAGTCATGGTATGGTATCCTTGAGTGAGAGGAGATACGCTACATTTGAGAGATTTTTGCTTAGAATGTTGAATGGCAGCATTGACTGCCCTGATATCCTGACCCGAATGTCATTTCTGATACCGCGACTTAACTCCAGGCATAATTGCAAAAGGTGTTGCAAAAGACCTTTTGCGCGAATCAACATCATGAGACGAGCTCCAACTTACACACTTTGTCGCTTGGCGAACAAAAATGTTGACCTATTTGCGTTAAGACTGTGACTGTGGTTAGTGGATCATCATGGAATTTGTTGTTACTTACTGTTTTTCTTTCTTTTTTTATATCATGTATACACCTGTAATATAGTTTGTAACCCTGTTTTGGGCATTGCCTGTTGGGAAATAAAGATGATTATTATTATTATTATTATTAAATAAAAGAATGGCAACCACGGCCCAGCATTGTTCCTGGAAAATTTAATATAAAATTTGAGCCGTGAGTGGATTCTAATTTGGTGATTCTACCTCCTCTACACATTAAATTAGGATTGATTAAAGAGTTTGTTAAAGCATTAGAAAAGAAGGCAGCTGTTTTAAATACTTAAGGAATAAGTTTCCAAAGCTGCCTGATGCGAAAGTTCGCGAAGGAATATTTGTTGGTTCACAAGTTAGGAAGCTGTTCAAAGAAGAAAATTTTGAACGTAATGATTTAAAGTTGGCAGCATGGACTTCTTTTAAAAATGTTTGCAAATACTTTCTGGGAAATCAAAAAAGTGAAAACTACCAAAATATCATGGCTAATATGCTAGAAAATTATAAGAATTTAGGGTACGAATGTCGTTCATTTTTTGCATCTACAATTGGACTTCTTTCCTTCAGTGAAAGACTATAAGAATTGTACACCTATTTTTACAACAATTATAAAAAAAAATTAAAATTGTTGACATGTAATACTTATTATTAAAGCGAGTACCTGGGAATGTAGTACTGAAATCGAGAAAATAGCGGTTAACATTATAATAGTATTTTGAAAAGGGGGGAGTGCCCACTACCCCAATCACTTTCTCCCAAATCCTGACCTTATTTTTTAAAATATTTAAACAATGATTTTTAAAATTATTAAAAAAAAGTAAAAGTAACATGATAGCGTGTCCTTTTTCCGAAAATATATTCAGATAAAAATAAAAAATTAAATTAGGAAAATATCCGAAAATTAACGACACTATCATAATTTAAAAAATATTCTAACTACGTCCTTAAAAAAGTCGAAGAAAAATTTTCACAGCTAAACCTGTGATTTGGAAAATAAAATAAATACTGCAAGAGTAATTGGTGGAGAAATTTTAAAGTGAAAGATGTTACGGTAGGAAAATATCCGAAAATTAACGACACTATCATAATTTAAAAATATTCTATCTACGTCCTTAAAAAAGTCGAAGAAAAATTTTCACAGCTAAACCTGTGATTTGGAAAATAAAATAAATGCTGCACGAGTAATTACTCTTGCAGCATTTCTCCACCAATTGGTGGAGAAATTTTAAAGTGAAAGATGTTACGGTACCATACGAGATTTATCTGTTCTAGGAACTGTAACAGAGACACATATATAAGTCAAACGCACGTTACACGTATAAATCAAAGTGACTTTTGATCTCTTTTACACAACCTGCAATTAGCATGACCGTCCAAACCGTATGTTCCTGTACAAAAATCGGAGAAATACACGACGCCCTAAGTTAAAATCGGAATTGTTTCAATCTGAGAACACAGCTTGAATCAGGCAATAAACTAGTAGATTGACTACCGAGGCTGATAGTTCACAGCCGGCGTAGCGAGTTTAGTCAAGATAGGCAATCTGCTTTGCTGCCGAGTTGAAAATAATCTTTTCTCGGATTGTTTAAATAAATTTTGCAAATTATTATAATTCCCACGTTCTCCGTATTTTTCCTGTCGTAATAAATTCAATAAAAAGTTGATAGAAATAGCAGTTGTTTGATGGGCGATTAATTACCTTAATAATCAAAGTTTGACAAATAGTAAAAGTTCTTACCAGGGTCGTGAAAAAATATTAATACATTTATATTGTGGATAGAGACAGCGACCTGGAAGTACTTACTCTCCAGAAGAAAAAGGGAAGTGGCAAAAATGTTAAATTTACTATCAGAGAGGTCTTGGAGTAAATATGAAGGTAACGATAAATGATTTACGGATTATTGCCAGGAAAAAATGCGAAGACTTTCTCGGAGATTGTATTAATTGCTTATTTTTCTGAATTAACCATCGTCTGTTTATTCCATGTTGTTAAAAATAGCATAAATAGCGGGCATTTTTAAAACATGCATCCGAAGGTTACAAGGCAAGGAAGTATCGAGTTTTAGTAGTAGTATTAGAAAATAAAAAAAAATACTGTAAGGCTCCATATGTTGTTTATTTATTAGCAAACGTAAGTTTTTACCGAATATATTTATGTAATTGTTGTACGTCTTAATAACTTTTATCACTAACCGTCAATAAAGCGATGCATTACCAGAGCGTTTTATGACCGTAGTCATGATTGTATGACATTCATCACGAATCGTTTGTCGCTGTCATAAAATGTTATAAGTCATTATATCTTTATTTTTTGAATTAGAAATGTTTGCGGTTAGCTATAAAATTTAGTATGCACCACATCAGTAAAGTGCCTTTATCGAACTCGTCTGTTACTCGCCTCGCTCGCTTGGCTCATAAATAGACTCGATCACTTTACTGACTTGGAACATAAATAACTGTTTCTTGTCAAAAATTGTGAAATATTTAGTTGCTATGGCGACCAATCATTTTGCTCCATAGGCAGGAAAAGAGATAGGTACTTTACTTTGCTCAAGTTTACTGATTGATATTAATTTGTTAGTTTGTGTATAAGGATGTAAGGTAAAGTCATAAAATTCAGGTCAGTAGAAAATGGCTTGACAAGGTCGGAAGGTTCTATACGAACTATTTACTTTACAAATGAGACTTAATGTTTAAACAACCATCGACATTTTAGCAAAAAGCACAAGCTAAATGAGTGTTTAACTTTAATACCATTGCAGATAGGACCCTTTACCAAAGCACGGCAGGAGTATGATTCATATTTATAAAACCCAATTTATCTTAGGGCTAACAAATGAACTCTTTCATTATAAAAAAAAATTGTCTTTTAAAGCGATAAAATTATCAGTTATTTTAAATTATTATATCACTCATTCCATATATTAATTTTGATATCCTTTTCAAGGAGATTGGTTACGAAAGTTTGAGAATTTTTGAACCAACCACAACAAGAAATATTCTGTCTAAACTCTGAGTAATGTAGATAGAATTACAAACATTCCCACGTACGTTTGCCGTGCTTATTCTTATTGAACCGAATAAATGTATTGTTTGGTAATAATAGCAGTCATAAAATAGTAAATGCCGATTATTAGAGTTCTGAATTCATATTAATATAAAATTACATTCAAAAAAAGTAAATAATATTATGATTGCATTCAGTTACATGTAACATACGCGTATAATATCCGTAAGTACACATAAATATTTTAATAGTAGCGCGGCACATGTGTAATTGCCACGGCAATGATCGAAACTAGTTGGTGCACATATATCCACGTTGATTTGTGAACAAAATCGTGTTCCCCTTGTTTACCTACAAATATTTCGGTTAATTATAACGAAACCTATCATTTCATTTGGTGAGTAATCTATTTGGAACTTTATTGAAACGAAAAGTAGGTCATATGGCGGAAACGTTACTAATATGAAAGTGAATTTATATTGTTATCGTTCTATTCTGTGACATATTCACGTGTTTTAAACACTTTTGAAATGATATTTTTGGATATTATACAAAAGTTATTCATTCGTTTTATGTTTTAATGTTATAGATTAGCTCGAATAAAACCTTTTATAATATATTGCCATGTTGGTTTTGGTAAAAATAGTTACCTGGAAAGAAAGAAGGAAACTATAGTATGTATGAACAAAAATGTAATAATATGAATAATATTTGATTCTCTTAATTGTTCAACTACATATTCAATAAGCTTCACAAAGTATAAGAATATAATAATCTACTCCTTTCAACATATCACGTTTAGAACATAAAAATGCAATGATATTTAAAGTTTACACATTGGTCCGTACTACCTGCAATATATATAATTACATTTGTTCCTTGAGATGTTTCCAGACGATTAAAAAGACGCGAATCTTTTGCCCTTGTAGCATAATGATAGTGCACCTGATTAGCAATTGGGAGGAGTGTGTTCGAATCTCACCCGGACTAAATTTTTCTAATTAAATTTTACCTAATGAATTACTCAGTGCAAAAAAGAAAACATTACATATTTTTACGAAGAGGACAACGAATTTTAAGATTATTTAAAATGTAGTCACTAAACCTGTCATTTACTCCACTTACTTTATTTAAATTAATTAAAACGAAAAGTGCCTCGCTTAAGCACTGAAGCAGGCATATAGGAAATAACTCAACGAAGTATGCACACTTATAAGGACGAATTAAGGCACCTCAGCATTCTATTTGTATACCCGTTATTAAAAACTTGTTGTTGCGTTGATGCTTTAGACTATATGATGCTAAAACCACCATAATCAAAAATTGCCATGGTGCAAAATTACACCAAAACTGATATTTTATTAAAACGTTAATGAAAAGTACCTTAAAATATTGTAACGAAATAATTCCACAAAAAAAGGAAAGTAACATCGGCGCGGCGACGTTAAAAACCCACTGTAAACAAGTCGTAAATCATACACGCAGTACGACGTAGACAGGCAAAAAAAGGCCTGGATCTTCTCTAGTATATCCCCGACTCATCGAGAAGAAAGAGAGAATTTTCTCGTATATTATTAGACTTTTTTATATGCCGATATAAAAGCGGACGGTGCCCAGAAAGAATTAATTCATTGAAAAGTATTCGTACAGTGCAAATAAACATAAATAAAGTGAGTGGTGCAGTTCAAGAAGTAAATAAATATTACAGACATAAATAGTAGTGATAGATATAAATACGTGTGTTAATTTGTTTGTAGTAGTTTTAAGCGCGATACATTTATTTGATATTTTTATATTGTGATTAGTTTTAAGTGTGTAAATATATAGACTGTTTCAAAACATTTGCACGAGTTGTTTATTTCGACCCCGAAAACGCAACAATATGAAGAATATATGAATTGACTCTGTTTTTATTTTATGCATTTGCTGTTAGTTCGAGAAATATTCTAAATAAAATACCGCGTGGTTGCAAAATATATGAACAGGCGTGTACAAAACAACAAATGCAGGGTGCGCAAAAAGCTTAGAAAAATAAGATAAAGAAGTATGTATAATCTAGGCGATAGTAATAGGCGATTGAGGGTTGAAAAAACTAGGTTCAATTAGTTTAATAAATATAATCGATTAAAGCATTTACACAGCTCAAAGAGGAAGATCCTAGAATGTAAAGCAGATTAAAACACAATTTAGACGGACACTGCAGTACCCCTAATATAACAGAAATATTGACAATTATTTATTTAAAATGAAAAGTATGTATTATATAAATAAAAATGCAAAAAATTATGTACTGCGTTCTGTAAGAAATAGTATAACATACATCGCTGCATGTCATATACAAGGTAGGCGCCATAAATTTTCTGCCTTACAGGCTTGTACAGCTTCAAACGTGTTCAAACTCCGTCATGTCATGCATGCACATACGCGAGGTGTACACTATAAATAAAACGGTTCGAAGCTTAGTAGTTTTTAGTAACCAGCCAACCAACGTGACTAGCGCCCGAAAATGTCTAAAGTAACGAAAATTGAGTACCGCGCGGTCATTAAATTTTTAACAAAACAAGGGGCGTACACCTTATCACATTAAAAAACGTTTAGACGGCGTTTACGGTGACTCATCTCCTTCGTATTCAACTGTAAAAAAGTGGTCAAAATGTTTCCGTTTGGGACAATAATCCCTGGAAGATGCTGATCGGTCGGGTCGACCAAAGTGATACCAAGTGATAACGCCTAAACAAATTTCAATTATTGAATAAAATTAGTGCTAGATGGGTGCCGCAACTTCTTTCTGCTCTCCAACGTGAACGTCGAGTCGAATGTGCGCAGTCGTTTTTAAACATATGCGGAGACGCCCAAAACCGATTTTGGAGTCCATTGTCACAGGGGATGAAACAATGGTCCTGTTTTACGATCCTCTATCGAAAAGGGAGTCCATGGAATGGTGGCGACCTGATGAACATCGTCCCAGAAAGGTAAAAGTCGTTCAATCAACGAAAAAGGTGATGGCCACAATATTCTAGGATTGTGAGAGCATTTTGCTAATTGACATTAAAGAACGCAATACACGTGTGAACGGCACATATTATGCGTCTTTATTGCATAAATTAAGGGACAAAAGGTATGCGATTATTGCACGACAATGCCTACGTCCATACTGTCGCCATTTCACAAGCTACCATCCGCGCATGCGTCTTTCAAGAATTGGAACTTCCACCGTATAGTCCGGATATGGCTCCTTGTGATTTTTTTTGTTTTCTAATTTAAAAGAAGACCTTAGGGGATGTAGTTTTAAGAACGACGGTGAGTTGCAAGCAGCTGTTATAGAACATTTTGACGAAAAAACTTCAGATTATTTTTACACGGGTATCGAATTATTAATTTATCGTTGTAATAAATGTATAGAAGTTAGGGGAGATTACCTTGAAATATAAAAATTCTTAAATTGTTCCAAGTTTCTTTTTTGTATATCAAGACGAGAATTTATGGCACCTACCTCGTAGAAACTGCCACAACTGGCGCTAAGTCACAAATGTTTTCGATCCGTCGAATTAGTTGATATCGGCTGATTCCCGATATTCACACCTTAAAGGCAAACTTTATATAATATTGTTGCTCTTCGTGATACTTATTTCATATAATATAATGAATTTAAAAATATCATCTAAATTATTATGCAGTTTTGGCACGTAGAACAATGGGTAGACTACATATATGCAAGGAATTTTAATACTTAACTTTTAAAATACCCCCTAATTGAATTACAGCATGTTAAGGTAGGATACATTTTCCTCTGTTTTAATAATACTTGTTTTCGAAAATTAAAATTTAACGCTACAGCGTTTCTTTCGCCCCTCCCCCCTCAGTACTTTTCCAAAAGAACAACCACTTATACACGTAAACGTTGAACTTCAGTATATCTAAAACAAGTGCCCGCCTGCTTAATTGCGTTTTTCGAGACGGTCGTAGTAGTTCAGATGCGCCATTTAGTTCCGAATTCGTCCGTTGCGTAGTGGGCTTCGGCGGCGCCGGTCTGCATCGTCCGGACATTGATCGATGTGCGTCTTGGGCGTCGCACGACCCACCGTCTCAGCTCATCTC
Organism: Amphimallon solstitiale; assembly: GCA_963170755.1. Classification (NCBI taxonomy): domain Eukaryota; kingdom Metazoa; phylum Arthropoda; class Insecta; order Coleoptera; family Scarabaeidae; genus Amphimallon; species Amphimallon solstitiale. Next base: position 45,714,652 of record OY720681.1, on the reverse strand, counting down.
GTTATCCCTCTCTTTGTCAAAGCGGATGCACCAACCATACCATCCGACAACCAGCGCCCTCGACCCACCCCCACTAGAAAACCCCATCTGAATTTAATCATTAAATGCAGCAAGAAATTCCTTTGTTTTCGTCAGTTTCGCCGGAGAACAAAGACTATAAAACAAAAAAGACAGAGAAGCAGGAAGTGGAAAACAGCGAAAGAAAGATGTATTGTCGATGTATGTACATACTCTACGACAGAACGTCTTCGCATCTGTATTTGCTGTGGAATCAATGACGTACAAACAAAATAAAATGTTGTTGTTGTTTGTGTCCCTGCGCGATTTTGTACCATTACCGCTGAAAAAAAAATGCATCGTAAAAGGATATCGGTTAAGCGTGAATTTTAGAAGTTTTATTTTACTGCACTGGTTTGGTTTAACGATCAAGTGAAAATCTTGGATAAGAAGTTTCCTACTTGCATGACAATAGACGAAGCTTTAACTTTTGTCCAAGTTACGAACGATTAATTATATTTATTTCGGAAATTTTTCGAATTTTAGTGTACAGCATTTACGTCAAAATCTTCCAGAAGAATGTTATTGCTCGTAATAAATCACTGTATTTTACATTTTTAATTTTGATTTGTAATTTTTAGTGCAAAATATCTTGTTCTTTATTTTTGAGGATTCGTGTATGTTTTATTCAATAATAGGCTTATAATAGTTTTTAGTTTTAAATTTCTCTTTACTTATCTAATTAACTATTTATTTATGTTCCTTTTGGAACTCGACGCACCACATAGCAGAGGATATCTTTAATTGTGCTCTTCCTTATCGGCATATAGCAGATTTTTCTGCTATTTTTGAACTCCCTTATTTAATTAATTTATTGTTCGGTTTTGTTTCCAAATTTTACCTTAATAAAATTTAATTACCATACGCTTTCTACCCTTCAATTATTTCGTCTTCTTCATTTATTCGCGTGTTTCTCTTTGTATTTTTGGTCAAGTTCTGAAGTACAGGTGCGTACTCATGTCCGTGCAGCTAAAATTTACAGTACTTTATTTCACTTGTTTTGAGTTTCTCTTGAGTATCGTCATTTAGGAGGACACCACTTCCCATGCCAAAACGTTAATGCTTGAATAATTATTTTGGGCTGTTGCCGATACTTAATTATATAGGATAGGTAGCTGGACGTTGTTGCTCATATTGGGCGACGGATTTTCATTGGAGGAAAATTGTGTAATTCCGTAGGATTCAGCCTAGGGTTGGGTTTGGTAAGCTTTTATTATAATTAATCTTTGTAGGTACGTAGGTCCCTCTATTTTATATATTTTGTATATATATAGTCTATTTACGCAATCACTGTCGTAAATTTCTTGTTATATTAAACTTTTAATGTTGTGGAGATGGATTCACTGTAAGTAAACGTGGTTTATTACCCCGCAACTTAATATTGTATAATTGTAGGCAACACATTGAATTTTAGTTCTTTAATTTGTCGTAAATTGTGGATAATTTAATTTCTCGTCAGACTAATTTTAATTTGTTATAAGATAAGGATGTCATGCTGAATTTCGTATTTACCAATTCTTACAAATTAAATTTTGGATTTATTTACAAACACTTAATCCTAAATTTAAAATTTTTAATTTTTTCGTTTTCTTGTTTTTGTTCTCCTAATTTCTTGTTTAAAATAGGGTTATTCGAGGATAGTTGGACCACGCGGAGAGATGGTCCAGTTCGAAAATCTGAACTATTTCTTGTCAGATGGCGCTATGCTACCATAAGCGAACTGCATAGTCTCAAACGACCAGAGAAATAGAGTAGGGGAGAACGCGCTTCGACGAGTGCGCATCCAGTTTTAAGCAAACGCTATAGTGGTCGCCATTTTGCAGGAAGGCATTTCTTTTCACACGTAAGTTTGTTTACATTTTTCTAAGTCAATGAACTTTACATGCGAATTGTTGAGCTAGGTATAAATATAACCTTCAAAATGGCGGAATTCAATTTAACTTAGTTGGCGCATCTTTAAGCGCGTTCTCCCCTACTCTATTTCTCTGCAAACGACTTGTGTGTGGAAGAGAGCATTGAGATATATTAAGAATTAGCTGTGTTATTACTGAGTCATTATTTGACGACTGCTGAAAATTTTTAGCGCTCGGACGTTTTCATCAACTGCGTTACTTATAGTAAGTTTTTAGAACTTTGTTGTAATTATCTAATTAGTATAGGCTTCGTAGACGTACCTAACCTCACAAAACTTCGAATTCGTCTTTACCAATGAAAAGACGAAGTGGTCCATCTCTCCTATGCGTTTAGGATAGATGGACCATTTTTTTATGCGATAGTTGGACCTGCTTTAATTTGCAATAAAATTTACCTACATTTCTTAAACACGGCGTCATTACATTCAGTTCTTATTGAAAAAAAAATACTTCCATTAAATAGTCTATAACAGTATAGGTAGGTACAAAGTACAAGCGTAAAGCTCCAATGTTTTGTAGGACCGAATATGCCAAATATTTACACAAGGAAAGGTAATGTACACCGAGGAAACTGGACGTCCAGAGCACTTCAAGATGCCTTAACTGCAGTAGCAAATGGAGCAATGGGGTTGAACGAAGCTGCTAGAAATTTTGGAATACCAGCAACCACATTGAAACGTAGAAAACGAAATGGTAATCCTACGAAACAAAATCGTCTCGGTCCGCCATCGTCTTTGGGCGAGGATGCAGAAATCAAATTAGTGCGACATATCAAAAAGCTTCAAAAATTTGGTTTTGCTCCTACCAGGGATGTACTCCGTAGAATGGCGTATGACTTGGCTGAAAAGATGAATATTAAACACAAGTTTAACAGAGCCACTGGTAAAGCAGGGTTCGTTTGGCTTCAGTTGTTTTTAAGGCGCCATCCGGATCTATCGGTGCGAAAGTCAGAGGGAGTATCCCTTCTTCGCTCACAGGGAATGTCAAGAAAAGCTGTATCAGATTATTTTAAACTTCTAGAAAACACTCTTATAGAAAACGACTTATTGGAAAAACCCGGAAATATTTACAACATGGATGAAACCGGCCTTCAACTCAATAATAAGGCCGGACATGTGGTCGCTGCAAAAGGCTCTAAAACCATCTCTGCTATAACTTCTGGCGAAAAAGGAGAAACAATCAGTGTTGTAGCTTGTTGTAATGCTGAAGGGTCATTTTGCCCCCGTATTGCATTTTTAAAGGGAAAAATAAGAAGGACAACTGGGCTGACGGTATGCCACCTGGTTCTTCTATTAGGATGTCCCCCAAGTCGGCATACGTTAACAGTGAAATTTTTCTTGATTGGTTAAAAAATCATTTTGTCCCTAGAAAAAGACCTGGTAAAGTACTTTTACTACTGGACGGACACACTTCGCATACTAATTCGATTGATGTGTTAGAATTTGCTGAAGAAAATGAGATAATTCTATTGTGCTTTCCGGGTCATACCACTCATTATTTGCAACCACTGGATCGAGCTTTTTTTAAATCGTTGAAGTCGCATTACTATGCGGAATGCAATAAATTTATAAGAATCAAACCAACAAGAAAATTGAATAGAACAGTGTTTGGAAAACTATTTGGAGATTCGTGGAACAAAGCAGCCACCGCGCAAAATGCCATTTCTGCCTTTAGGGCTACTGGTGTTGTGCCACTTAACCAAGATGCAATTCCTGAGTATGCCTTTTTAATGCTCGATGATGATAACGTTCAGCCACCAAATTCATTCCAACCATCACCGAACCGTTCAAACTCACCACAACCGAGCCCATCACACGAATATGAAACTCGGCGATCTTGCACTCCGCCGATTCAACATTCTCGGACTAACAATCAAGTATTGGTAGAAACACCAAAGAAAACTCCAGGAAAATTGCTGGATGAAGTTTCCCCGATCCCAGAAATTAAACCCTTAAGTGAAGTAAGAAAACGTGGAAGAAATGTGGCAACAATTCTTAATTCAAGTAAGAATATTAAAGCCATGAAAGAAAAAAGTGATTCAAAACAGAAGAAAAAGAAAAATGTAAAGAACACAGCAAAGATGGGTGCAAAACAAAATCAAATGAAAAGGAAAACCAAGAAAAAAATTCAATCGCCTGAAAACTCAGATTCGTCGATGGATTACGAGAGTCCAGAATTGAATGACTCTGAAGATAGTGGAGATGAAGATTATGAAACCACCTGCGCTGGTTGTGGGGAGAACTACATAAAAACAAAAAAGGTTGAAGACTGGATCAAGTGTATTCGATGTGGACGATGGATGCACGAAATCTGCACCAAATATTTGAATTTTTGCGATATTTGTGGCAAACATGCCAAGAAATAAAAATTTTCTTGTATTTAAATGCCACTACAATATATATTTTTTGTTCTTTTTGTTTAAAATACTATTTTACTTCTTTTTTTATTGTGTGGACCATCTCTCCTTGCCCTGTAGGAGAGACGGACTGATTAGTCACATTTTATTTTATTTTTTTTTGTTCGAATGTAACGTTTAATTTTCTTCTTAAGAATGTCAATTAGAAGAATAAAGCCTATGTTAGGATCCCACGAGTAATTATTACCTCACCATTGAAAATAAAATTTTTGCAGATTTTTCAAAAAAAGTGGTCCAACTCTCCTCGAATTACCCTATATCTAGAATTAGGACTTGCGCGTAGAAATTAATATACTTAATTAATTTAAGAACACGTGTTGAAATGTGCCTTTGAACTTTTCAGCCAAAAGACAATACTTTGTATTGAATACTATTCACGAAAGCTTTCGTACTTTTCCTTATCCAAGCATTGCATGTGCTATCTGTGTTTGTTTATCTCTTTATTATTTACACTTAAATTAAATTTTGCTTTACAGTTGTTTAGTTAATATACGGGGGCAGCTTAAAGTTTTGAGCTTTTAAACAAACTATTGCAATTTATCTTTTCAAATTTTAAGTTAATACTCAGGGAGAAATCTTATTCGTAATTTGCACATATTGTATAATCTTAATAGATTTATATTTGCTGGGAAAATACCATCGTATGACTCTTTGTTACATTGATTCAGGTTTAATTTCTAATAGATCATGTTTTTGTTTTTAGTACTGATTTGTGGCTGAACACCCTTTAACTTTCCTTTCGTTCCTCTCGGGCGATACCACTTCAAAAGCTTGCAAATTGAGAGCCGGCGCCATTTTCGATAGTCTCTTTTAGGAATAACCCAAATGAACAAACGTGGATACAGTAAAATATATTGACATTTGTAGTAGGCACTAACATACATATTTTTATCCAATTTGTATCCGTAAGAATAGTTGGAAATATAAAACCTGCCGTGGTCGCCCATAAATATGCACTCATGAGCCGTAGTTGGCGCAGTGATATCTATATATATATGGTAGACAGAGGTGATCTATATTTGCAGTTATTTTGCTGATAAAACTTACTGAAAGTCACATCCGTCACTTGAAACATTGGAGCAATGTAATTTATTCATGTTTGTAGACTTAAATGGAACATTCTCAAAGGCAATTGCTTACAAATAGAGATTTCTTAAAGTTGGATTCTCATGCATAGAATGTTCCACTTTATTTTATAGTTACGTAGACAATGTCGTAATCGGACGGTCAAACAAAAACATTGTTAAAGAGTACTCACTTATAAACAAGATACATGATTTTCAAAGGCATCTACCATAAAACTGATAATGCAAGTGGGAGCTTTCTAATCCATTTAAGTGGTTTATAAATCCACTAGCTCTATAATTAGCAATTAAGAACATTGATCATTATAGTTTTGCTGTTAAACAAAACATGTGCTCACTTATAAACAAAATACACAATTTTCATAGGCATCTACCATAAAACTGATAATGTGGGAGTTCCATCCATTCATTTAAATATTTTATAAATCCAGTAACTATATAAGTAGCAATCAAGAACATTGACCATTATAGTTTCGCGCACAAAATAATAGTATATATTTTTTATATATTTTTTATGTAGTTTTACTTGTATATATTATGTTTCGTTTAATATTGTATATATATAATCATGACTATTTGCAAACTTGTACATACCCTGTACATCTTTTTTGAGTAAATAAATCAATCAATCAATCAATCAATCAATAGTATATTATGCAATGAGCATGTAATGATGGCTATTAAGACACGAGAATGAAAATTACGATACGAACTGAAGGAGAGTATCGTAATGAATACGAGTGTCTTAATAGCCATTAAATGCGAGTTGCATACACTATTTGTTCTACGATCCCATAATAAAACATATTTTTTGAACATTCCAGTGCATAAATTGAGCGTAACATTTTCCGTTCGTTTTTGCGAATTTAGCGGGTAATGAATCGTTCGTGGCTACTAAGGCTTGTTCCATAATTTTTGGTGGAGTCAAATTTTATATTTCACTGTCATTATAACTCATTTTCACCGTTTATATTTTCAAAGAAGCACAAATTTTAACTACTTGCAGCTAAATTGCAGAGAACTGTCAAATTTAATTAATATTTATATCTGTCAGATATAAAGTGGCCATATTGAATATTGATGAATATTAGAATGTCGTATTCCTATTGGATATAAACTTGTATCTTAATGAAAAATCTGTATTCCTATTGGGTATGAACTTGTATCTTAATGGACATCATTAAAGTACAGGTTCGGCATATCTAATAATACAATTAAAGTATGGGAGTAGAAAAAGAATATTTTGTTTTCATTTCAGTTTATCATTAAAAACAAGAGACATATTGCATTTGTTTTACTGAATATCATCCAGTTTTAACTATATTCCCATTAGACATACGGTATTTGCATTTAAATAAACAAGGAAATAGTTTCGCCCATTTTTCAAAACAAATGCCATTAAAATACAATTACCACCACTTTCAATTTGTTGACAATATCTTATAGGTGATGGCATAATGGTACGAAGTACACGCGATACAACTATTACGCTTTTTTTATTCTATGACGCTCCTTCAGAAGTAAATAACCATTTCAACGAGTAATTTTTATTTTATTATTGTTTTCTTTACTTATCTATGAACTGCCAGCCAGCTTTTTAATGTATTTTTTCTATATCTCTTCAATTATTCGGAACACCAAATGCAGTCTAATATATAATAATATAAACTATAAATATAAAAACTTGCAGCAGTATTACATAAAATATTATGTTTTATTTATCTCATGTGACATTTAAAACATACTCATTTGTTTTTTCTGAAATCCTCTATATTTTGTCACTTACTGAAAATTTTTGGATCTGGAAAGTATAATTTCTCTAACTCATGAAAGTAAGTATGATTAGTATGATTTTACGGCAACGTCATTTCATGTAATTTTTGAAAGAAATATCAGAATTCTAAATTTGATTACCTTAAAGCGTAATATTATTAATAATAGTTGTGTGTATATTGGATAATAAAATTGAAACTGCACTAGAGTCCAAATTTTGACTGGAATATGATGAAACACTAATTTCGAAAAGATTCATTTGAAGCCTTGAGCCAGAAGCACTAGCAGAATCGGTTGTTTTCTTTCCTTGTATTTGATTAGCAGTTTGAAATTTATTTGGAAGTGAATCTGCAATGCAACCATCCGCTGTACTTATAGACTGCCACTCTTCGTGCCTTTTCAAATAGGTTGCATCTTCTCCAGCATCAATCAGCAGTGTTGCTGAACTGCACCGTGGACAATGTCCATTGTAATCCTTAGAATCAGCTAAACCAAGAAACTTTACTCCGAATTCTTCCAAATGTATGAAGACTGTAGCTTAATAAGCGGCGGTGTGTAGTTTGGTCTGATCGTAGCGCCAAGTACTATCAATATATACCAATATTAAGGCCCCTCGTCCATTAACACTAATAAAATGTCGAGGTTCGTGTGTTGTGAAATCAGAAATTTTGACAACTTAAATGCCCCCCTGGTCATCAATAGACATTTTGATTAGCTCATCACACCGACAAGCCCCTGCTACCACCTTCAATAAAAACCAGATAATTAAATTAAATTAATTTGTAGATATTTTATTTATCTGTATCATCAGAAAGCCTTTATCGGGAGCTTCTCTAGGAAATTGCCCAATTTATGATCATAAAAATGTCTTTGATTTTTTGCTTGATATCCAACGGATTTTCTCTTTAAATATGCAGTTAACTTTTTAATATCAATCTTTTTCGTCGGTAGCAAGGTGGATTTTAACATGGAGAAAATGCTCCTCGAAGTAGAATATTTATAATTATTGGCCTTCTCTCTGTGACTTTTTTTAGAATTGCACCAATCTTTAAATATTGAGTACGCTTCCTGATATCTGTCTTTAGATTTGGTAGTAAATCTTCCATTGCAGCATTGGCAGCTGCACTTATGTTCGATGGAATACAGTCTTCTATATTACTACTTTCTTCAAAGACACTGACATTTATCACACCATTATTAACTCGATGAAATAACCAGGCAAAATTGCGAAAAGTGATGAAGTTTTATTGTTGTAAACGTTTATTTACTTCGGAAACAACAGAAACAGAACCCATTTTAGTTTTCTGATTATTTTTATTGTCACTATTAATTTATTTTCTAAAATTTAATTAACCGATTTCAGGAAAATAGTATACAATACACGTCAAGAAAGTTTCTTTACCTGACTCAGCGGTTTAAGTACTCTGTCATATTACGTTCTTGACTTTTATGTGACTATTGTTTTGCATATGAACAACATGTTGTAGACTCAATTTATTCAGTGCAATATACTTTATTAAGTAACATAAGCACAACTGCTTAGTTTTTGTAGTTTATAGTTTTCATTAATATAATTTTAGCCTAAAATGAGTTTTCATATGCATATTAAAAGGATCTGGAAATGTAAGTAGCACCCACATATTTTTCTATTTGACAAGAACAGTAGGAAACATTTTATTTTAAATGGCAAATGTCAACGTTTGGAAATAATAAAAATGTAAAGGGAAGAATATAGAAAGGATAAAGAAGTCATTTAAATGATCATTAGATATAATGTATTTCTTAAACCAGTATAAATTTTAATCTTAATATAACATGACGATTAAAATAGCTTATATATTCAAATCCTTAGTGTTCAAGTTTAAAGTGTAACCAAGGTCAAAGAAACTAGATTTCTAAAATTTTTATGTCTATTATAGTAATTTGTTGCAACACTTAAAACTCGAATTAGAAAGAAATAGTATAAATTACAAGTTTCATAAGATATTTGTGCACCATTTCTTAGAAAACTGGTCGGAAATGGCTCGTTTTCCAAACTGAATCTCATGCATAGAAACCATATTGTATTTTAATAGACTATTTACATACTACAGAAATATTTAAAAATTTTACAATGCAGATAAAAAATCTATCCATTGTCTCAACTAAAGCAACCGCTTCTTCATTTTCAGAAATTTGTGCAAACATATTTACTAATTTCCTTCATGAATTCATTTGAAAAAAATTGAGTTTTTGAAATAACAACAAAAGCACAACCTAAACATAAACAGGTTTCATTCAAACCTACGAAAGATTATTAATTATTCTATTAGTTGCGTTCATAATAATTCTCTTAATTATCAGTTAATAAAATGTATTTTTACGATAACATATATGTATCTCCATTTATTTTATGTCATAACTCAGAATTTGTATTTCATAGTGATGGCATACCTACAAATTTTACTGTCTTGCCGGGTGTTGTTATATCAACATGGAATGTCATGTTTTACAATTTATGACACACACAACATAACCTTCAAATATTATTACGGGTGATGTTTAGCAATAAGTACAAACTTGGCAACAGCTAGAAAACTGACGATCGATGACGTGCATTTTCAGATAAAACATTTGACGGTCGATGACGTGTAATGTCAGATGCGAAGTGAAATCCATATAGGGGAAGGTTGCCTAATTTGAACCACTTTGAAAGAAATGACCATTATTCCGACAATAATCAACCTTAAGCGGACATTTTAAACTCAAACGATAGACAAATTTACAAGCATTTATTTTTACAGAAAGAAAATAACAAAGACGAAAACATTTTTGTGTATAATATAAAAAACCATTTTATGGAACACGGTTCAAATTAGGCTACCAGTTGCTTAAAATGAACCAATGGTAACTTAATTTGAACCCATATTAAAAGCTATTCTTTACACATGTCACAGATCAAAATCTCGTCCTCTTCGACTCCTGCACACTCCTCGTGTGCCCATTCCGAGCACACTTGACATTTAATCTTCTGCTACAGAGTTGGAATAAGTATCGTGGCAATACAAACACAGTGCATTTTTATCTTCTTCGCTTGAATCAGTTGATTCATCTAAACTTGTTTTTTTATTTTTTCTGTGTTGTAATTTCGGTTTTTGCTTCGGTTTTTTGTTTTTAATGAATCCTTCTGTTTTATTGAACAAATCAAATTTTACTTTTTCAATAACTTTTTGAGTTTTCTTGCACTTCCTACTTATTTTTGCTGCTTCTGACTCTTCCTTATTTCTTTTTTTTTGCCACCAATTCGTCTTTGTATGGTGTGCTAGTCAGTTCTACAGCTGATGATGTGGTGTGTTGGCGTCTTTTTGCAGTACCGCTGACTTGGGAATTCTTTGGAAGGGTACATATCGCTTCTAAACTTTCATTGAATGTGTTAGGACTGATTTCGGACAAAATAGTAGATGAAGATTGACCATCCTGCTTATTGTCTTTTTCCATTTATGGCTCGACTGCAAGGGAAGGTGCAAAAAAGTGTTCTGGAAAGAGATTCCTATTGACAGGCCAAATGCCTGGTGCTTTAAAATCATTTTCGGCTGTTCCTACAGTCGCTGCCTTTCCATATGCTTCATTTACAAGTTCTGCAATATCGTAAGCTGAAATTGCTTGAGCTCTCAACCAAGAATCTTATGCCTGCACGTAATAACTTTGTAGAGGTTTAAAAATGCTACATCTAAAGGCTGGAGCCTGTGTGTTGTATGTGCAGGTAGCTGAAGAAGATGAATATGATTTTCGCGACAAAATTCTAAAGCTTCTAAGTTATTACTATGAGTTGTATGACCATCTAATAGCAAAAGAACACCTTTGTTGGAGCCACTCTGTACAATTTTGTGAAAATGTTTTAGCCAAACTAGGAATAAGTCGGAGTTGATGTAACCAGAGTCAGAGATGTGACAAATGCTTCTACTGGGAGCACCTTTTGCTAATTCAGGAGAATATCTTTTTCTCTTAAAAATTAGCATAGGGGGGATATAAAGGCCTGCAGCATTAGTACAGCACACAACTGTTGTGTTAACTCCACGTTCACCACTGGTAATTCCACCCACCTGTCTTTTGCCTTTTTTAGCTATAACTTTCTGCATTCTTTTTTGAATTGTGGAATACCCGGATTCATCAACATTAAATATTGTAGTCGCATCAATTTTGTATTTGTCAACTAACTTTTCCAAAAGATCGTAAAACTCTGTTACTCTTTCCTTGCTAAAACCTCTTGCTCGCGCAAGCGAAGTAGATTTTGGTTGTCTCAGTGATAATTCCTTATGACGTCTCATAAATCCATAAAACCATTTTTTTCCAGCAATGCATTTTGTTTTATTAAATCTATGAGGTAGTTTGTGCTTTTCTGCTAGTTGAAATGCAATTTTTCGGACGTCTTTTATTGTTAAACCAAAAAGCACTTCTTCAAACTTTAGAATATGTTTGACTAATAATGCCTCCATTTCTACATTAAAAACAATTTTTGTACCCATTTTTTTATGCAATTATTTGCGATTTTATTTGTTTGTCGAACATGTCTTAATAGAGTTGATTTATTAATGTTAAATCTTCGCAGGCATTCATTTAATCCAACTCCATCTTTGTAAGCCTTAATGGCCATTTCCATATCCTTTTCGGACCATTTACCATAATTGCCTCTCTTTTTCGATGAGATAATCCTAAAAATATTTTATGCTCTAGTATTTACTTCAAGAAAAAATAATATAGACATTTTTTAATATACTTATATAGAAATTTTCAATAAACTAAACTAACTCCCTCACACGTTTCCTAAATTGAACCGGTTCAATTTTAGAATTCAATACCAGGTTCAATTAAGGAAACAACACGAGTTTAATTGTAACTTAACCTAAAAATTATATTTACGGTTGTTTTTATTTGAAATTTGTAAGATATATCAAAAACACTATAACAAATATAACTGTGATATCATAAAGTACTTACCAGAATAAACCTTTTGTTAATGCCTTAAGTACGCGAAGTAAAATATTACAGTAAACACCACTACAATACAAACTACGCTGCCAGTAACCAATGCAAACTATAAACGGCACTGTAATGGAACGACTATAAGTTTTCGATCACAAACTTCAATAGTTGGCCAATCAGATGGTAGAAGTTGCCTCCCAAAAAAAATTATTTGCGTGGTTCAATTTAGGCGGTGGTTCAAATTAGGAACCTTCCCCTATAACTCAATTTGTAGCAATTCTGTGAAGTTATTCTTCATAGAAACAATTGCGTTTTCTTCTTTACGTTTCTATAAAATAGATAAATAACAAGTACACATTACTAACATGTAGGTTTATACCAATAAGAGTGTATGTAAATACAATAGTACGAATAAATATTCGATATGCACGTAGGGTTATCGCTATAAAGCGAAGCTACTGTTTTTCATCTACTATGTACAGATGAGAAAAACTTGGCATACTTGCGTTAGTCGCGAGAATTCTTTTAAAACTCGACCGTAAAACCCTATATAACGCGCACTTTCCTCCCAATCACGATTTGCACAGTGCACGAATTTACTGCGTGCAAGACTGTGCGAGACCGTCTTGCTGGCACACCAGTTTCTCACATATATCACATTTATCAACGACTGTGCGTCCTACGGAGTCAGGCACCGCGAATGGAGGACACTGTAATAACGTCTGCCGTCGATATGAATAACAGCGTAACGTTAAAAAGAAATCAGAAAAACGAGACTGCTTTTAATGTTTTAAGGATGAAGAAAAATGAAAATTTCGACATAATCTCCGTTCATCGAAATGATTAAACGTATATCTAATTAAGAATAATTCGATGCTTCAGTTTTATAGAGTTTAAGTTTTGAGATAATAACATCAAAGAAAATGTTTTCTTGTCTTTATATAACATTTTTGTGCTAAGGAATCTACAAATAATAAGGGGCATATTTAATTATTACTTTATGACGTAACAACAGTAAGCAGTAAGATTGGCTAAGATTTCCCAAAATTTCCAAACAAAAATTGAGTTGTTACATTGTTAAATCTTATGAAAATTTTATTTTGTAGTATAATTTACTTCCACAACTTCACTATTATCATTTTTATAATTTATTTTTATATTCATTTTGTTATAAAAACATTCAAAATTACAGAAGTTTATTCAACAAGAATTAACGTCAAATAAAAAAGGAATTATTAGTAATTCGTATTCCCTTTTATTGTTTTGGTCGCGTAGATTTTTTTAAATCATTCAAAATGCTGGTTCAATGGTATTTTCCTTACATAGCTCGAAGAAGTTCTTCCTCTTAGCAGCGGATAGAGTCTGGTCTTTTTTCTTAAATAATTTCGAACATCAATGAATTATGACCTAGCAGGTGAGACAATCTCTTCAGATCAAGCATTTCGTACATATACAGGCTGTCCCAGAAATAAAATGACGGAGTACCAGGTATGTAAAGTCCGAACAGAAACAGGCCCAAACATACCGCAATAACCAAGAAATTAAAAATTTAAATTTCTATGTTGTTTTTTAGATAAAAAAATTACATTACCGACCTGGCACAGAATGTATGTTTATAAATACACGTAAGAATGCTCATTTGTAAATAGAAACGAACACGCATTCATAGAAAAATATACTTTTATTTGTATAAAACGGGAAAAAAACGTTAAATCGTACTCATTCATACATATTTTTGCCAGATGGGCGACCCACTTTATTGCTGACAATAAAAGATTGTATTTATTCTTAAAATAGGAAGATTGTTGCTCTTTAATGTGTTTGTAGTCGGAAACAGCTGATTATTATTATTTTAGAATATTCAATAAATCGTAGTTTTTCTAGATTACAGTAAATATCAAGAATGTAATTATTTTTTTCTATCAGGTGTAAAATTAAAGTAATTAATGGTTTGATATTTATTATGAAGTATCTATTCCTCCTCCTTTTTTTTAACACAAGTAATATGGTGATCCTGAAAAGAACCGATTGTGAAAGTGAAGCAGGTGGATATTTTGTCCAGGGTCGGCGTAACGCCAATTGAATTCTTTATTATTTTTTTTCTGCCGTCTGCACACGAATAATCACTTGATATCTTGAGGATACGTTTTTACACAATCTAGCTTCCGATTTCTGCTACTCCATCTTTTTGTTTCTGGGACATCCTGTATATTTCGTTGACTATATGCGACTCCTCACTACCGTTGCCCATTTTGCCAAGATGTAAACTGTCCACTTTAAAGAAAACTTTTTTGCTTTTCTATATTGAAATTCATAATCCCTTTAATTTCGGTTATAACTTACGAGCATTTTTCTTTTATTTCTGGATTTTTGAAATGCAAAACAGATAAAGGGTACATATAAATTTATTTTAACTTTTAACGCAGTTGTCAAAATAAAATATTACGTTTTTATATTTCTAGTTTTCACTGAAAGAAACAACTTCCAATCAAATAGAGGAATGTTTAGTTTGGTGCTAACTTTAGAACAGCCCGTATACGTTATCAAAATTCTTTATGTAGTTTCAGATACCGTAAAATCTATTGTTGTTAGTAAGCATGTCGAACATTTTTAGCTAAATTACTAGTAATTATAAATCTAAATTCTTTGAGAACTCTTAATAGGGCAAATTCGCTAAGAAAAATATATCTCATAAACAGCAAGTAATAGGTATAGAGAATGTCAAAATAGTTTCATTTTAAATAAGAGCTTCTACCACAACAGCATTAAAAAAATATTACCATTCAATTTAAAAAAAGATAAAGTGGTGATCCTATATTTAAAACATCTATAGCCTGAAAATATATTTTTTGAAGATGTGTATAATCATACACAAAAAAATTAAAAAGTATTATATATTAATGGTTAGAACGTACATAGATGTACATTATACCTAGTAGGGACATAAATACTGTTACAACTTTGAACGCACCCCGTCGCACTAATTAACTGAACGCATCCTTATGAAACATATGATTTTTGACAGCCAACTGTTAGCTTGGTCATATGTGCAAAGAATTGGTATTTGAGTTTGTTGCTGATATAGAATGGTCCGATAAGGAAAATCGAATCGCAGTTATAGCATTGTATAAACGTATAAATGCAATATGTAGAAAGGAGATACTTTTGAGACGCTTGAACCACTCGTGATAAGCCGAATGTTTGTTTATCGTTTATCGGTGCATTAAGTTGTTTGAGGAAACTGACGACATGAAAGACCGCCTGCAATCCGGACGTCCTTGTACGGTACGTATCCCTCATGCCATTAAAGCAGTTAAGGTTAGAATTAAGCGGAATCCGCTCCGGAAGCAAAAAATTATGTCTCGTGAAATGAACATGACTTAAAAGTCAATGTGTCGTATTATCAAAAAAGAATTAGGACTTGAGGCCTTCAAACAACGTACAGGGCATTTATTGACTGCGACTCTTAAGAAAAATAGGGTCGTAAAATCAAAACGGCTCTTAGCGAAGTGCGCGGATGATCATCACAAAAAAATCCTGTTTACCGATGAAAAAACCTTTACCGTCCAAGAAAAATTCAATAAGTAGAATGACAGGATGTATACACGTTCATCTAAAGAAGCCACCGAATTAGTCTTACGGGTAGAAAAAGGTTACTACCCAGCATCAGTTATGGTTTGGTAGGGTGTTTCCTGTGATGGGGTTACCAATTTGCATTTCTGTGAAGAAGGCGTCAAAATATTTGCCAAAGTGTATCAGAAATCCGTCCTGGAAAGCATTGTGAAGCCACTAAACCCATTCCTCTTCCAATATCAGCCGTACACGTTCCAACAAGATTCTGCAGCAGCTCATAAGGTAAAAGCCACCCAGGCTTGGCTCCAAAACAGTTTACCTGATTTCATAAGCACCGAAGATTGACCATCGGGTAGCCCGGACCTGAACCCTTTAGATTAAAAATTATGCGATTATTATGAGGACATGGTATGCAACAAAAGATACAGCAATATTGACTCCTTGAAACAGGCCTTGATTTGAGCTGTGGCTACCTTTCCGATGAACTAGGTGCATGCAGCGATTGATGCTTGGTCGATGCGACTTAAGGCCTGCATTAAGGCTAAAGGCGGTCATTTTGAATGATCTTTCATTTTTTATATATCATTCATGTCTGCTAATAAACTAATAAAATTTGATCATAAATTGATTTGTACTTTTTATTTTATTGCGTAAAGGGTGTGTAACAGTATTTATGTCCCTACTAGGTAATACTGCAAGGTATGCATTATAAGACTGGTATACATATATTACTAAAGCTTACTGTGATAGGAGGGCACTCCCACGTCTGCATTGATGCCTTCGGGAGCTGGTCACACGGATGACATCACGAGGTCCCTCGACCAATCACGAGCCTGTTAGCCGGTCACGTGCGTGTGCGCGTCACAGAATCAAAGTGTGGGTGAGGGGGTACCCTTCTTGGTGGGGGTTGAAAGTCAAATTTAGACCCCTATCTTAAATAATATGAGATTTTGAGCCAGAAGTCCAATAGCTTATCTAGTGATTAGTCTTGTACTTTGAGCTCAACATAATTTGTTTACTCTTCTCGGATTTTTTGTCTATGATGGAGTAAACCAAGGGTTTCTAAATATTATTTTGGTGATGTATAAATTCGACAGCAAATTGAAAGAAATTCGCTTCTAAGATGTTTAAGTTTAAGAATGCATTTTTTCTTTAACAGAATTTAACATAACCCGGTTTGGGCAATACCGAGTAGAGTCCCGTATACCTGCGTTAAGGAGATATTACAAATTATAGATAGTTCAATAGCGTCCCGGGTTAGATAATCCCTCTAGATGACGATCCGCTGCGGGATACCACTTTAAGTAGAATTAGACTAATAAAATGAACTAATGTTAAGTACCTTGTTATTAAAATTTTGCAAATTCTTACTTGTTTAGAAATGCTCTTATGTAGTGGGGTTTTTCGTCGTAATTCTCATTGGCTAATTTATTTGTTTACACCCCCTAAAAATTTATTTGTTAAGTCCCAAACAACTTTGCAAATAATTAGTTTCTGTTTTGACTTTAAACAAATCAGTGCGACAAGTATAAATTTATTTGTTAAGTCCCAAACAATTTTGCAAATAATTAGTTTCTGTTGTGACTTTAAACAAAGCAGTGCGACAAGTATGAGTTCTTTAAAGTTTGTGTTGAGTGAACGTGGTAAAGAATTAATAATTTTGGATAATTATAAATATCGTTTCCATAAAAAACTAACTGGTGATGTGAAACGGTGGAGTTGTTCCACATCTTCGCGACAGAAATGTCCGGCATATTTGAAAACAGAAGGCAACTCCAATGTTCTTGTCGCACTTGTTGACAACCACAACCATGAGCCACTTTCCGAACGAATTATTAACAGAAATGTGTTCAGCAATTCTGTAAAACGAAAAGCCACAGGATTTGAATGAAAAACCGATGAAAGTAATACACGCGGAATTAAGAAAAGGAGATTTCAACACATTAACAACTGCTGATATTCAATGTATCCGAAGCAATTATGACCATGCTCGTCGGACACATTTCCCTAGACTTCCTAAAAATTTAGCGGAAGTACACGAAGTCTTAAAACTATATCCAATGACGACAAATAAAGAAGAGAATTTTTTGACCGTTAACGATTCAGATAACAATATTATAATGTTTTCGAGTCGAACCAATTTAGAATTTTTGGCAAGTTTAAAAACAATATACTTAGATGGAACTTTCGATTTTTGTCCAAAATTTTATACGTAATTATTCACTGTACATGGGCTTAAAAATGATCATTACGTACCGCTAGTATTTTTTCTTTTATTAAATAAACGCGAATCAACGTATCTTCTGGCACTACAATATTTGAATGAAGAAATAGAAAAATATGGAAAGAAATTGGTCCCTACAAAAGTTGTATCAGATTTTGAAGAAGCAATACAAAAAAGTGTACTGAAGACTTGGACAAATGCTGATTTAATTGGATGTCGTTTCCACCTTGGACAGTCTTGGTAAGTATTTCAAAGTATTTTTTTTTTATTGTGATTCTGTATAATTCACTGGCGCTGACGAAGGAACATTTTCTTATAGGTGGCGAAAGATCCAGGAATTAGGATTGTCAAGTATTTATAAAGATAAGAAGTCGGACGTAGGAAAATATTTAAGATACTGTTTTGGTTTGCAGTATTTACGCCCATCAGATGTTGGGGACTGTTTCGCTATTGACTTGGGTGCCATCCAGCCTGCAGATGCAAGAGTGGTACAGTTTAGCGACTACCTTGTTGATAATTACATTTCCGAGTCATCTAGGTATCCTCCACATGTATGGGCCGAACAATCAAGTAGCACAAAGAGAACTACAAATGTTTGCGAAAGCTTCCATTCGCGTTATAATTCGTCATTTTATCATACACACCCTCATATTTTTCAATTTATTCGAGTGTTATTAGACTTTCAAAGTGACACGTACATCAAAATTAGAAGTATTCAAAATAATATTAAAAAAACATACTCGTCACAAACAAATGAAAATAAGAAATTCGTAAACCAAAGAATATGGGAATTAGAGAATAACAAAATAACCACACTGGAATTTGTACAATTAATGGGAAATCGATTTTATAAGCACTAATACTTTCAGGCATTTTTATTATATTTTAATATTATATAATATAATATATAATTATTTTTTTTATAAATAATATATATTTTTTTAATAAAGTAAAGAGGTCTCTTGTGTAAATATTAGATTGTATTGTTTGTATAAATTATTGTGTACGTATATGTACATTGTGTAATAAATTACTTGCAGGAATGCTGTTTTTCCAATGAATATTTGTACCAAATAAACAAGTTTATGTTTCTTGGATGTTTAATTATTGTGTACACCTGAATTCGTTAAGTAAATCTGGTAATCGCCTATAATAAACATTACAGTACATAACCTCGGGACGCTATTGAAGAATCTCTCGGACGCTATTCGACAATCTTTTCCAGGTAAGGTATTAGCTGGGACGCTACTCGACATTACCGCCCGGTTTATTTGGGCCATTTAGCTTATTGGGGCTCTCACCTTGACTACTTTGCGTCTCACTACCATTATTGTAATATTTTATTCAATCAAAAGTAATTAAAATGTCACCTTCTTATCGACTATTTCATTTTTAAATAATGTCCGAAAAACTACTATTGTCACTGTAATGCTAAAGAGACAACGCAAAACCATTCTTGTTCTTTTTGTGAATTTCATAAACCTGACAGACGCTGCCAGAGACGCCTAAGAATCCCTTATTTCGTAATTTATTAAAGTGTTTTGACATCGTACCGTTCATATTTTATTGTTTTCGTAGCCATTGTAACCTCGAGAATATACCCAACAGTAGTGCGCGTTTCTTCCGTCTTCGGAGTGGTAAAAAATATCTCGTTACGCGAATAGAAAAACCTATAAAAGAAGAACGTCTTCAGTGGATGATGAGTGTTACTGTGCAAGTGCAGATATACCTATTTTACTTTTTGCAGTTTGCAATGGTGGACCATTAATCATCCGCAACTAATTATTTCGGTTTTGTTATAATTTTGTGCAGGCGTTCACAAGATGTTTTTCACAGACGTGTTAATTTACTTTATTGATTGCACCGGTTACGCTCTCTGATTTCTAGTCAACATATTTCACGAATATCTAACGTCGTTTCATTCTAAATATATTTGTTTATGCAACATTACGCCATACGTAAAAATAAATAACATAAATGTAGCGTATAATAATAGACACTTATACCCAAATTACGTTGGTCAAAATCATTTTTGTTTGACAAATACCAATAATTATACTTAATGCAGTTTTTTAACGTGTTTTCAAATAAGTATTTCGAAATTCTCCAACACCCACAGTTTTATTGTTATATTAGTTTTTCGAAATATTTTAAAACGTTTTTTTGTCCATACGTCCATTATCAAATAATGCTTCTAGAGCATTAATAAGATGGAACCAAATGAAGAAAAGCAAATGGTACAGTCACTACTATTGTGCAGGTTTAGACATGTATAGATATCTACAAATGTGTTCTGCTAGTGTAGCATACATTCAACAGAACGTCGCCAGTTGTGAGATAGCAGTGAACCAGTAAACACGTCATTGAGGTGATCCATTCATGTGTCCGAATTTAATGTGTATTACATATTTACAAATTTATTTCTGTTAATTAGTCGTTAGTTACGAAATACTAAAAGTTTGCTTAAATCGTCCTAACAACTATTGTTAAATATGTCGTAAAATGACGCTCAAATTCATAGGCGAAATCTTAATCTATTAGTAAAAAAGTTTATGAACTTTATTTTGGGTGTAAACTGATGGACCACACAAGGGCATGGACTTCACGTATTCGATGTTTATCTTGTTCTAAGCCTCTTAGGGGCATAAAACAATGGTACACGCCACATGCCTTTTGCTATCCCTATGAATTGGAAGGTACCCAAAGATCACTCCTGCGAATCTTATTTCTGCTCAATAAAAATTAATAAGGATTATGTCAAAATCAAAACATACAATGGTGTACCCTAACATACATCTGCAGTCAGACCAGTCCACACTGCGAAGAATTGGCCATACCAAAGCCTCCAGAACATTAGATGAAGAGACCGCAGATTCTGATAGAAGTACGGACAAAAAAGAAACCGATTTTGGTGTAACAACTTTTGAAGCAAGCTGTTCATCTAAACCTTATTTATTGACAGAAGAAGAACTTAACGTTCTTCTCATACGAGATTTAAAGCTATATAAAGGACAGGTTGAAATGTCTGGTACCCGGCTAAAAGGACGGAATCTTTTTTAAAAGAATACAAAGATATGTAGATATCGTAATGGTTATTCTCTTACTTGCAGTGTTGTACTAGACATTTGGTATTGAATATAACCCAACAGAATGACGCTTGTTTATTGTTTCCTCTTAAGTTAAAGGCTGTGCTTCTGTATAACGGCAATAAGTTCCCATCATTACCTGTAGCTCACTCTGCTAGTATGAAAGAAAGATATAAAAACTTTAAATTTGTAATGGAAAAGCTTCAATATGCAGTGTATGAATAATATTTGTAGTGATTTGAAGGTTATTTCACTTATTCTTGGTCTGCAGCATAGCTGTACTAACTCTGTTGTTTTTTATGTGAATGAGATAGTAGGAATAGAGAAAATCACTTCTTTAGACAAGAATGGCCTAAACGCGAATCATTCACTTCTGGACAGAAAAGTGTGAAACACGACGCATTGTGTAATCCTAAAAATGTGTATCTACCTCCGTTACATAATTAACATTAAGGAAGAATTTCGTTAAAGCCACGGACAATATTCCTATTTTCATGTACTTAAAACAAAAGTTTCCTAAAATTAGTGATACAAAAATTTAAAAAAAAATAATTTGGGAGTCTACAAATACGATCACTAATGCATGATAAAATGCTTGAGGAATTACTGAATTCACTGGAGACAGAAGCTTGGCAAGCATTTAAAAATGCTACTACGGAAAATTATCCTGATATTGTCACGGATCTTATAACATCTTATAAAAACCTGGGTTGTAATATGTTCTTT
Organism: Amphimallon solstitiale; assembly: GCA_963170755.1. NCBI lineage: Eukaryota > Metazoa > Arthropoda > Insecta > Coleoptera > Scarabaeidae > Amphimallon > Amphimallon solstitiale. The sequence goes on along the minus strand of OY720681.1, from coordinate 45,692,837 downwards.
AAAGTACATTTCCTGCACTTGCACCTAAATTTATTCCTGAAGAATTTGGCGCAGTGAGCGATGCGCACGGGGAACACTTTAATCAGCAAATTTCAGCTATGGAAGAGAAGTATTAAGGCAAATTAAATCCTAATATGCTGGCCAGTTATTGTTAAATCATCTCCACATGCGAAATACAGCAGAAAATTGTCATTTTTTATTTTTCGATGGGTCAGCATTGTGTAGTTAAGAATGCAGGCAGTTTTAAAATGTTTGAAAAAGCTTTACTCTGGGAAACCGTGCATCATGAGGAAAAACCGATATCATAGTGAATTCAGGAGAAAGAATACTATCAAAATCACATATTTTTCTTTTTGAGACAAAGAAAAGTTTATTTTTTGTTTCTCAGTGTTAAATGTGCTTTTTTCAATACATTTAACTATTATTCTGTAAATAACTAATTGTGGTTAAAGTGTTTATGTTTAGAATCTATTTGTTTTTTGTTTGAATATGTGACTTTATAAAAAAATAAACATTTAATTCACAAATAGCTTTATCCTACGGCTGTATTCTAATATTTTTCATGTCACCTCATTTAACTATCTAGAATTTAAAGTAATGAATCAAATAAATTCACATTCTATATTCAGCTACTCAACAATTGTTTTGTTACACATACTGAAATGTTTCTACATAGCTTTAATCTAGTTATAAATATAAACGTGTTACGCCATGAGATAAACAATATACAATGATAAAAGAGTACGTGGAAAAATCTCCAACAGATAATAAATTGAATACATACATATATAAATTGAAATTCATATATACACGCATAAAATTGATGCACACTCTGCTCTAGAGTCCGGCATTCCAGCTACCAACGCACGGACACGTGTTTCGATCTTCATGATCTCTTCAGCGTGCGAACGTGGGTTGCTAAAATGCCAAATGATCTCCAAATCTCCCGCAATATCATCTCTTTGCATGACAAATGCCTGTGAGAAAATCTCGGCGACACCTGCCATGCAAAAGCAACGCGTCAGGGAGATGTGATCCACCGATAACTAAGTTATCATTTTAGATCACTGCAGATATATGTGTGCATCAGAGTATCTCGCCAATAGGTGACGTACCGATATGCAATGATAAAACACGAAACACGTGTCCGTGCGTTGGTTGCTGGAATGCCGGACTCCAGGGCAGAGTGTGCATCAATTTTATGCTTGCATATATAAATTTTAATTTATATATGTAGGTATTCAATAAACAATATTTATTGTTAAAGCAGTTATGCCACATCATATTTAGTGTTGGTAGAACTATATTAAACTTTCTAGAAGAAACTTCCCGTTCTGAAAGGAAGTTATGATTTTGATATATTTTTTTTTATGTTGTTTGGAATTTATAAAAGCTGTAGCATCTAGAATGCGAAGGAGATTTATCTTGAGCAATCAAACGAATAACATCAAATAAGAATAAAAAGTGATAGTTAAATAGTTAAATATGAAATTTTAAATACTAGAATGTTATTATTAATTGTTTGAGCTATTATATTTAGATAAGTGTTTATTAAAACGAAGGATTGCAGTGAATTGTTATGGATAGTCGAGACTTTGAGGATTTATATGAGAGTTGAAGGTATTTATTTTCACTAGTAAAGGAAACTCATTAATGGATGATAACATAAGCGTTTGTGCAAGCAATAAACGTGTTGGTGTATACGGAAGGTGATGCGATTGAGCGTGAATATGCACAAGTCTGTCACCAACGTCACTACTCAAAGAGAGTTACAGGTTTGATTTAGTTTTGGCAAGTGGCTGTGTAAATTGCATTTGTACTCACTGGTATCTTAATAGGTGCCAGAGGGTGGACATCCGATTGCCCTGCGTGAAAACATAATGGGTAACTCTATATACATACTAACACGTAACACAGGACTATTATTTAATTAAATTCTTAATATAACAAGTTTGTCATCATTAAATCATGCTGGACTGTATATGCTGAATTGTCTATTCTACCTGGGCAATTATTACATGGAATATTTGTTTATAAGAACAGGATACGGATATAAAACTAAATTTCATTACAATGAATACTTTAATATAATCTAAGTTATTCTGAGAATTGCGAATTTACATTGCTTTCTATATTGCCAAAGGACTAATAAAAGTTGTCCTTGTATAACGTTGATCTTTACAGAGTTTTTCAATTATTGAACAAAGAAATAGTTAACATGATATAATGGTTTAAATCGTCAATTTCCTAGGTATCCTCCGTAATCAATACCAACATTTTTATTTCAGAAAACCTAACAAATTTGAATTACAAGAATAAAAATCAATTTTATCTTAATATACAATTTACATTAAATAGGTTCTTTCATTATTATTAGTAAATTTTTTGATAGATAAAAAGGAGGTTTCAAAAACCATTGGAATGATTATATATTAGGCAAATATACATCTTTTATTGAAATAATTTTATTTCTTCTTACTTATTACAGATTTGTTTCTTTTATTTCATTGAAAGCATTGTTCCATAACGTGTTTATCTTCTTTTGAGAAGATGAAATGAAATGAGATTATTATAAGCGCTCTGCATGCACTGATTTACCTGGGCAATCTTTCCATTATATTTAATTAAAATAGTTTACGGTAGATAACAAAAAAAGGGAAACAGAAAATTTTAATTAAATTTCATGCATGTAAAAACAATACTAAATATCAAGACTTCAACATTCTTTCTCCTTCTTGTAATACATGCTGATTTGTGTTATTAAAATAATTAATAATTATTATACATACACTAAATAAAAAAATATTCTGAAATGGCAAAAAGAACCGTAAAATGAAAAATATTATTTTCATTATTGTTGAATTTGACGTAAAGTGCGAATGGGAAGAAACGTTGGCAATTTTAAGTTGGTATGGAATTACGTCATTTTATTTAAATTGCAAAACTTTAAAGTTTCATAATAAATTTTCTCTTTTACAGAGGTTTTAATGTCCATTTACGAAAATCATATGTGGCTAACATAATGGTTAGCGGAAAGTTGGGCCATACAGGGCCACAAGGCATGACTGGGACATCGTGTTATCTAAAAAAAAAAAACGCTTTCTATCTATCAAATAATAACTGAACTAATATCGACCAGTACTGTTATATATGTGTTGTAAGGCTGAGAAAGTTAATAATCTAGAAAATGTAATGCATTTTCTTTTGGAAAACAAAAATGTTTTTCTAAAATATAATTAGTAAGGATATAATTTAATAAATTATATTAGTATATGAAAAGAGCACATGGTATGCAATCCATCAAGTGTGAAATATGTTCACCATACCTGCACCCATCAGGCTTCAATTTATTTGTCAACAAACTAATAATATGCTTATGAGTTATCTTGGCACAGCGGCAAATATAAAGACAATAACAAATAATAAGATGACAATTTGAAAGCAAGCTGTCATCTAAAATGTTTCAATGACTAGCAAGGGTAAAATGTACACAATTCCTTACACATTTCTAGTTTATATTATATCTTGCTAGTTATTGAAACTCTTTAGATGACAGCTTGCTGTTAAATTGGCTTTGTAATTGTCGATGCGCCAATATAACTCATTGCTTTTAATACATTGTTGTATATAAATATAGATATAGATATAAACTCATTGTCAAATATATGTTACAGTTTTTTTAATAGTTATTGGTGTGTTGTTAAACCAGGACCATCTGATTGACCCACTTGATTGCTACGTGACAACCCTATTACTATTATTACATTACCTATTCTTTTAATTTTGCAGTTGCGTCGCTATTATTGTGTGGTGTTACTGAATGCCTATATTTGATAAATCAATACCATTTGATGATATTATTTTAATACATTTTAATTTTTTGCATTACATTATAATAGTCATTGAAACTTTTTAGATGACAGCTTGCTGTCAAATTGCCATTTTATAGTGCCTCTAGACCAAGATAAATACCTATTCACTTTTAATACATTTATATATATATGTATATACATCTATTTGGTTCTTTACCACAATATTCTATTTAGAGTTGTTTTCTTTCTTGGGTATGTGGTTTTTATTTGAATTAAATGTAACACATTTTTCTTAACGTTTCGTTATATTTAATAACTTTTTCAAAAGACACATAACATATAACTGTAAAAAACAATTACAAAAATATCAGATTCTTCGTTACAAACATGACTTACAAAAACAATAATATATTATATAATAATGTGATGACAGTTTGCTGTTAAATTGGCTTTGTATTTGCCGCTGCGCCAATATAACTCATTGCTTTTAATACATTGTTATATATAAATATAGATATTGATATAAACTCATTGACAAAATTAACGCACCACCGCATATATTTTGTGTTATTTCAAAATAATGATGATTATTAGGCTAGAGATATATTAGAAATGATCCACATTAAAAAAGAAAAGCTCTCAATAAACGACCGAGCAGACATAACGAACTTATCAAATGTGTATCACTCAATAATATAAAATTAACAAAAAAATATGTTGACAAAGTAAATTCTATACGGATTAAATCTTATATTTCAAACCATGTATACTATAAACTTTTAAAAATAGAAGAAACATATATTTTACAAATAAAAAGCAATAACAGGTACATCTGGCAGACATATCGAGGTGAAGCTTGTAGGCAAAAGTATAATTGAATATATACACTATACGTATATAAAATAAAACAATTCTTTGTATATATAGCATTTATAATTCTTCATTTTTCAAACTAATAATTAATAGAAAAGCAAATGACACAAACACAAAAAAAAGGGAAAAAAAAGAAAACCAATAGATACGTGTAAAACGTAATTGAAAACAAAATGTTTTCATAATTAATAAGAATTGACGAAATGAAATTTAAGGTAAGTTGCCCGTTGCCACACATTATTATATAATATATTATTGTTTTTGTAAGTCATGTTTGTAACGAAGAATCTGATATTTTTGTAATTGTTTTTTACAGTTATATGTTATGTGTCTTTTGAAAAAGTTATTAAATATAACGAAACGTTAAGAAAAATGTGTTACCCTTAATTCAAATAAAAACCACATACCCAAGAAAGAAAACAACTCTAAATATATGTATATATATATACCGTGCGTTCATGATGAAAGGAACAAATTCGTTTAAAACTCAAGTAATTATTTTGCAGGAAAACGCTCGGACAGGTCGATTAGTATTTTTAGTTGTGATTTTTTTGACATAAGAAAATTATATACAGGCTGTCTAAAGAAGAACATATGCAGCAATCATTGTTTCTTTTTAAATGGAACAAACTGTATATTATGCCATATGTGAATTGTCAACACTTTTTGTGTAACATACCATATCCCCAAAATCAGCGGTTTTCGGAATAATGAGGTTTGAAATGTGATAAATTAAAAAAAATATATGAAAATCGATTAATTTTTGTTGAAGGTAAAATTTGCAATACCAGGTTGTTTTCGTTGGCTTTTAAAAAAATGTTCAAGGTGTCCTTGTTCGATGTAAACATTTTATTTCATTACCTATGTGTATTTTAATTTATCACAAAACTCATTATTCCGAAAACCGCTGATTTTGGGGATATGGTATGTTACACAAAAATGTGTTTAATGTGTTTAGAATTCACCCTGCAATTCAAAAATGGCATAATATACAGGCTGTTCCATTTAAAAAAACCAATGATTGCTGCTTATGTTCTTCTTTAGACACCCTGTATATAATTTTCTTATGTCAAAAAATTCTAAACTAAAAATACTAATCGACCTGTTCGAGGGTTTTTCTGCAAAATAATTACCTGAATTTTAAACGAATTTGATCCTTTCATCATGAACGCACTGTATATATATTGTACTAGTAATAGAGCTACTAACAATAGTATACTGTAAATAATAAAGTCCCACGTTGGGCCAGCCAAAATGTACTCGTAATAAGACTCTGTATATTGTATTCTGATGGCTACAAATGCTACCACAATTTAGGCAACCAAATGTACTAGTATTATGTAAAACCACAAGTTTGAATGCTAAATGAAATAATATTACTGTATGAATAATAATTGTACACTTTATTCTATTTTTATAAACATCGGCTTAGCTCACTTAATTTAAATATCAATTAATTTTACTTCTTTTGATATAATTTATTACACTGTTAGTACTATACTAACGTACGACTTTGTTGAAATGGTGGGTTCGTTAGAAAATCTATGTCAATGATTCTAACCTAATTTTTAAAGAATCTATTACAATACTTTTTAACCATAAACAAATCTTAAAGTATTACTTCTTGATGTCTCTGGGTGTGTGTTTTGGTCCGTTCCTCTGGGATCTGTATTTAAATCAAATATCTCACATAAACATGTAAGTATTGCTATGTCTTTTATCATTTATATCTGTCAAATGGACATTTCGATATGTATTCTTTCTTTTTCAGAATATTTTTTAACCTGAACTAAAATTCTCATTCTATCTACGAATATACTTTTACAACTCTATCAATGAAGAAAAACGATAATAAATTTACACGTGTATTTTGGTGCATAAGCAATTTTCAAAGTACAAATTAGTTTACTCAAAAACAACTACAAAAGATGTGCTTAATAAAAATTGTTTAATGGCATTAAAACGTTCTATTCATTTACGGAAAATGACATAACCAAATATTAGTATTTGAAGGTGAGTAATGTTTATATTCTGACTATGTTTGGCTTGAATTAATAATGTGCTTTTCAGTATTTAATATCTATAATATTTACTATATTAATCTTGATAACCTACTTAACATGTTGTCAAATTACTGTATTGATAATATAGCTTATTATTTTTTGTATTCAAACTATCGTATTCTATTTATTTTAAATGTGATCAAAACTGGTTATAGATTAATTTCCAATATCATATATAAATTTTCAATACGACCTTTGTTTACAAACGTGATATTTCTATGAGCACGTCAAAATGCTAATGTATTCCTCCTTATAGATGATTACTGCATCGATAAATACCATCTCTTTGAAATGTTAGTCTAATCATGGAAGTACAATCCTCTCAGCACTTCAAATTGTTCAAACATCTAGAAGTGGACTATTATTGCTGACTGCCACCTTTAGAAATGATGTTCGATGTATCCTGAAATAAAATGCACTTTCCGAAATTGATGTTCTGGACTGGAAACTCTTTCTGCAACTATTCTTTTCCTAATGGTTCATCAACAATGGTTAATCTTGCTTTATAAGAAAATATTTCTATGAAACATATTCTATCAACTTCGGTTTGTTATTGGAATCACCTGCCTGGACTATACTTGATTTTGCGTCTTCCTTTCTTATCAATCACGGTGTGCTACTGGAAAATCCTCCTATTGGTCCGGATTCGTATATTATAAATTACAAAATAAGTTTTCTCTTATATTCCAAAATCTTCTTTATATATATTATGTGCCTGTAATATATGTTGTACACTTAATATCCTATTAAAATATCTGTAATTGGCTTTTCGCTCCAAATATGATTAGAAACTATCAAAAATTATTTAGCTGTGTAGATATATTCAATATTCTAACTTTTATTACTCAAAACTCATATAATCTGTGCAGTTTTCAATGTTATTCAAGCAACATTGAAAATACACAACCGCACGTTCTTAGAATAAAAATTAATCTCCTTATTTATTTCGAAATTTCCTTGACGATCTTTAATATTTTTCAATTAGCCAATCAATTTTTCCCACATACTTTTAATATTCAATATAACATTTTCTATACTCTTTAAAAACTATTTATATCCATTTTACCTTTTAAAACACATTATTTAATCCATTCTATATTTTAAAAACTTAATTCCAATGCTTTATTTCACATTTTCAATGATATTTAAATAATATAATCTATTATATGAACTGTCAGAATCAAGATGTCACATCCGTTTATTCAAAAATTGACCGCTAATCTTAATTCAGATTTTGTTATACTCAAATTCCAAAACATTCTTATATTTTACTTTACATTTTAACGTTCATTAAACAATCTTGTACAAAATCATAATACATAACATTTTTCAATAATTCTAATATCTTTAATTTCTTCCTTTCAGAATACACAATAATTATATAGAAGAAAGAAATTTGAACGTTCCAACAATATACAGGATGGAAACTAAATACAATACTTCAACACACCATTTAATTCTGTAAATATCAATTATTTAGTCAATCTTGCTAACTTTTAAATAAACATTAAAGACACTACAAATACTAATCTTATCAGAACACAACACAAAATAAATATATTATATTATATGGTATGGTAAAACAAACCATGTCAATACATATAGGTATATATCCCACATACTCTAAGGTACAAAGGCGCAACGCTTTACACAATAGATTTACGTTTTATAACTCAACATTTAAATATACTTTCTTCTAGTTTAATTAATTACAAGTTATTTCCTTTTTTCGTCTTTCAACAAAAGTGTAACGAGATTATTGTGTCTACACATAATAAATAAGACATAATTAACTCATAATAAAGATGTTTCTTATGAATCGTACAGCCTTTTGCATTATTCAACGCGAGAGGAGAAAGAAAACCGCCACTTACACTGTACTTATATACGGTATATACATACATACGTGCTTACGTTCTGCATTCTTTTATTTTATTTCTCCTGCGGGCAATTGAACGAATCAGTCGGGTTATTAAACGTAATAAATTTAATAACACGATTATTGAACAAAAAGTATACGCGGCGATTAATTACTAAATATATAGCTAGGAGCGTTTCAGGTTACTTTCACGGCGTTAAAGTTATCCGTTTACCCGGGATATGTAAATTTACACTCGTAATTGATACTTCTTCGTGATAATTGATACTCTTTCCCTTTCCTTTTACCATTTTTCCTCATCAGTACGAACGAATGTGGGCATACGACCTGTAATTTATATATTAAGTACATTCAAATTAGGTGAAACATACGTGTAAATTGATGGTATTAAATTTGAAAAAATAATCTAGAATGAGTGGAATTTTTAAGAAATATTCCCATTTGTCTTTGTCACTTAAAATCACAGTAAAGCCTCAGTTTAGTGTGATTATCACCGTCAAAACTCATCCCTTTCTGTCGAGATATAATTAGCTGCAAATTGCAACATTAGAAAATGATTTTTCTTCTTACCCAGTTCACGAATTATAAATTGGAACATTCTGTTCTTATAACAAAAAAATTAAAAAACTGGAATATCATTCGTTTCGATTTTAAATGTATTCTGATACCGTTTTAAATCTGTAGCAACATCACTTTTTTTTACTAAACCTTATACTTGCTGTTTCGCCCAAAACTTATCGCTTCCAGATGTATTCAAATCATATTGTATGAATAGATTCATTTTTGTAATGAAACGGACGAATTACGTCATAAACAACGTCACTGTGTTGTCGTAGCAATGTTGACAGATTGCGCTGCTTTCAGCAAGCTTTTGTATGGAATTAATCTGAAATTAGGTTTAGGGACATTTTAAAATATTAGCAAATACCATTAATATGTATTAAATTATTAGACTAAGTACAATATGATCATATATTTCTACCCTCTAGAAGGCTATGAAATTATTTCTTGATTTACTCCACATCTTAACAACATTTGTTCACCAAAATCCTGTTTTCCAATTTGCTTATTATAATATGCTTTAGATTTTACATATTTCCCAGACAAGCTCTATTGATTTGAATATGCAATAATATGGTTGTAGTCGTACAACTGTATGACCCTGTTTTTCTCTTAATACATCAGCAATATATTTCTTTTCTGGTTTATTACTAAAACATGAAATCTTACTATAGTAAATGAAATACATACCCAAGTGCATACCGCTTGACTAATAATTCGACCTTTAATAAATTATCTCCACCTGGTATATTACGGCTTTTTAATCACTCTCTTAAGTGAGAATTCTTGGGACATTTATCATAAAACGCTATGATAATTAGCATTATCCATAACAATCACAGTTGCTCTTCTAGTTTACACAACAGTTCATTTTTAAACCAATTTAAGAAATTGTTTCTATCCATTTCACCATGGCAATCAGGATTACTAGTATTTGGAGAAACTACTAAAAACGTATCGTTAATAAAACAGTATACAAGTAACTGCATGATTGACTATAAACCTAAATGGAAAACAATACTTGTATTATTTGAAACACGTTTCAACTTTAATGCAGAGCATTGCATCTTGCTGCTTACTTTCCACTTTCGAACACTTTTATGACTATCCTCTTGCCATGTTCTTGTTACGTACCATTTTGAAAAATCCAAGTCTCATTCAAGTAGACACAATCCATTGGATTTTCAGTTTGCACATTTATTCATATAGTTTCTTAGAAAATCAGTTTGAGCAAGAGCAATATGTGTTTTTCCATTAATCCTTTCAGAGGACAGTCTTCCTTATATTTGAAACCAATATCTGCTAGTACTCTACCAAGAAAATCAATAGAACCGTCAAAGATATAATATTATGACTCTCCTTTGGCAGTGACAATATCGAATCTCTTGTAAAGTGTTGTTCTAAACTGACATAATTAATATTATAATACTCTTTTTATTTTAATTGAGTTGTATAAAAACAGTAGTACTGTATTTAAACAGATCGTATATAGCATCGCCTATTGTTGCTTTTGTTACAGGAGTGACATCACGTACAGGTCTTTTCCTGGGACGTGACTTCGGTGGGCATCATATTGTTCACGTGTCTTAGAAATACTGCTGACAGATTCAACGCAAATATTTAAAGCATCTGCAACCCTCTAAAATGATGACATTTTATTTGAGGTTATTACAACAAAAATGTATCTACATACTTCACGGTATGTATAGTTGTCAATAGTAAAATACCACCACTATCCCGTTCACGTTCGAAATATGTAATCAAAGAGCTAATGAACTCCCTGTAGACTGTTGAACGGCTTAGGCATCATTAGTTCTAAAATGAACTTTTACTGATAATACTACCAATATATACTGCAATAAAATAACGAAAATAACAACAACCGAAACCTGTAATATTGTCAAACAATGCTGCAAATGATTCATAGTAACTAAACTAATCCTGTAATTATTATTATGTAATATAATTATTCTACATTAATGAAATTAATAATTTAGTAATGTACGACTAGTTAATTATATTTGATAAGTGGGAAACACTGAATTCTGTAATTATTATTGTAAAATAATTATGAATACGATACTCAAAATTAATATAATATTTATCTGAACTTTATATACAGCGTGTCCAAAACACATACCGACAAACTTTAAGGGGCGGTTAGTGACATTAAAACAAACATTTTTGTTTAATAAACATATGTCCGCACATGGACCATATTAACATAAAATAGGAAAAATAGTTTCAGTATTATTTTACAAAAAAAAGTTTAGGAGGACATTAATAAATCAGTTTTTGTTCATGTTAGCCTTTGTTTTATTGATAAATAAATAATGCATTAAAAAAATTGTTGAAAATGTCGGCCATTAACTTCAAGGGCAAAAATCCAGGGGGTTGAGATCAACAGAACGCGCAGACCTGGCCACGGGACCTCCTCTTCCAATTAATTTGCGGGAAAATTGCTGGTCCAGATACTGGCGGACCAAAATGTCGAGGTACCTCATCATATTAAAACCACATGTTGTTTCTAATGTTTAAAGGAACATTTTCCAACAACTGACCTAAAACATTATGCAGAAAATTCAGATAAATATTTGCGTTTAAACGAGCAGGCATCAAGTAAACTATTAGATTCTCTCCAACAATACTACTATATATATATATACTATTAACACTAAATTGTGGGTGGTGTCTTCTAGAGACCACAGCATGACGATCTTCATCATGCCAAATGTAACTGTTTCTACTATTAAGAAAACCATCGCGTGTGAAACATGTCTCATCAGAAAACAATACTACTTAATCGAAATCAGGATCGTGGTGACCCAAAAACCATTGGCAAAAACAAAATCATTGCGGATAATCTTCAGGATTTAAAGTTTGTACGCATTGCAAATGGTAAGGATAGAAAAGTTGGTCATGAATGACATGGTGTACCGTCGACTTGGAGGTTCCCCAATGGTGTGCAATTGTTTAATGAATGACAGTGGCGTCCAACTAAATCAAGAATTACTTTTGTTATTTGAATATGATTTAAAATCTTTTATTGCTCTACAAGACAAACGGCTCTTTTGCGGACATATCGCCGTGGTCCTTGCATATTTAAAAATAAGAATAATATTAAGAATTAGTTTAAGTGTTTGAAAGGAAAGAAATCGTAATATCAAACTTGTTTATATTAAAATTTTAACATCATGCAATACAAATAACACAAGAGTATGATGGATTGCATATATTTAAATATGGGGGATTCAAATATCAAATGATTTTACTGTTACATTATAGGTTAGATAAGTATTAAAATTAAGTATTATATAGGTACAAAATAAAGACAGAATAAGTCTAAGCTATATATATTTATTTTGTAGAAAAGATAAACAGGAGGTATGGTTTGTGTACACTGAAAAGCAACCTAACTTTTCACAAGGCGTGAAAATAGCATTGAATATTTTAAATAATGGACCTTTGTTTAAAGCAAACAATAGAGAAAGAGTCACGTTGAGGGATGAAACGGTAAAGAGAATGAGTCATTTAAACGCGGTCGAACTATATGAACAAGGTCAAATTCGTTTTGCACGAGACAAAAATATGACAGAATAAATAATGTGAAATAAACGTGCACAATGTGACAAATTTTATAAGAGAGATTTTAATAAATCATGCTTAAAGAATATAAAAGTTACCTCAAACTTATGACTATAAATAAAAAAGCTTATAAGTTAAATATTCTAACATGATATGGTCAGCAATAATGTTTTATATAAACAACAGCTGAATGAATAAAAATATATATTCATGAACTTGTATGTGTAGCACAAGAGTTTCATAGACTGTGGAAATCTTGTATGGTTTTGAGACCTACAAAGAGAAATATAGTATAAACTTTGTTTACAGTTTCTTGCAGATAAATGTATTACTGTGGGAAAAGTCCTGGGTAGAAATGAAAGACGACGTAATGGGCTCGACAAATCGTTGTAATGTGAGTGATATGGGAAGTAGAATTTCTGTCATCTGCAATGTGTTTCCGATTTTGCCTAGTGCAGAAATTTCTAAAAGAAAATTAAGGATTATGTTAGCGAATGGGGGAAGAAAATATGTAACAAATAATGAGAAAACAATAAGTTTATAAACAAATAGAAGGAGAAACTGTATTAAGAAAAGTACACCTACCGTTGGAGATACAGAACAATTTAGGGAAAGACTTTTAAATAAGCAAACGGTTCGAAGTGTTAACGTTTGGTGGATGAACTGTCAAAGACAATATGTGCGTGTGTGTTAGTGTGACAACGACAACTTGCAGAAAATGAACAGCAGAGATTTCACCGAAGATGCTTCAATACCAACCTAAAGTTTAGTTAGAAAGAGGGTGCAATGAATGCCGTTGTTCTTTTGTTTCTCGTATAAAATTCGAAAGCAGGAATGAACATGAATTAATTCTTATTTCGACTTCGAAGAATAAAGACAATTTTTGAAAAGCTAACAAAGAAAAAACGTAGGGTTGAATACACTACGATTAGATGCATAATTATTTAGTTTGCATTAGTATAAAATTTCGATTTTCATTTTTTTAGAGTAATTTTCTTTTGATAATTTTTTTATATTTGAATATGGAGATGCCTAAGGCAGAGTTTGAAGAAATATTTGATGAATCAAAGTAAGTTCTTCAAATGTAAAGGATTATTAATGCTGCAATGAGTCTCTAAGAATACAACGTGAAAATGTTTATTCTAGTAAAACGTTGAGCAGTAAGAGTTAAATAGATATTATTCTGTTAAATAATAATTCATTAGTTTTTTTTTTATAACACAGAAAGGATCATTAATGGTGTTGGGTGTTTCGGAGAATACAACGTGCGAATGTTTATTCTCAAATACATTATCAGGCATCATTAATTCTCGCATTTAATCATTGATTTAAAATTTCGAAATATAATAATATATTTAAAAAGGGGAATGTTTCTGTGTGGCAGGTATTGAAACGCTAGCAACAATACGTGCGAATGGTTGCGGCTAGTGATCAATTCAGGCTAATCTTCGAACATTAACCATTGCGAACTTCTAGATTATCAGGGCATTACGTGCAAATATAATGTTTCTGGTAAAGTAGAATTAGCTCAATATTAACAGATTACCTATTGGGAATCGAGTTTTTCGTTCTTTAAAACAGGATAAATATCTCATGACTATCATTATATAAATATATATATATTCTACAAAACATTATAACCGAAAGATGGTGGAAATGTTTTCTTTCAATTACGTGTATTATAAATTTTAATGTGGATATAGTATAGCGATGCTATCTATAATTGATAATAAAAATATACAAATATGATTTTTATATAATCTTAGACTTTTCTTTACAAAAAGAAAAAAAATATAATCTTATCCCAGAATAATACTTAGCAAGAGATTTACCAGGAGACAAAGGGGCTGAATAAACTGCTATAGCTCACAAGTACTTACAAAGTACGTGCTTCGAATAGTTCATACATCGAATATAAAATTATATTAACTATTAGCATTAAGTAAAAAATCATTGAACCTAAAGCATAAATAATATAGTGCCCAACGTGTGTCTATGGTCATTATTTTAATAAATTATGTTGCTGGACCTATCACAGCATAATTTATAATGACTATGCCCAACGTGTGGCAATACTACGTTTATTATAAATAATAATAGAAAAATATTACATTTATATTTAATAAATAATGCTGGTACAGCTCACATCAATATGTTTATTAAACAAAGAATGTTTATTTTGATGTCCCAAACCGTCTCTTCAAGTTTGTCGGTATGTTTTTGGGATAGCCTGTATTTTGTTTTTTGACATTTATTTGAAAAGAAAAGGAGAAATGTCAATCTGCTAAGAATGGAAAAAATAAGCATTTGAAAATATTTAAATTTCTTTCATTACTAATTGTTATTATTAGTGTTCGTTTAATTCAATGCGGTCGCTTAAAGTTTCTATAACACTATGTGTACAAACATTGCTCCATTTTCTTTATTCGTAAAAAAGATTTCATTAAAGTAATAAATCTGAAGTTATTTTCAATGAGCAGGTTGAAGATAATCGATTTCGTCGCGCATGTAATAAAGTATTTTTATAATTTAAGCATAAATGAATTTGTCATTGCTGTTGCTCTCAATTTTCTTATGATTTGGCTTCTGACAACTAAACGCACATTACGTAGCTGTTGCTATTTCTGAAGGCGGCGATAATTTATTTGACAACATAACGCATCCTTTTTCTTCCAAATAAAATTTAAATTGACAGATATTTATACAGCGATTTGGACACGAAGAGACCATTGGGAGGTGCGTTATATTAGAAAAAAAAAAATAAATAAACGACAGGCTAATAATATTTGATAAAGATCTTGCATCGACAGGCGATATTTATTCATGCGTGAATCGGCAATTCAAATAATCACTCAGGCTTTAGCCGTTGTCACGTTCCGCTATCTCTCACGCGAGATACTCACTGAAATATATTGCCAGCGATACGGAATCTACAACAATTTTGCGCAGTAATTGTTGTAATAGATACCCAAACTTGGTGGACAACTGTGTTTTCAGTCTCATGAACTTCGACGTTCAACGATCACAGAGGGTCGTATCTTTACCTGTTTGGATTTTATTATATTTATAATAACGTAATTCGAGTTGGTATTATTCATTCATTTTTTGTATTTCTCTTGCGGAATTCATACACCTAAAACCAATAATAATGTGGTTGTTATTCACTTTTCCTTGGATATCTCAATCTTTCGATTCGTCTTAAATATATTTCGGATAGTATTAGTTCGGCAGCGAAGCTTTTTTATGTGGTTAGAATATAATTAAATAACGCTACATTATTCACGGACGAAGACATATTCGTAATAGTGAAATTGTCTTTGTGTTAATAGAATATATAATTGCGAAACAACTTAAATTTAGAAGTTCACACAAAAAGACTTTTTAAAAGATAAATAAAACGCCAATGTGCGCAATAAATAATCGCTGTTATAAAACTATTTGGGTATAACGACTAAATATTTTATAAAATTACTAGCTGGCTCGGCAGACGTTGTTCTGCCCTTTCCGGAAGGTGGCGTTGATGATATATATATATATATATTTTCTTTGAAGTTATATATATATATATATATATATAATTATTATTTTATATGTGGTTCATGTACATATTAAACACATATAATCTTTTTCTTTGCCGTATATTTAAATGTCTACGTGAGAAATTTCTTGAAATTAGCGGCATTTTAAATTAATTGATGACAAATTACTTGGATTATTTTATTGTTAATGAATTTTAAGGAAAAGAAACACATTACTCCGACGACTAACATATATACATTAGTTTCGCTTACTCAACTATATGTGAATGCTTATCAGCTCGGTCTGTAAATGCATCTATTCTCCTATCTACCGAAATTTGTATATATACTTACGGTGACGATCTTTACAAGTATGAGAGGTAATTTCTTATCATTCTCATTTAATGAAGGAAACATATTAATTACTATGTTTTTCCTTCTACAATATTACTGATGAGCATTCACGTATAGTTGAGTAAGCGAAACTAATGTATATATGTTACTCCTCAGAGTAATGTGTTTCTTTTCCTTAAAATTCATTAACAATAAAATAATGCAAGTAATTTGTCATCAATTAATTTAAAATGCCGCAAATTTCAAGAAATTTCTCACGTAGATAAATATATATAATATATATATATAATATATAATAACTCGGCCACCGTGTCACCTATCGGATCCAGATTATGTGATTTTCTTTCTTGGCACTAAACCAACATATATCAACATGAGTCATTTGGATCCATAAATTAAGAATTTATTAGTAATTGGATTACAGCCGTATCTACCGAATCCTAGCCAGCATGAACACATCGTCTCAAAAACAAATATATTATGTGGGTATAACCTAAATCGGTCCAATCGTTCAGAAGTTACACGATAATAATAATAATAATAATAATAACTATCTTAATTACCCAACAGAAAAATTTCAAATGGAGCAATACAATCACAAGAATGTTCGATAATACAATGTAGATTAAGAAATAAATATGAAATGATGTATTACAAAAACAACAAGCATATTAAATAAATTGGAAAATTGACACTAAAATTGCAAAATTACACATGTCGATTATTGAAATTTATAGCAGCGTGGTATAAGGGTGATTTGTATAGGATATTCGTCCTGGGCGTCGTAACCATAATTGAATTGCTTGCTCTTGGCTGAAGACGTGGATGTTCACTCTAGAAAGTAATAAATCTGAAGTTATTTTCAATGAGCAAATAGAAGATAATCGATTTCGTCACGCATGTAATAAAGTACTTTTATTATTTAAGCATAAATGAATTTGACATTGCTGTTGCTCTCAATTTTCTTATGATTTGGCTTCTGACAACTAAACGCACATTAGCTGTTGCTATTTCTGAAGGCGGCGATAATTTATTTGACAACATAACGTATCCTTTTTCTTCGAGATAAAATTTAAATTGACAGATATTTATACAGCGATGATTCAGCGAGATTTGGCTGAAGACGTGGATGTTTACTCTAGAAAGCAACTCCTGAGCATCCAATACACTGAACACTAGGCTATTCATGAAGGAGGCGCTGATGTCAGTTCTTCTTTCAGATGGTGCTCTAAAATTATGCGTCAAAAGCAATGCGCCGTAGTCGGTATTCTGAATCGGATCACTAACAGACGCATCAACTATTATATACAAAGATTTTTTTCCAGATAATCTCGACTTTTTTTTTAATTGAGAATATTGAATTGAGATATTTTCATCCTGGGAGCATACAAAAATGATGATTTTTGTAGTTTGTCCGAATTTTCTTACTTTCCTTTATAATTGTGCTGAATCTTTTTTCTTGAAAACTTTTTCAGGACCATAATAAACAAAACAATAAAGAATAACATATATCCATCGTTCAAATCGGGAGTTATGGTTTTTAGCTCATACAAAAGTCCTATAGAAAAAAGCACTTTCAATTTTTGCCGAAGTTTTCAATTTTCCGAAAAAAATTGGAAAAAAGTATGAACACTCCCTTCCGCATAACATAAGTCTATAAATAACAAATTAAAAATTTTTGATTTTTATATAGGTATAGATTATATAAAAGTCACTTCTTTTGTAATGAAAACTGATATCTTGTTGTAGAATCCTGCAGCTTCCATTAACAAAACACATAAGGGGTGGGGACATTTTACATTATCTGCTTAGCCATGATGAAGTAATTAAAGATCGCTCATTTTTGCTGTCAATTTCTAATAAAGTTTGATGTTTATTGACTAAACTTAGTTCATATCCAAAAAGTTCTTTTTGTTCGTGAACGTTAACTAAAAGAATTAAAAAAATTCAGCTAGAACATAGAAGCGTAAGCAACTTCATAACAGGCGAGGGAAATGAACCTAAGAATATTCAGCAGAGGATGATTAATGTGTGTGGGAAAGATGCGCCACCATAAGATGAAGTAGGCTTGCTGAAGCAGGAACCAACCAAAATATAAAGAAAGCTGAAGTATTGGTTTTAACAGTTCGAAGAATATTTTCAATAATTACCGATGAAATAGGAATGTTGAAAACTGCAGTATTAAAAACAGAGCACGAAAACTTAAGATTTATGGTATCAGCACGTTAGACTCCGAAATTTATTAATCGTGTCGGCAGCATATTTGCGAAAAAACTCGGTAGCTTTAGTTGATGACGAACTATTTTTTTCAATAACAAAATAAGTCTATGAAGAAACAATGAAAAATTTGAAAACTGCCAACTAACAGCAAAAAACCCCCACGACTGTAATCAACAGATTTTGCTACCTTATCAAAATTCCAGAGTTTACAAATCTGGCCGAGTCCGTGCGATTTTGTAAAGGTGTAACATTTTCCATAGAGCCCGAGCACCGAGTGACTGTTATCTGTTGGCTTAATTAAAAGAGTTCTTCAAGGGCTCAGTTTTCTTCGGATGAATACCAGAAAAAATAAGTGCAGGAGGACTCTTCTGAGAAGAATTTATTTTTGAAGGCATAGTCTGTGTGACCTCTAATGTATCTTATTGAAATATCTTAATCCCGAACAAAAACTTACATAATTGTTTAGAAAATTCTGTGGCTTTGGTTGATAACGAAGAGCTTTCTTGAAAAAATTTAACAGGTAAGTAAACCACGGGATGCCACCAAAAAAATAAGAATCCATGCAGTGCGACAGCAAGAGATCTTCACATACAAAACAGTAAAAAGCCAAAATTCATTAGAAAAGCTGATGGGGGACAATGCTTTTGGATATGGAAAGGATATCACTGATTGAATACATAAGAAACGCCTCTTGAATCACAAAATAAGTCTATAAAACAACAATCGAAAAGCTGAATCCTGCCATACTTACAGCAAAAAAGCCCCAAATCAAATATAAATATAGAAATTTCTCTAATTTGTGTTTGCCTAGGAAAAGGAATTTGATTTAAGCTGTTGGAAAATATTAATAGTTTCTTTCTTGTAGTATAAGTAGCTACTGCATTTTTATTTGGTTCCTCTGGCACCAGTTGTGGATAGCATGGAAAACCCTCTGTTGGTCTTCACAATCGGAAATTTGAAAAATCCATGATAACAATTTTAAATTATAACTGTAAGTAGGGACGCGACAGGTCAAAATAGAATTATTGATTCAGAATTTATATTCTATTTATTTTTTCTATTGACTAAAATAAAACAAACAAAAAAAGAATGAACCTTACTGAACGCCGAAAGGAGCTCCGAAGTTGTTAGATTGAAATCCATTGTAATATACATAACTGGAACGATTATCAAGGTAAGAGGCTATAAGATTAATTATAGATCATATAAGACCTAGAAAATTCAGCTTTGAAAAAAGCATTGTGTTTGATTATTAATATCAAACGCCTTGTTAAAGTCGCTGTACATATTATCAACCTGATCTCGAGAGTTTATACCAGACCTAATAATTGTTTGTTTATTTCGGCTAACCTGGAAACTTTTGATCTTCCTTTTTAATCTGAATGTTGTTGTATGGAAATATGTGATCTTATATGTGCATAAAGCTTAGCGTGGACAATATGTTGGAATAGCTTGGTACTGCTCCACAAAATACATATTGACCTCTAGTTCGAGGTGACATGTCTAAAAACAACATTAATTTTGCTTATTTTCAATGAAAGGTTAGCCAACAAACGCATAGCAATGATAGGTAGTCCTTAATCATAAAATTGAACAGTCCATCGTGACTTAGAGTAAAATCAGGTTTAAAACGTTTCATGCTAGTCAGAGTTTTGCATGTTGAAAAGGGATGCATATGAATCTGCCCTAGCAGCGCCAGATCAGAAAGAAATAGACTTTTCAGTGAATTGCCTTTTATTTTTATCCAAGTTACAAAAAAACCTTGGGGTGTTTAGAACTATGGTTTTCCAAATTAGCCAAATAGGTATCGCAAACTATTCGTATTTCCAGTTTTACTAATTTACGTAAAAAAAATTCACCCTGGTAGACTAATGATTCCATTTCTTGTGGTAAAAATTATTAAGTTTTATTAATTTAATTAATAAAATGTTATACTAAACAAGAAATATATGAATTTGTGATGAATATTTTGCCACCTGCATGTCTCGTTAGATATTTTAAGTATAGATTTAGCTTTTTGTAGATATAACATTCTGTAACAAATCTTAAATTATGTTTTCGATATGCCTTCTGTTGTTCTATTATGGCTTACTGTTCTGAAGCAAGCTTTTAGTAGCTTGGCTTTATCTTTTGTTATTGCTAGTAGTGATTTACATGAGATTATTCTATCTTGTTGCCTTGGCTAGACTGACATAATATCTGCTGTCTACCATTATTCTTGGACATCCTGTATTCCATATCAGAGTAATATTGTTCTGATTATTCAGATGTCGCAAAATTTATTGGCGTTTCAAACCATTTTCACAGTGGTTTGCTCTTTAAATCACTGATAATCAGGATTCATTTACAACAATTGTGTAAATATTTCCTAGCGCTATTTATAAGTATGAGTCTTATATACTGACATTTATACGTTGTAATAAAAGTAAGCTTCTTGCAGAAACAATTTAATAATTATACAGGGTGAGTCATTAGTAGCCGCTTCCTCGATTGCTCCTTTGTATTTTAAATAAGAGAAAAAGCAATAAGCGGAAGAGTTATGGTTGCTTGGAGCGCATATTCTAAGAATACTTGCAGCTCTGTCGCACTTCCGGTTTCACCGGATATGCATTAGAATTATTTTTTTTAATGACTCATCCTATATATTTTTAAATTTTCTAGTACTGTTTTAAATTGTCTATTTAACTGTTTTTACTTTTTCAAAATTGAACCAACAGTTTTTGAGTTAGTAATTTTTTTTGTAAATTTTTGTCCAAAACACATGTTCAGAAAAATAATCATATTTGCATGGTTTTTAAGTGTAAAAGCATTATTTTTAGTGGTGCGTGTAGTCAAGAAAATTCTGCATCATTTGGTATAAGTTGCATTCGACAATACCTCAAGAAACTTTGTTTTTTCAAGGCCTACTTCTGGAAATTTTCACATACCAAAAACTTATTTTTTTTTAAATGGAATACCCTGTATTTTATTATGGCATTTTCCTTTTTCTTTTCTTTTTTTTATTCTTTTTCATTTTTGTTAAGTATGTACTATACCTATCTTGTATAATTTCTGAGATAATCACTATAGGAGTAATCAGCGGTCAAATAATGAACTACGAGGGTTGTTCTATGCACCCCAAATATTCGTTTAACCAGTGGGAAGGCCAGACTGCTTGTGTCAACTGTCAAACAAAGTAAAGATTAAACGTCCTATACCTATCTTGTGGAATTTCTGAGATAATCATTATAAAAACCAACAGCGGTTAAAAGAGCGCTGTTGTTGGTTGAACGAATATGTGTGTGAAATATTCGTTCAACCAATGGGAAATCCTGACTCCCTGAATTACCTGTCAAACAAATTCGGTAAACGTTTAAATTAAATTTATGGAAGCATCTCTATTTGTTATCATCAAAATAAATTATTTTCATGAAGAGTTAATAGAAATTATTTACATTTTGGGTGAATCTGAAAGAAATTCTTTCCTAGCATCCAAGCTGTATGCACAGCGATATCCTGATAAAAGGCATCCGAAGTCAGAGGCCTTTGAAAGTGTAAAGAAACGGTTCGAGAGGACTGGAAGCATAAAATATGAAAAAAAGGAGCTGACAAAACCAGTAACTGGTGAGGAAAATGAGATTATGGTACTTACGAGTATAGTCGAAGACTGCCATACTAATACGAGGAAAGTTAGTCGTCAGTTAGATATAAGTCAAACTTCAGTATCCAGAGTGATTAGGAAACATAAATTTCATCCATATCATATTAAATTAGCACAGGAGTTAAATGAAGGAGATTTTCAGAATCGGTTAAATTTTTGTCAGTGGGCAGTAGATAAATCACCAGAACAGCCTGAATTTCTCAATTTTGTGTTGTTTACCGACGGAGCCACTTTTCATAAAAATGGATACGTTCATCGTCATCATTATCATGACAGTAAATAGTTATTATTGTATAACTATACTCCATTCAGTCTAAGAATAAAGCATTGGGAAAGATAGGGCTTAAAATAAACGTTTGTGGTTGGTTGAAATCGAGTGTGCATTTACACCGGCAAAATAATCGCATTTAGCTCGTTCTGTCAAAAATTTGTTTACTGACAGTTTTGTTCAAAGATTTTGTCGATTTCCGTATTTTACATAGCTATTTGTTGTTAATATTCTTAAAAAATAGTTCTTCTTAGAACTCGCAAGTGAAATATTCATTTGTTAAGGTATTTTATCAATTTCGTTAACTTTCTTTTCGTAATCGCTAATATTCTATAGTATGGCGGAAGCAGTTTTACCAGGTCCTTCAAAAAATCGTAAAGGGAAACACATAAGATCTGGACAAAGGCAAATGGCTTATAATGTGTACATTAAGCATAAAGACAATATGTCTAAAACAGCTGCAGTCAATCAAACAGCAGAGGAAGTGGGTATTAATAGGAATACAATGTACTGCATTATTAAAGAAATGGAATTATATGGAGTTCCAATTTCTCCTCCAAGAAAAAGAAATTATCGTCATACTTACAATAAATTGGATGAAGCACAAAAAAGTACAATTAGACGACATGTGCATTCTTTTTCTTGAGGAATGAGTTACCAACTTGTACAAAAATTTACGTAAATGTCAAAATATAATGATATCAGATATGTATATCCCTGCTATCCATCTGACAGTAAACATATGTTTTACTTGTTTTCAAAATACAAAGTTCATCGTGTGTAAACTGTGCTCATATTGTAGCGCCATCTACTCCATTCTTAGACTGAATGGAGTATAGATAGTTATTATTGTATATGTCAACCTGACGAAGCTACAATGTAGCGAAACAGCTGTCGTTATTAAATATAGTGCAAATCTTAAACATTTGTTTGTTTTATTTCACGTTGAAAATGGATTTACATCATGTAAAGACCAACTCAATCCAAGGGTAAAGATAAATTGCTCCTTTAAATTCTGCAATTGGTTGACTGGCAGTGGACAACTGAACAACAGGATTTTAAATTTCACGAATTTACTTTTACGTAAAAAAATATAGCTATAGAATACGATCTTTACCTTCGGGATTACCCTTCTAAATACAACTGTATACTATGAATGAACATGAATGATAGGTAGAGTTTATAATGAAATAGTATTATTAGGAAATGTAATAATTATCAAGTCATACTTATTCATTTGCATGAAAAGATATTTTACATTACATCATATTCAAGCTAGTAATCTAATTATTCCATTTGACAGCAACTAACAAAGAATTTTTTCCATTCTCAATGCAAGAGTTCACTAAATTATATCGTCATATTACAAAGAATTAAATAAATGTCTGGTAAATGATTTTCTATTGAATGGGTTTTTGTATACAAAAAAAATATACATAAATTTTGATTGTTAATATCGTCAATTAAACATTTCTTCAATTTTATTCGCAGGACAATAGAATTAAAAGCAAAAATGTGTCCACTTACGTTTTATTCTTTTTAACGATATTTAAGCGTTTTTTTTAAAATCTAATTCATAAAAATATCGTTGATTTATTTAACGTCGAAATTTCCGAATAAAATTTCTTGGAAATTCTTTATTAGATCGACCGGTGAGAAATATGCTTAGGCCACCGTGTCGTCATCAACTTTCAAACTTCAGCCGATGGAATTTCGTCCCAGTATTTTCGTGAACTAACTCACGCTGTGCAAAATTATCCAACCAAAGTGAACATTCACGGTTCAGCGGTTTACCGCGTAATTGCGACCAATATTGCAATCATAAAGATCATAATAAAATGCTCGGGATGAGCGTGGCTAAGTCTTCTTGTTTCTCCATGTTCAGTCGGTCTGTATCAGACACGTTGATCTTTATGCACGAAACATATCCCTTTACGAATAAGGTATAAATGACCCTGACGTAGATATAAATACCCTATTGATTACTATACAAACACCTATTTAGTATAATAGGGCTTTTTATAAGAGTATGTACTTAAGGTGTCGTACGTTGTTTTAAATTCGAATAACACCGTCGCGTCGCTTGTCAAAACAAGCGTGCGGTACGTTTATTACTGGGTTTCAGAGTGAATAAACCATTTAAAAATTAATGTCCTAGAGGTGATGTACGTTGGCAAAATAAAGTTAAGAAATAATTGAGGTCTTTAACAACCATTTGATTTTGATAGTCCACTTGGTTAACGTAAATATTTTACACTTAAATAGGAACTTACAGGAAGTATTCGATATTACCGTAAAATTTAAGTTAGATTGCTCTATAATAATACACTTTAAAGTTAGGTATTTGAAAAACTCGTGTAGTAGGTGTAAGCAATCATTTTAAATCATTAAGGCATATTATTATGTTTAAATCTCTCGTTATAGTCATTAAATTACATGTATTCTCTATATTATTCTTGGAAAACAAGGAAAACAAAACAGCATTTTTGGCAATTGTTATTTAGTTTTTTTAGAAAAGGATTAAATTTATAAGAGAATTTAAGAAATACTTGCAGAATAACCATATTAGCTAACAGTTACTTCAAACATTTATTTATATATACAATCGCAGCCATGTTATAGCGTCCCTAATAGTAGGGGTAACTAGTACGTCTCTCTTATACGGGATCTACCTTTCAGCGACGCACCCTGTCCAATAGCTCCAGTTGGTTTTGGGGTGGGTTCCTGACTAATCTGCTGTCTTTACGTATGTAGCTATATTAAAAGATGTCAGTTACATTTAAGCACCCTTGTGCTTAAATGTAACTAAAGTAGCAATACCCCAAGATAAAAGTGAGAAAAGCAAATATGCGAAATAAATATAAATTAATCAATTCATAAATAAAAATTTACAAAAATAACACAAATTAAAGAAATACATTGGTACCAGATCAAATTACCAATAAATATGCATATCGCAAAAAACTTCCTTTAATAAATATATTAAAGTCACTGATACTTGTTTTCAATTTTACTAAAGGATTTTCTTTATTTGCCTTTGGAGGGATGCGTCTCAAATTTATTTCATAAATAAAAATTTACAAAAATAGCACAAATTAAAGAAATACATTGGTATCAGATCAAATTACCAATAAATATGGATATCGCAAAAAACTTCCTTTAATAAATATATTAAAGTCACTGATACTTGTTTTCAATTTTATTAAAGGATTTTCTTTATTTGCCTTTGGAGGGATGCGTCTCAAATTTATTTCAAGACAAGTAAAAATAAATAGCACACTTTTTCATTATACGTTTATTGTTGACATGTGGAAATTTTCCACTTTTTATTTAATTTCTTAAGAATGCTACTAAAATTGCGACCCACTCTTTGACGACGATGAAGCGTCTCCTTTTAAAAAGAATATACTATTAAAATGTTATTTTTCATGGGTGTCCTTAGTTATGTTAAATTAATTATATGTAACCATAAGTGTATATTTGTATATACAGGGTGGGGCACCTCATTTCCGGCGGTTTATATACGAAAAGAGGTAATATGTTTTATTTTTATTTTTATTAAAGGTTGTGTAGGTTCATTAGGGGCACGTTTTAAAATTATTTTGAAATATACAGACTGATCCAAAAAAAATTGGCACACCAAAGTTATGAAAATTTAAATGGAACACTCTGTATATTATGAGATATTTTGATGCTATAGGCTAAATTAAGGCCACTTACTGTTATATTCTCTATACCTAACTCAACCTGTTTTCGAGATATTTCACTATTTTTGAAAATGTAGATCAAAATTTCAGAGACATTGCTGTCTTCCATATTTGAGCGAATTATTTTAAATTGTATTTAATGTATACTCAAAGCATTAGACTCTAAGATAAGCTAAAGTTGATATCTAAAAATTATACAGGGTGTTTAAAAACTACATTTGTGTTTTGACTAACATTAAAGGCAAATAACTTTCTCCTTTTAAATGGAACATCCTGTATTTATTGCCATATTTAGATTCAAATTTTAATTGTTTTTAAAACTGTATTAGGGTTTCCTATACCTATCTCTTATAGTTTTTTGGTAATCTAGGATTTTCAATTTTAAACACTAATTTCTTGAAATTTTTCCAAAAGTAGGCTTTGCCGCTGTTATTAATACTTCAACCCACTTCAAACAGATAAATTATTAGACGATGACAGTATATATTAGTTAAGACATCAACGCTATTCGACGTCGTTTAAATAATTTTAATTATTTAAAATAAGAACCTACTCTGAAAACGAAAAGGTGGATATGATTTTAGTAATCGGAGGGTGTGGCGAAAATTGCTTGCTAGCATCAAGGGTTTATGCTCAAAAATATCCTAACAGGCGTCATCCTGACAGGCGGTCATTAGAAACTGTATTGCAAGTTTTCCGAAGAAAAGGAAGTGTGCGTTATCAGAAACCAGAACGGCAAAAACCAATTACGGGAAATGAAGAAAATGATTTTGTTGTTATCGGATATCTGGCAGAAAATCCGCATACTAGTCAGCGAAAAATATGTGAAGCCAGTGGAATAAGCAGACGGAGCGTCGGAAGAATTATAAGATGGCACAACTTCTTCCCATATCGTATTCAATTACACCAAGCACTTTTGGAAATAGATTACGATAGACGACTCGTATTTTGTTTATGGGTTTTAGAAAAGTTTAGTGAAGATGAAAATTTCTTCGAGTTTGTACTTTTTTCGGATGAATCATCATTCCACAATAACGGATTAGTTAAAAAACATAATTTTCATTACTACAATGACGAAAATCCCCATTTTTTTAGAACTATTGATAGGCAACACAGATGGTGTGTCAATGTATGGGGAGGAATAATTGGAACGCAAATGGTAGGTCCGTTCTTTTTTTATGGTCACTTAAACGGCGCCATGTTTCTTCGATTTTTAAGAGACAATTTGCCTGTACATTTGGAAAATATACCACTTAAAATTCGTCAAAGGATGTGGTTACATCTAGACGGTGCGCCAGCGCATTTTCAAGTAAATGTAAGAAATGAATTGGATAGGCAATATCCCAATAAATGGATAGGACGCGGCCGTCCACAGAATTGGCCAGCAAGATCCCCAGACTTAACGAATCCAGATTTTTTCTTATGGGGATATGTCAAAAATATCATTTATGATACACCACCAACCACATCCGACGATATGAGAGAACGAATAAGTATAGCGTTTCGTTCTATAACACCAAATATTTTAACAAGAGTTAAACAGTCCTTTCAAGAGCGAATTCGATTATGCATTGAAACAGATGGACATCATTTCGAGCACTTTTTAAAACATTAGTTTTCTTTTACAATTTAAGTTTGTTGTTTGTTTAATAAAGTATGTATTTTTTATTTACCTAGTTATGACGCCTTTTAATTAATGTGAAACAAAACCAATCAACCCGATAGGTTAATAAATATTAGCATTTTGAAAAATATTTTGCAAGAAATTAGTGCTTGAAATTGAAAATCCTAAATTACCAAAAAACTATAAGAGATAGGAAACCCTAATACAGTTTTAAAAACAATTAAAATTAGAGTCTAAATATGGCAATAAATACAGGGTGTTCCATTTAAAATAAGAAAGTTATTTGCCTTTAATGTTAGTCAAAACACAAATGTAGTTTTTAAACAGCCTGTATAATTTTTAGATATCAACTTTAGCTTATCTTAGAGTCTAATGCTTTGAGTATACATTAAATACAATTTAAAATAATTCGCTCAAATATGGAAGACAGCAATGTCTCTGAAATTTTGATCTACATTTTCAAAAATAGTGAAATATATCAAAAAGAGGTTGAGTTAGGTATAGGGAATATAACAGTAAGTGGCCTTAATTTAGCCTATAGCATCAAAATATTCCATAATATACAGGGTGTTCCATTTAAATTTTCATAACTTTGGTGTGCCAAATTTTTTTGGATCACTCTGTATATTTCAAGATAATTTTAAAACATGCCCCTAATGAACCTACACAACCTTTAATAAAAATAAAAATAAAACATATTACCGCTTTTCGTATATAAACCGACGGGAATGAGGTGCCCCACCTTGTATAATAATTAATTCAATATCATCTTAACCTACACAAAGCCGAAGCCATATTAGAAAACAAAAAATGTCCATTAATGATCGTGGAGACACCGCGAACTTTCAAATTTCTATCATGCAATCATATAATCTTGAATTTAAAAAATCTTATGAAACTAATTCATATGTCTGACTGTAGTTAAAAACTTAAATATAAAAACCTGTAGTATAGCCTTGCACTCTAGTAATTGATATTTGATACATACTGTCAATTTATGTTTTGATATCTGATATAATGAATTTATTATTTTTAATTTATACCAATATACAACACAACCGGCTGTTTTTAGTCTTGGTTTTTTAATGTTTTAATTTGTGATATTGCTGTATGCGTTTAATGTAGGTCCCTTTTGTTTTATTTCGATAATTTTTGTTTTGACAATTTTACATTTTGCAGTTTATATATATATCTATTATTGTTTTGAGAAAGATGTGAATTAAACATGGAAACGTTAACAATCTTTCTTTTATTTTAATATAATTTTACCACAATACCCAAGAAAATATATTTGTTAATTAATAATTAGTGGTAAAGAAAAACAAACACAATTTGTATATATGGTTATACATATACATAAGTTTAATGAAAACGATACGTGAATATAAGAAATTAATCAAATTGTATATTAATGTTCAAGTTATTGGTAGCCAAATTAACATACAAAAGGTTCATTTGTAAAAGTCCAAAGTACAAATTTATAATAATGAGAAAGAGAAAAAACAAGGGGGGGGGGGTGAAAATAAACTTTTTTACAAAGAAAAGTTCAGAAAAGATGTAAAGTAAAAATTCTGATTTTATTAAGTATATATAAAGAAAATAATAATATAAACATCTGCAAAATTATTTTCATTGGAAGTATATCAGTTAGTAAGTGAAAAGTTGGAAACACGTTTCGAACGTCTAAAGTTTATCTTAACCTACATAAAGCCGAAGTAATCCTGAAAATAAGACGAAATTTATTATTATAGATATATCAAACGAATACACATACAATTAATAAAATAAATCTTACCCGGAAACAGAAATTTGTTCCTAATTATCTAGATTGTCTTAATTCACATAGAAGATCTTATTCAGTGTCCAGATAATCCATATCCCGAGGCTGATATTGAATTAATTGTAAATAATGTGAAATTCAAACAACACTTACCTGTCGTTCTTAATATGAGATTGTAGGATTTATTAACAAATCACTTTTATTAAAATGTACAATAGTCTTTAGATATGTTTCTTATTTTCTTAGATATGTTATTTTATTATACACTATAATTAATATTAATGTCGTTCAAGAAAGGCTGAGCCATAACTAAGGATTAATAAAAGCTAATTCACACAATACAATGTGCCTGTTTTCAAGTAGAATTTTATTTGTTTTAAAACAAAAAGGATACGTAATTTTCGAAAGAATGAACTCAAACTTGTGATAAGGGTACACTCGCGAATCTATCTACTCGGTCGGTAGATTTATGACTTTCCATTTATTAAATAAAGATTTTATTTAATTTGTGAAATAAAAAAGTTTGAACTTACAATCTTCCAAGTTTGCTGATTTTAAAAGTTAAATTATCATCAAATATTAAAATTTTGATGTATTTTAATATTTTTCCTGCATATGAAAGATATACAGTGGTAATTAATGATAATTGTACATCACATTATTAATAGAGCAAAAGAGAATTTTTCATTCCGACTACTTTGTGGAAAAAAAATAATTTTACTTAAAAATGTTTCAGTCAACCACTATTCATACTAATCATATATACAGTGAAATACATATACAGGGATATTTTCTTTAAATCTTGACATAGGCTAACTTTTTTATTTGAAAAGATAGACCTATGGTTCCTGAAGAAATGTTTTAGGAATTAGTCCATATAAGAAAAATGTGCGGAAAAAATAAATGCGTTGTTGCAAGACTGGGCGCTATTTCAAAGAAACATATTTTATTAAATGGCAACACTGCATTTTTTAACAATTTCTAATACATCTTGAGATTCAAGACAAAATAAAAAGAGTGAAAGTTTTTGATTAGAGTGGCGGTTTACGAGCTGATGTTGCCTAAACTTAATTTATTTTCCAACATTAAAAGAATAGCAATAGTAATAAAAATTAATTACCTAACGTTTATTTTTAAAAAAAAATGTTCTGCAGTAACAAATATGTTCAACAAAATTTCTATTAACATTATGTAACATTTGAGGGGTTATGTGTTGAATTTCCCGTTGTATGGCTAGTTTTAATTCATCAATTGATACAGGAGCTTTAACTAAACTTTATTCTTCAGATGTCCTCCAAAAAAAAAGCCTAAAGGAGTGAGATCGGGAGATCTAGGCGGCCACTTTACTGGTCCTCTTCTTCCAATCCAACGCTCAGGTAGCAGGTCATCAAGATAGGCTCTAACTTCTAAACTAAAATGGGGTGGTGCACCATCTTGCTGAAAATACATTATTCTTCTGTCGTTTAGAGGAAGTTCATCAATAAAGTTTTCTAATTGATTTCGTAACAATGTCAAGTACCTTGCACCCGTTAAATTCCTTTCTATGAAAACAGAACCTATCACTCTGTTGTTTAATATGCCACGCCAAACATTAACTTTAGGATTGATCTGTCCCCGCTTATCTTCAGCCCAACAAGGATTATTATCAGACCAATATCTGTACTTTTTCCGGTTTACCAAACCGTTTAAATAAAAGGAAGCCTCATCGATAAAGAAGATATAATTTTGAAAATGTGGTTATAGCCGCTTTTTCTCCAAAAACAAATCGCAAAATTCCAGTCGCCGATCACAATCATCGTCATGAAGTTGCTGTAGACTCATCATTTTATAAGGATAGAATTTATTTGAATTTAAGGTTGTTCAAACTGTAGTCTGAGAGCAGCCCACTAGGACGAGGTTTGTTCCGATGTCTAACATAGAATTTAGTGCATGCTTTTGGCAAACTTAAACCACCAACATGAAAAAAAATTAATTCAATTTGAGGTGTGATACGAGCCATTTTAATTCCAGTTTACACAGAACTTATTGTCATGTTATGACAGCAGGGACAAACACAGCCTCCTTGTTATTACTTTAATTTTGGATAATGTATTAAAGTTTAGGCACTATTAGCTCGTCAACCGCCAGTCTAATCAAAACTTGCATCCTCTTTGTTTTGTCTACAATCTCAAGATGTATTAGAAATTGTTAAAAAAAGTGCGGTGTTGCCATTTAAGAAAATATGTTTTTCTGAAATAGCGCCCAATCTGGCAACAAAGCGTTTATTTTTTCCACACATTTTTCTTATTTGGACTATACTTTCCTTCAGGAACCATAGGCCTATCTTTTTAAATAAAAACGGTAGCCTATATCAAGATTTAGAAAAATAACCCTGTATATTAATTGTGAAACAACCGTTTCTGCACGGAGTTTCCAACATAAGTTACTGTTAGTTGTTGACTCACGTAATAATAGTGCAATATACACATAAGATAGTACATACTAACTGCATTCACTTCTGTATTTTTTAGTACATACCTCGACTACTTATGAGCACTTACACCGGTGCTAATTTAACGACAAGTAAAGTAAATCTGCCGATTTGTTATCAACTTAATTACGCGAGATACAAAGAATGCATTGTTTCCCATACCTTCGTTCGGCCAGCAGTGGCCGTTATACGGGAGAATCTTTTAATACCGCAAAACCACAAGAAGAAGACGGTGAGGACGACGGCGACGACTAAGAAGAGGTTCACAAGAAGGGAAAAATCCGGGTCCGTAATGGCGGCGAACACATCAGATAAGGTTCTATAGCGCTAACACTGAGAACAATAATCGCTCGAAACTCGTGCAGCACTTTTGAACACCACCAATATAGAGGTCGTGCATCTCAGATGCTGCTGCTTCATTTTTTTCCCATTCTTCCTTTCATCCCGGTTCTTTATTTTTCTTCCTCAGTTATCCACCTCCTTCATCCATTAATTTTTACTTTTTTCTTCTTTTACATCATTAATGTCTAAAGTAGTTCGTTAGAAAATGACGGTAAAGTACCTTCACTGCGGAAAGTATATTGAAAGCAAAAGAAAGAGTGAGTGCTTTAC
Source organism: Amphimallon solstitiale (assembly GCA_963170755.1). NCBI lineage: Eukaryota > Metazoa > Arthropoda > Insecta > Coleoptera > Scarabaeidae > Amphimallon > Amphimallon solstitiale. Next base: position 45,659,871 of record OY720681.1, on the reverse strand, counting down.
TGCATATATCCACCCAGGACCTATTTCAGATAACCGAAAAATCAATCAGTCATGCATTGTTGAAAATATAAATTATTTATAACCGTTGTACGAATGTGATTTAATATATTAGCATTATTTCATAATTTAAAAACCCAGAATACGAACTTACACATAGGGAAAAGGCCGATTTTTGCATTTATTTAGAATTAATAGCACTTATTATAACACAATAAGGTAACAGTATTTGTTAAATTCCAATAATAAAATGTAAAGCAGCTTCAAAGAGTTTATAAAATTAAGACATATTAAAACTTGAACAAATAGTAACAAATACTGTGACTTTCATATATACATTTATACATAAAACGTATATGCATATATGCATGTGTTTGAGATACACATATACATTAAGTGCCATTGCCGACAATCGAACGCACAGACACCGATGTTTCGTCCTATGAGGTCTCGTCAGTGTGCGTGTTGGGTGTTAGATGTCGCTGTGATACTACATTTAACACGCAAAAATGACATAATCAGCTTTTTAAGTCTTAAAGCCATTGTTGACAGTCTCCACGCACAATGACGAGACCTTATAGGTCAAAACACCGGTGTCTGTGCGTTCGATTGTCGGCAATGGCACTTAATGTATGTGTGTATCTCAAACACATGCATATATGCATATACGTTTTAAGTAATAAATGTATATATGTAAGTCACAGTATTTATTTACTGCTTGATGTTAGTTTTAACATCCATGTGTTTACATTATTCATTTTCGTTTTTAAATAGTAACAATATTACAAGCCTAGTTTAGAGGAAATAGAAAGCAAGAAGAATTATACTATTGTAAATTAATAACATGTATACTATTCTCATTGAATAAGGTTGAATATTAACTTCAAGTCTATTTAAAAGGCAAGAGCATTGTAAAACATCATAATTTGCAATGTACACTGTAGTCATACAAAATTTCCATGAAAATATCAATTTAATAAAACTTTAAATAGATTAATTTGTTCTTATTAAGGAGGAAAAATGCTTGAATATAAAACTTTGGGCAATGTTAGCATTTACAAAAAAAAAATTCTGAGATTCTCGTTGATAAATAAATTTTAAATAGTAAAAATATGAAGTCTTATGGGTTTTAGATTAAACCAAGTACGCCCCGACTGGTGGGAATAAAAACCGACTTGTTGAATTCGGTCACATACACAATTATCGAATTGAAACATGTTATAAAAACAATAGGAAACAAATAATGGATATTAAACAAGAAAATGGGTGTGCTTAAAACCACACGGCAGAAGTGAAAACTTCATCAAGGCGAGGTTAATAATACGAAATCCAACTTTTGTTTTTCGTTTTATATTTCATTAGGGTCATCCTGCATCGACAAATTCAGTTGCTGAGATTTAGTGTGCTTCTTTTGACGATATTTCTTCACGCGCGCATTAGACAATTCCCTTTTTCGTTTTAATTTGTCATCGATTTTGAATATTTGATTTATTCCAACCCACATTGTATTATGTAGCGGTCAACGTGGAGCGATATTTAAACCACCCCACATAATATCTGGCGCCCAAATTTGGGACCACATTATAAACTACCCGCAAACTATAATAATATTTATAATATAACGTGAACATTTCAATCCCATTTTTTAAATAAAACACATTAAAAGCCATTTTAGACGTCGCGTCGTCAGATATAAGCGAGAGAGTTTTGGAAGCTGTAACACCGTTATTTATTATCGGATTTTACTACTTTTGAAATGGATACCTGTAGATTTTATACTTTAATATGGTAAGAATTATATTTCTTAATCTATTGATATTCATTTAGTTATCATTTATAATGAATAAGATTGTCATTATCGGCAACCGTTTATCCAGTAATTATAATTATTATAAAAAATCAGAACAATAGTACCGACAAATTAGTCATTTAAACGTGCAGATCGAAAATTCTTGTAGCTTGCTATTTGAAAGTAATATTTCTTGTTAAAAATAATACCACTGCAATCATGAATAACGATAATTATCTGACCGACATGTTTGAAATGTAAGTCGAATTTAATAAAATTAGAAATCAACCCTCCATGCTTTATGGTGACAACTTTTCGAACAGAGAAATTCCGAAACCTCATCTGTTCAGACGAATCGATGCTTTTAAATAACTGAAGCAAGAATAGAAACGATTTGGCAACAATGATTAATTATGTGTTTTTTTTTTGCAATATGCAGAAACATATTTCAAATGAGTAGATTTCCAGATATTGGCATATCAAATCAACTTTAGGGAGTGTGTTAAAAAAGCATAAAGTCATGCATATCTTGAAAGGCGCAAGATAAGTGTCAAGTGACAAGTTCTGAATTTTTGTTTAAACATGTTACAACGCGATCGAATATTCTATAGAAAGAGATTTGGACTGATGATTTGGTTATGCCTCTTGCATAACTAAATCATAATATTTTTTCAACAAGATGGAACTGCTCTATATTAAGCTGGTAGTAAAATCATTTAGTTATGTAAAGTACTAGATGGATTGGAGTAGATGGACCAATTCAATGGCCTGCGCGCTCCCCAAATCTTACACCAATTACACGATTGCACTATAGTAGAAATCCGCAACAATTCTTTTTATTGTATTTATACCTATCCGCGATATTTCTTCCATACTATTTAAATTGCTGTATATTGCAGAATTAAACATATGAAGTAAAACACTGCTCGCCTTCTCTCTGAAATGAGAAAGAAAAATAAAATATAATAGTGAAGTGGAACCTCTAGATCTAAATTAATATATTTAATGTAAAAATGTAAGGTTAAATTTGAAAAAATAAAATGTAAAATTGTTTTTCCAGCTAAGCTCAGATCGGACTCTTAAGGGCGATTCAGATTAATAAGAGATGATTAATTAAAAGGTTCCCAAACATTATTTGGTGTTAATAAAACAAAAATCCATTTTATAATTTAAATAATACTTGTATTCAAAATCAATGTATTTTATATATTTTTGCAGACAAAGAAAAATCTCACACAATATACTGCTATACGATAAACAGAAATAAATTCACAAATAGTTTAAATACAACTTTATAATGGTTACATTGAATAATATTTATGTGTATTATTCATTATTTCAAAATGACAACGTAGCAAGGGATAACAACTTAGGCTACAAAGAATTCGTATATATTTGTATACGTACAACACAATACTGAGACGGAGAATTACATTACACTTTATATTATGGAGACGATGTTTATTTAACAATTGTATTTACTTATTTTGTCTCTATTGGTAATTGATTTATAATCTTTAATTCTTTATTATCAAAAATACATTCATTTACAATAATTGTTTAAATAACACCTTATATTAACGTTTTTTATGCCTTCTCTCTTCTATACGCTGTTTACCATCGGAATCTTTTTTGTTCACGAACAAGACGTGAAGAATCGGCCTGCTCTGCCAAATGGAGCACAGTATCTTTATCGCCAAATATATAACACTTTGCACATTTAATATGTATACGCAAATTTAACCACTGTTTTATTACTTTTACAATTAACAACAATTCTTATGACTGTTGCTGACTTACTCAGGAGTCTATTATTTATTTAAATTACAATTAACAACAATACTTATGACTGTTGCTGACCCACTTAGGAGTCTATTATTCAGAGTTCGCGTTTCGACACAAAGTCTAACTTCCGACTCTTTGTCTGTCTAACGTTCGACTCATGCTTTTCAATACGTATTTTTGCTTTTTATAGGAGGATGTCTGTGATTCCCCACTTTCTAAATAGTCCGGGCCTTCCTACTGCTTTTTCACACACATAGTTGAATCACCGTGTGATTGCAACACCAATCTTAGATAAACACGGATGTTTATGCGTCACGATACTTATACATAAATACATAATACAGCTTATGACTACATGTGAATTAATATTACAGAAATATATTCATTGATTTCAAAAATATTTTAAAATGTTTATAAAATATTATGAATCAGATTATTTAATATGGTAAAATGTATACTATTAATATCTAAAAATGAGGTAAAATTATAATATTAATATACAATAATGGACCGTACCATTACAATAGTAAAGCACCAATTATGTGTTTTTCCTTTTCTGTGCCTGTTGTGCTTCTGTTTGCTAACGGAAGTGGATTCGTGTCATTCTTTTCACCGTATATTTGGGTTTCGCTTGTTCCGCCATCGGCTCCTTCTGAATATTCTGTATCTCTCTCAGTGTGATCACTTAACATTGTCTCTGTATTATCAATGCTGCCTGGTGACGGAATATTACTTGGTATTTTATCTAAGTTTTGCACCTTGACGAATGGTATAATAAAGTGCATTACGTCATTAAGGTAATATGTTCCTTTTCGAGCTGATCCACTGGGTGGCGATTTCCGTCTTCGCACAAACACAGTTCTCAGATTCTTCCACTTCTCCTTGCAGTCTACCACTGAAAAGAAAACAATATTCTATTATTACAGTAATTTAGTCTTAACAACTTAATATATTTGAGGCTTTCATAGCATTAATATTATATCTCTGTTCCAGGTTTCTAGCTAGTGGTAGCAAATACACGGATCTATCGAGTTATTTTTGAAGAGGATATAGTGCTTTTAGTCACATTATTGCAGAAACTACATCCGCTATATGGGAAGTATTGCATCCACTCTATATGAAAGTCCCCTGCACTGAAGATTGGCTTAAAATTGCTGGCCGTTTTTATGAACTCTGGAATCTGCCGAACTGTCTCGGCGCCATAGACGGAAAACATATCCGCATTCAGAAGATGCCTAAATCGGGTTCTATAAATTTTAACTACAAGGGATACCACTCGGTTGTGTTAATGGCAGCCTGTGACGGTGAAGCATGTTTTACAATGATCGAAGTCGGTCATACCGGCAGAAATAGTGACGGGGGAGTATTCAAGGCATCAAGAATGGGTCGATGGCTATAGAAGGAGGGAAATGGACTCAATTTGCCAAACGAACAGAGTCTTGTGCATGATCAAACAGGAAGAAATGTTCCCTTTTATTTTGTAGCAGATGAAGCATTTCCAATGCGAAGCATATGTTGCGGCCATATCCAAGAAGAGGACTAAATAATCGGAAAAACTACAGATTAAGCAGGAGACGCAAAAGCATTGAATGTGCATTTGGAACGATGAACAGTAAATTCGCTATACTTTCAACTCCCATAGCAACTAAAAATTTGAAAACTTTAAATAATATAGTTAGAGATGTTTGTATTCTACATAATTTTATCAGAAAAAGGGAAGGCGTTTTATATCGACCGACATTCAACTTCGATGATGAAGATAATCAGGGTCAAGATCCTCCGGAAGAACTTGGATAGATTATTCAAGAAAATCCCATTCTTTGCTACCTTTTCAGTGGAAATATTGCGTTTAAAGAAAAAAAAACGCAATATGTTTTTATGATCATAAGCTTTTTCTTGATATGTTAGCATGAGTTATTTTTTGTTGTTAACAAGAGACAAAATATTTACTAATAAACAATTAAGTACACTGTATTTTTCTTATCTTGTTTGGTACGAATAATTTTTTAACAAGCACAGTCTTTTGAAAACGAGTTTTTTCTTACCTGAATCCCCAACAGATGTTGCTACTTTTTCTCACGCTGCGTCTACCACATTTCTTTTGGCATAATTTTCTAATGTATAATCAAATAGACACGGGTGTTTTTCAATCTCCTGCACAAACCCTATATTTGCGCTTTCTTCAGCTTTTGATAGCGATCGCGGCATGTTATTGCGTTAAAAACTAAAAACTAGCATAACAAATAGAACTTTACAAATAAAGAATAGCTGTATAGGTTGAATGGTCGTAAGCAACTAAAGGCTTGGCGACCGCGACTAGTCAGTCTAATCGCGCGTGATAGGTTGCCCTTCGCAATAGGTCGTAGTCGCCGCGGTGGACGAACATGTATAGTTTTTAATGTGTTGGTCGCCAGCGTAACTGGTTGCTTGGTTGTAAGCAACTGGTTGCCTCGTATTGGTTTCCTCGGTGGACGAACGGCCTAACCTAAATCAAAGCAGAGCTGGATTCAACACTATTAGAACCCGCTCCTTCGTTTTCAATGTTTAAAAACTGGGTTTCCGAATTTATGCGTGGTCGTATGAGCACAAATGACGAACCCAGTAGTGGACGTCCAAAAACTGTTACTGTTCCGGAAATGATTAAAAAAGTCCACCGTATCGTCATGAATGAGCGTCGAATAAAAATGCGGGAGATGGCAGATATTGTAGGTATCTCAAATGACACTGTGCACAGAATTTTAAGTGAAGAATTTTTTATAAAAAAATATACGGCGCGTTGGGTCTGCAATTACAATGGTAAAAATTCATGAATTGGGATTTCAATTAGTGCCTCATTCGCCCTGTTTTCCAGATTTCGCTCCCAGCGATCATCATCTGAGGCAATAGCTGTTGTAAATAGCTATTTCGACGACTTGGATTCATCGACCTACAATGAAGGCATTACTAATTTGGAATAACGTTGGAATAAGTGTGTTCAGCGAACAGAAGACTATATTGAAAAATAAAATGTATTTATCAAAAACGAAAATGCGTTTTCTTTGTTAGGCCACGTAATTTCCGAACCACTTTCATATATAATTTACATATGAGTTATATTGTAGAATTAGTGTATTACTGGGATCCGTATGGTTTTAATCTCGACAATAATAAAATGCTACGATCAATTACCTGAACTCGATTGCACCGTAATGTTTGTTCGCGAAACAGTTTTTCTTTTACCTAATAGTATTATCACTACCAGCGCATATAAAGATGAAAGTCTTATAAATGAAAGGAAATACATAACCTATTTTTATATGGTGTTATAAATTTAATTCAATTATTTTATATTTAAGATACAGCTGCAAATGTGTATTCATTACAATCTATTGAAAATATAATTAAAGAATAGATTACAATGAATCTGCTTGTGATACAAGAGTAACTCAAGAAATGCCATATTGCATAAAATAAAACTATTTCGATATAGACTTTGAAATGCAAACACAAGTTAAAAGGAACGAATAATTATTAAATTATCACAATGTTTCTGTCTTGATTATGATATATTTAACTTTCATGTAGCAGTTGTTTGAATTATGTACTTCATGGTACAGGAACGTCAACACTTTATCACGTGTAAAAACTTTAGTTAGAATTTCATACATGAATGTTAAATGCATGAGCTGGTGGAAAGTGTAACGTCAATTAAATCAATTTCAGGGTTTACGATGTTCGAACTAATATGGGAAACGATTCAGATTTTCCATAATAGAATAAAAATGCAACTTGAGCGTAATGGAGCACCAAACATGGGGATCCTTCGCGCCATTGATTTTAACTGCTGATAGTTTTTCCACGGTTGTTTGTTCTTCCTTCCATCCTCCTCGTCTTCCTATTCTTTGTGCCCACATGTACACGTATGCATGTGTGTCTTCCCGGTAGCGCGCTATTCGCATACGTACGACCACCTTATCTCTATTGCATTGCTAGCCATTGAAGGAATTTTGTTGTGAACTACGTCACGTATTTCAATATCATATTTGTATTGAATTGAGACTTATATTTGCGGAATACGTTCGCGACAGAGAAATTTTATGCAGTCTGTCAGGAAAATGCATCGACTAACGATAGTGTTAGGTGTATACACAAACGGATGTATGTATTATATGTATATGTTACATTAAAAACGCCTTTTTAGTTCAAACGCGTTTTTACAAGGAAAATCTTGTTTTTACTTACCGCCTTTGTTACAACTAATATTTACTAATAATCAAAAACAAATGTTAGTTAAAACGGGTTTTACCTTGAGAAAACGAGTTTTAAGGAAATAACTCAGTTAAAACTGATTCAACAGAGATCAACATTCATCTATCGAGCCTTATGGAAGGAAACAATATAGTTGTCAGTTCGACAATGGCAGGTTAGGTTGGTAACTCATTATAAGGGCGCGGACACGAACGGTTGATGACTCATCGCCCCTGGGCGCACTATTGAAATGTTGTATTTTTTAAGAGGTTTTAATTTTATTTATATAATTGGATAACAAGTAGCCGCTGATCTATAAACTACAAAATATCTTATTATTTGTTCATTTTCTCTTCTGTAACACTTGCTCTCTTGGAATTAAGTACATCCTTGTAGATAGAAAACGTCCTTTCTACACAGATAAAAATCCGTTTTGATTTCTCTAATAAATATTTGTTTGGAAATTATTTATTTAAACTAAACAAAATTTAGTTGAATTGAACATACTTTGTTCAACTGGAATAAATTGATTTATTTGAAACAAGTCTGCTGTTTGTTTGACGATTACAAGTTTGATTTAAATAAATATTTATTTGTACTCTTCAATCGAAATCTCAATGTTTTGGGTCAAATATCTGTTTATTTGAAGCAAATAAGTGGTGTTTTGAAATGCTGAGTGGATGTTCAGCGCGTGCGTGGTATACAGTTTGCATGTAAACAGACGCCAATGTATTATGGCGTAGTGCGTGTGCAGTGCCTGTGTTCCTTGTGTTTGCCCGAAATGGAAATAAAAGCATCATTGGAGAAGTGGAAGCTGCCTCATTTATGGCCTTTATTTCAAGGTAAGTGTGAATTATATATCCGAACTGTTAACTTATAGGAACGTGTACATATTCTATCATAACTGGGTAATGGCTGCCCTTATACCTATATGTATTGGTGTCAAATTAACAGCTAATATTTAGTACCTACCGTTTCTTTTATTACTTAATAGTACCAAGCTATACAGCAATACTCTTATTCGGGAAAGCTTATCTATAACTTCATCTGAAATTCTAAAATCACTACATTATGATTTTCTTTCAAACATTTATTAATATAACACAAATTACATCTATATATTATACATATACGTAAAGGTATAATACATATATGTGGGATGGGTCAAGGACATGTCGCCAGCATGACGAGATGGTTCTGGTGTAAACACGCTCAAAAATGCAAGTTAAAAATTCAATACAAGTTAACATAATATAATTGCTTTATTTGTTTGCTAAAGTGCTTGGGCTAAAACGGTTTTATCCCATTTCAAGTATGGGAATTACCGTGAGGAATACATACATACATTTGAAGTTTACTTATAGATGTATATTTGTGACATATTAATATACTGCTTGATGTGCGTATTGCTCATGCATTTTCCAGTTTCGTTTTCAAATATATATTATATTATAGTCTTTATTTCAAATATACTTAATTATTTCTGTAATGACAGTGACTTGAATAATAGTTATTTATTGTGTATTATGTTTCTTGTTAGGCATTTAAAACACGAAAGGAAAGGGGCATGTAGGAACAATGTTAGCTCTATAGTGTTTACACTTTGCTCGAGTGTTCTAAAGGCCACATGACGCAAATTTTATCCAAGACATTAACATTTTACAATATTGATGAATACTTGCAAGATTGACGTTGGTCACATAAATACTAAAGCTCGGTTAATAGCTGATGCCACTCAGGATGCGCGAGGCGTGGCTTGAATATGTATCATGTGCGTTAAAAACGTAGGTATCGAAAGCAATACACTACGACAGACAAAGTGCAATAAATTTATATACCGACTAATGTTTTCAAGTCGGTCTTTAACTTTTCATATGTAGAGAAATCTATATCTCTCAAGTTTCATGCTGCGTTCTCCTTTTTAGTCTTAAAATTGTCATCCATGCAAGTGCCATAAGGTCTTAACCGAGCTGTACATCAAATGAAAGGGCGTCTAAGAGACTGTAAACTGACATAGAACATTTGTAATGTAAGTATGGGATGATTAATTTTCTTATTTTAAATTGTGATATATGGTTTTCCTTATTTATTTTAAAAACATTATTTTGGTAAAACTTTATATATATATATATTTTTATTTATACATTTATTATTACTTTTATATTAGAAAAAGTCCTCACGATTTGAAATAAGATAATCCAACTCAACCCAAAATTCACTGATATATGCATGTATAACAATTTATAGTCGCCTAAAAGCCATACTATTTGATACTTTATTTATTAAAATTGGACAATAAGTAACGTTTCGAAAATTTAAAAATTCGCCCGATATATATGAACATCAACAATTTAGCAGTTAGTTTGAAGTTTTGATTGAAAAAACTTCTAAAAGAATTTTCATGTACTGAATGAAAAGTACCACATAAAAATGATTGTTTTTTTTTGTATTTTTTCCAGGACATAAAATTGATGAAGTCGAAGTTCTAAATGGTCTTGATATGAACCAACTAGATTTTTTTAGCAATCATATTAATGGTGACAAGATCAGACTAAAGAGGGGCCTAGCGGAGCTAAGAAAGGTATTAAGAAATATTCATTTTGTTAGTCATGCTGTGTTCAAATCTGTTTGACATATGGTAATTTTTTTTATTATCAATTTATCAACAAAATAGTTACTCATTATCAGTTTTGTGCCAGAAGGTCAAAATTTTTAACTGTGTTCTATATTTTAGAAATATTTTCAATTTTTTTTTTCAATTTTGATATTCTATTTTTTCCATTTAGTTACATGGACTCAGCCCTGATAATGAACCTGCGACAAAGAAATTTAAACTAAGTTGTCCACCAATGACAGAAGATGCAGGAAAATCGAAAGAAGAATATATAATTGATATCGAGGAGTCATCCGCCAGCATTGCTAACAAAGATTTAGTTATTATTATATTATATTATTTAAGCCAGGTTTAGTTATATATTTGAATAACGATGTACTTCCGCATTTTGGAAAGATAAAAACTGTAGTTTAAAACGAAAATAAAATTAATTTTGTGGTGTTAATATTACACGCTGCAAGCCTTATCATTGTACATAAGACTCGAGCATTTGAAAATCGTGATAATAACGGCAATCCACATGTATTTTCATATCAGTCTCTGGAAAGTCCGTATTTACTTAGTGTTCATTACACACGAGATGGAAAATCTGTTATTTAAGTTATCAATAAATAAGCGCTCATTTGTTGTTTTTTATGTTTGTCGGTTATAAGAAATATTATTGTGTTATTTTATACTTGTTAAAACAGAAACATTTGTTAATTTTTTACTTTCATAATAAAATATATTCACCAATAATATAACTTTTATTTTTTAGAGTTAATAAATGATACGGCAATTTACCCACGACCTTCAGTATATTAACAAGTCCCATCACTTTATAATGAAATCTGTCACTTCTCTTTTAACTCACTGTATATATATTCAACAATTATCCATTACTGTTACTATATTGTTTAATTTAAATACAATATCTGCTTGAAATAATTAACTAATGTTATTATTATTGGTATTATTATTACTATTAGATATTCTCTTGTCTTCGCATCCAAGGGGCTCGGAAGAACACTTTTTGTTTCTTCACAAGCAGCCCTTTGGATTTGAAGACAAAAGAATATCTAATAGTAATAATAATATTAATTAATTATTTCAAGCGAATATTGTATTTAAATCAAACAAATATTTATTGATGCCAAACAAATAAGAAATAAACGAGAAATAAATATATATTTCGTTCGAATAAATTGTGGATTTGATTCAAACAATGCAACCGTTGAATCGCAACCACGATGATAACTAGAACCAAACAAATATTAGTTTGTTTTGAATACTAAATACTACGCACTAAGTAGATTGGATCAAATAAATATATATTTGAGTTGACTAAAAATAGAAACGCTGAACCGAATAAATCATGTATTTGTTTCAAAAATTGAATTTGTTTGGCTCATATCAAAACAATATTTGTTTAGATCAACTCCATATTTTTTTGATTCAAATGATTTTTTTTATCTGTGTACATCGCAACTGGTTATAGGTGCGTACTGGAAATATTCTTTTATTTCAGCGTATTTAGCAGTTAGATTTTGTGTCATTGTCCCCATACACAATTGCCGCAATGTTATTAAATCTGGATTTCTATTAAGAACTGCGTCTCACTTTTGCCGAAGGCCACATCCGAAGTCACTTGGAATACTTTTGAAATTATTAATAGCCCACATGTAATGTGGTTAATCCATCTTCTAATTTGAGATTTCGATTTTCAAAATATGTGAGTAGTATAGGCAAATTTCCAAAGTGTTCCTGAAGGAATAACAAGTAATTTTTTAAATTTGGGATTTGTGTTAGTTCCTTGCACTCAGAAATACTTCGAGCATATTAATGAAATTTTGTAAACTATCGAAATTCTCTGCACAAAAGCTATTTCTGTGTATGTTTGAGCAAAGCTAAGTGACGAACGTGCGATATTTTGGCATTCTGTAACGATATCTTACAGACTTTGTAATAAATTTCGGAATCACTGACAATTCATTTTCATATCAGAAAAAGTAACTTAAACAACGTTCTAGATCTAAATAAATGATAACTAAGAATGTACGCGTATGTTATTGAAACTAACCGAAATCTAGTGCACACTTACGTCTAGATAATTGGGAGAAGTCTTATAGAGATGTATTATATTATTAATTTGACACTTTACAGGAAGATTATGTTGTGATACTTACACCATACCGACAATACCAACCATAAACATAATAAATCGAACTGATAATAACATTGCCTTGAAATAAAAAAAAGACAGTTTATTACAAATTGCTTACGGTAGTAAAAGAGATATATATCCCATAAGAGACTGGACTGAATACTAAGGTTGAGACGATCTATAGCTTACACGTGGCACTTGAGAACGATTCTTATTATTCAGACGACGTAGTGTGAGTCGTGGTAGGCCAACCACGCCGCCACCGCGCAGCCGCGTACATTTTCGCATGCATTCATTCCGAAACATATCACAGCCTTGATCAGTAGATTCGTTATTTTATTTGGTGATTAGGTTTTAAAACAACTAGATTAAATGCCGTAGGTAATCGTCATATCATATTTCATTCAAGAGACAAGATGGAAAGAAGAATTTTTAAAAAGAATTTTAGTGATTAATGTGAACAAGAAAAAGAAAACCCTTGCAATATCATGGGGAAAAATCATGATAAATTAGTGGACGAAGTACGAAGAAAAGAGGGGTTTCGAAGAAAGGAACAGTCTGAAAAGAACAGTCGACATCAAGTCGACTTGATTTATTATGCAACCGCAAGAGGATCATGGATTTAAGTATTTTATGGTGTATCAGGATCAATTAAAGAAATGTTCTTTATTACGAAAGCAAGAGGGCCGAGAAAGTGTTCCATTAACTGACATATTTTTGATGTTTGATGCCTCATGTATGTCCCATTCTGATAACGGCAGAGAGTTTAAACTGGTTCATGAAAAACCAAAGAACGGACTAATAAGGATGTTGAAAATATATTGACTCCGTCGATGCAAGATAACAGTACTACGAATTAGTCAAACTGTCTTCGGTTTGTACAATTTATGAAAAATAGGGCTCTTCATTCTGTTATTAATCAATCGCCATATAAAGCCATGTTCGGTACACAGTCACGACATCAAAACATCAAAACATCTGCACATATAATCATATCCCTATCTCTACTATAAAAAAAAGAACTATTCGTGGTAATTCTTCAATACATGGAGCCTTAGGAGAGTTTTGGCATATGTTAAAATCCATAATAACAAAGCAACAACCAAGAAGAAATTTCTGCCCATACCATTGCTCAGCTTTCTGCAACCTGAAAATGTTATTTGATTACACGGATGTACCCAAAAAATCGAAAAATCTAATTACGAGAGGGTTGCCAAATTTTACATACACGATTTGTTTCTCTTTGTAAGAGCAGTGGTTCCACCTCCTATATTAATCATGCTTTTTCTTCAGTCGCTAAAAAGCTGAAATGCTTATGGTGTTTGGAGAATGTCGGAAAAATGGTACAGAAGCTGCACGTGTGTATGTGGAAAGATTTCCCGATCTGGAACATCTATGCAGGAAAACTTTTATCAGGCTCTTTAAGCAATTAAGAGAGACTTCAACTGTTACGCACAAAAAGAAAATTTACAACAATCTATCAATTACTGATGAATTAAATCAAGCACGATTTCCTAATATGGTAGAAAATAATTATCATACAAGCACCAGCATTTTAAGTCAACAAACCAACATTAGTGCGACGAGCATGCGTCTCACTTCAAAAAAATACTCATCTATCACTCATATCACATAGAACTGCACCAAGAATTGCATGGTCAAGATTAAGAAAATATGGTAAATTTTTACCAGTGGGCTGAAGGGTAACTAAGATAGAATGCACATTTTTTTCGATTAAGCCCTTGTAAGTATAAGAGTAATGATCAGATTAATAGACATAATATGCACTATTGGGTAATGGAAGATCCCCAATGGATGCGAGAGAGAGTATCAGTATTACTAGTTCATTAGTGTTAGGAGAGAGGTGATTAATAATAAATAATTGGGTCACTTTATTTTAATGGGCATCTGAATGGGAACATGTATGCTAGCATTTGCAAGAAAATTTTGAAGAGACAACGTAAGTAACTAAACTATTAAACAATTTCAAAAATATTTAAGTTTATTCTCTGCTGATTTTTGGTTCCAACAAGATGGCACATCTCCACATTTCAGCCAAATTGCGGGGGCGCATCTGGATCAGCAAGCTGGAAAGAGGTGGATAAGTAGGGGAGGCCCCATCAGTTCTCCAGCACGGTCTCCTGATCTAACGCTGCCTCATTTCTATTTATGGAGAATTGTAAAACAAATGGTCTACATAGATGAAACACCAATGGAAAATACGAGGGAAAGAATCAATTTGGCGTTTGAGGAAATTAATTATTTAAACCGTGTTGGTGGTGTGCTAGAAAATTTTAAAATAAACCTTTTGATGATGCATCAAACAAGAAGGATGAAATTACAAAAATTTGATGTGAATAAATAAATTTAATTTTTATAGCAGAAAGTAAAACTATGATTGACTTCAAATCTAATTAATATTTTTTAATTTTGATTTGAATTTTACGTTCTAGAAGTTGAAATAGACGTTATAGCCTGGAGAATAAAATTTGTAAATATAATGTAAATATTTTTTTCTTGATTTTATGGCCTTCTTCATACAATATTTAAAAAATAATATGCACTCTCGAGAGGCTAATATCCAGTGCGTATACTGTAGAAATTGCATTCCTTTCCTATAATATTAAAGCTCAAAGAATTGGGTGGAAATAAAACTTGGCGCACCCGGTATAAGAACAACTCTCTATACAATTTGAATTGAATTGGGTTGGCATGCATTTACAAGGAAAGCGTTTCACAACCGATTCGGGTAGACTGCAATATTTTTGGAATGGCGTTTACATGTCTGACCTTCACTTATTTCCAGCACGTGGATGTATCAGTCGTAGTCTTTAAATGCATGGTTTTTACAATACACTCTTATTACTTTATATTCTATATTTTTGTTGCTAATTATTAATCTGCTCAGTACACATTTTCTTCCTGTAGCCATTATAATCTGGGTCTTTCATATTTCTTTCTCGTTTCAGGATCCTAATCAATCAATATATATGTGTGTGAACCTTACATACAAGACGTAGGTAAGTGGACAAGACACCGAGAAAATAGTGGAATAATAATAATAATAATAATAATAATCTTTGATAATATAACGAGATCTTGACAAATAGTCGACTATTTCATTGTGATCAATTTTTCGAGTGTGTGCTACGGTCAATTTGACGAGACCAAAATTGGCATTAATAATTTGACTAGAGCACGAGAGCTTTAGCTCGAGGGCTTTAGTCTTTAATTTAATGCCAATTTTGGTTAAGTCAAATTAGGAGGCACACGAGAAAAATTGAAACAAAGTCGACTACTTATCAAGCTCGAGCTATATTTGTTAAGATTATTTCCTAAACCAGTTGTCAAATCGATGTGATTATCAATAATTTCATCCGAAACATCGCTAAATCTCTTTTTGTCGGACATTTTCATCTATTTGACACGTTTGCCACTTAATGAAAAAATACATACTTGATTTGTTATCTACATTTGAATAGTCGATTTGTAATAGGCGCTGATATCAAGAACCGGTACTGTTCATTGGTTAATTTCAACTTCAGTTTTGATTGTGATTTGACAAAATTTAAATTTGACGGGTGAAGGCAATAATCATCTATATTTCAAAGTTATATACAGTATTATAAGTAACAAAGGTATATGCTAGAAACATGTCAAGGGTGAGTACATGATAAAATCATGCCAGAATTATATAATAAAAGTAATAATAACTAAGCAGTCCTTATTCACTAATTACATTGTAGGTTTGTTGAGCAAGCAAATTATGAATACCCTTTTAACATAACATAACCAAATCTACAGGATCAATAATTCAAATAGTCAAGCTTAGAGTAGCAGTTGATTGCCAGTAAGTGGCTTCTTACAGCACCTCTGAAAAGCTTCAAACTCAGTGACTGTTTGATTTGTGAGGGGAGCTTCTTAAAAAGTTTGCATCCCATAAATAGTATATTTCTCTGAAAAAATGCTGTCCTGTGAGCATGTGGCAAAAAGATCTAGATTTCTCGTACTATATTGATGAGAGACACCAGCAGCAAACTCCGATCTAAATCTATAGACCAAGCTTAGCAGTTCTAAAATGTATGCGTCGTAAATCGTTAACAATCATTGATCAGCAAATAAGTTTCTACATGAATCACGGAAATTGAGGTCAAAAACAATGCGAAGTGCCCGTTTTTGCATTAAAAATACTCTATTACATCCTATACAGGATCCCCAGAAGCTAACACCGTTACGTCATTTTGGAAAAGAAATTTGAGAAGTAGTATACCTTCAACACACTTTGAGAGCAAGATCCGTTTAAGTTGCGAAGCGCATAACATATAAGATAAACACATAAACAGAATGGACGGCAACAAACTTGCGAAAAGGGCTCAGTTAAATGACCCTGTCGGAAAAAGGAATCAGGAAAGGCTCTCAAAACGCTGGAAACAGTCTGGACATCAATATTCGAAGAGGTATAGGAAAGTTGAAAACAGGCACAGCCTGCCTACTATGAGTAGAAAGGAAAAAGAAGATGTGATTCACTTACTGCTTTCTATAAGTGTTTTAACCATCTAATTCTAAATTGTTTTATTTTTGTTGCCATATGTCTTTTAGTTTGTCTACAATTTTATCGTTAGTTATAATATTATATACTTTATTCGTGAATACGAGAAGTGTTCCGTTGTGTATCTCCAACTCCATTCATAACCTTAATATATTTTAGATATTTTCTCAATAGGCTCCCTTAAACTACAACAAAACATATAAATATTTATAGTATAAACAAAATTAAGAATAGATTATACACCTGATACTAATATACCTCTTATAATAGAAATTTAATAAGGATAAACTAATTAAAAACTAAAAATATTTATACATTGATAATTAAGAATGAGAAAGAAAACACCACCGTCACATGCAAGGATATAAATTGGAGACCAAAAGATACGCCCTCAGATAGACCATAGTCTACTTAATTTGAAAACGGCTGACAGCCAGGAAGAACCATCACGAGAGTAGAGCACACGGCGGGAATGATGCGTTTCATCCTCGGTCCAATCACTATGAAACTCTTCTCGTCCTTGTTACATCTCAATGAGGTCGTCTCTGTCCGACTGCCGTGTGACCTGAAGAGGGTGCAGATCTCATACCACCCCGCATCGACGCTGCGGTGTATCATGAACGCTTACCCTAATTCCGTGCAGAACGGAGCCAAGCTCTCTCACATAGCACAGAGAGAAGATCCCCTCTATCTAATCCCTACTTCGTTGCAGCCCAATCACCATCTCTTGCAGAAATGCCTCTGGGCAACGAATTTCCCGGACTAGTGGTTACGGATGACGATAGTAGATAGTTCGCCGGTTACGCTGGAGAATATCTCCACATCCATGACGATATCTTCGTGCACAAAAGGTGCATTTTATTATTCGATCCAGCTCCGTCTAGCTAGCGAATTATGAAACTCGACAAGCGTGATGATAATAGTAATATAAATTTTGCAGTGTTCTTTATTATTGGGCGTTAATTAAATGGCATGTGAATGAAAATGTATCGTCCAGATGTTTTGCGAACACAAGTATTTCTCTCTTCATGTAATATATATTCGTTGTAAATCAGTAGTCGAATAACACGAACTACAGAAAAAGATTAAATTAGTTGAAAACTATTATACCTGCCTCATGCAACTTAACAAAACACGATTCTAAACTACACACTGACAGTCATGTGTATATATTACTTGGCTGTAATACAATATACAATACAAGCATGTATAATGCGATTTTCAAAAGTAATTAACTTACCTAAAGCTTAATCTGCAAGTTGTAAATATGATACACTTAATTCTAATTAATTCCACTTTAGAAAAGCCTCTTATTTTTACATTAATTATTATGGTTTCAACAATATAATAAAACAAGTTTAGTCGTCGAAACTTCGAAAACAGTGAACATTTCTAAAGTATCTTCACTTAAATCGCACATTTTTCTTGAAGAATAAAATTAATTAGATTGGATTTCTTTCGCAGTTGTACTGGGACTCATCCGGACTGCCACAAGGCTCGAACTTATTTTTTGTTATTCTTTGCTGATAAGATCAAGTCATGGAGGTAGAATATAACAGGAGGGAGCATGATTTTAAAAAAGCGGATTTAGCGCGTAAATGCGCAGAGCTATAAAGTGGTACTGCAAGTGCGACGCATAACGAGGCTAACCAGTGGCGTCACGATAATTTTTTGAAGGGAAATAAAAAAATAAATTTTTAAAAATCTTCAACCAGAAAATGGTTTCAATTGAACAATATTTCTTCTTGAAAAACACAAATTTTACTTTACAATTGTATTTATTGTCCTCTAAAATGTATTAACTTAGTGAGACTATTGCGAACATATTCACCTTTACATGAATTATTTTTACAACTGTATTTAATCCTTACATCTAAATAACAATTTACAACAGCTTTAATTAAAAATAAATTATGAAGATGTTGTGAGCTCACTAACAAATCTTTACAAACCAAAGAATCAAGAGTTTCCATGATAATTTTTATTTTATTTACTTTCATGGAACCGTCAAGTTGATTAGATTTATAAATTTTTTCGGTCTTAGAGCAAACGGTTATCAGGTCATTGCTGGGATACGATAAGCCGCCCCTATTTTTAAAATCTATAAAACTATTTATTAAATTCGATTTACAACCAAATAATGACCCAACACAAATTTCACATTTAAGCTTGTCGCCTAGCTTTTTTGCTACAAAACCAGCAATATAAATTACCACCTCCTGCGGAAACTGTGATAGTGCTGTGTTTGTGAAAAAATGTTCATCCAAAGTATCATTTGGATTATTCGAGGATGAACCAATATCATTATATATATAATTGTCAAAGTTTATAGCATCCTCTGGTTTTTTTCTAAAAGATGAAACGTGTAATATACCAACATGTTCAAGAGGAACACAATTCCCAAACCCATTATCATTAACTTCTGCATGTATGAGTAGTTTCTTGTAAGCAGTTTTGATCTGACGACAAGTGGGATTATCATTACTGCCTCCTTGTGCCCTAAGACAGAAAAAGAAAACTTCTAGATGGTCCTGACTGCATTTATAAGTTGGCAAAAATTTCAATAAAGGTGTGCTGCTTTCCAGGCTAATAAATCTATTATAAATATTCAAAATTGACTCTAAACAAATTAGAAATCCTAAGAATCCAGTTTTTCTATTGGACAACAAAACTAACTTGTTATCTAAAAATCGCAACTTTTCCACATAATTTTGAAAACTGTCCCTAAAAGAAATAATTTCAGAAATATTTCGACTATTAATTGGTTGTTTAAAACCGAATTCTTTTAAATTTCTTGAATTTAAAATATCAAACGCATCGTTTATAAAATTTATGAATGTAGCTGTAGGCCCGCAATCCTTAAAAGCATCCAACTTCAGGGTGTCTTTGCAAAACAACAATGCTTCTGCAACTGACCTACTTAACAACTGCGTTGCAAGTTTTACTTTCATTTTTTGTTTAAAAAAAAGTATATGTCGTTTTCTTAATTTATTTGCTAAATGAAGTCCTTCATCTTCTTGTAGATTATTCAATAACTCTACATATTTAAAATCTATGATTTCACCATTATCGTCAATCATTCTACGTTTTTCACCAAAAACATTTCTTATTAACTTGCACATATGAGCAGGATCTGGCATTATGGCTATTTCTTCCCCTATAATTGATGTTGAAAGATTATTTACATCAAGGCAGCACCCTAAGGACTTTGCCATTGTAAAATTTGTTGGACATCCATCAAAAGTGACATTTGTAATAATAACCCCACTGTCTTTTACCAAATTTATACACTGCAGGAGAAGGGAAGATTTTTGCTGAGAATTTAATCCGTTGATTAAAAAATATCCTAAAGGAAGTTTCCACCTATCATTTATGGCTACCAAAATAAATGTTAATGCTTCTTTCGCACGCTGGTTTTCATCAGAATCTATTGTTGGGCCCAAATCAACATAGCCATAATAATGTTGACCATCAAACTCTACTTGTTGTCGAACAGCCATTTCATCAAAAACTAAAGAACACAAAATTGTTTTACCATTTTTGCGTTCAATCTCAACTTTCTGGGCTAGGATGTGAAATGCTTCTTTAGTAAATCCTGGTGAGCCATCAACAGAAGAATACCAACTACTCAGAGTTTTTTCATGTGGCAAAGTATCATTGAATTTGCTCCTAACATAACGGTAGGCCCTTGGGGAATAAAAATGAAGAGTAACAGCAAATTTTCTAATTTCTTGTCCAAATTTTGTAGGTAGTTTTTTGCCATCAATTTTTCGAGACAGCCTCTCAATAAATTCTTGATTTTCTCCATATTTTGTAAATGTCTCTGTTTTACATGAAGATCCATTCTCCTTTGAAATCTTCAAAACCGTCCTCTTCAGTTTCAATATTTTTTTATGCTGACGAACCAACCTTTTTTTCACAGCAACCAGTTCTCGTTGTTGCATTTTATTCTTTTTCTGCAAATCCCTAATTTGTTGTTTTAAACAAATAATTTCAGTCACATTTGTTGAGAAATGTTGCAATTTTTCATTCAATGACACAACTTCTTTAGCAAGCAAGTCATCATCAGCAAAAGAATCCTCCAACATTTCAGACACATTTGACATCTGTAATACATTGTATTGTTTAAAACTTAAGTGCACATATTTATCTAGTTTTTACAAACCGTAACATTGTCGGCAGGAACCAAATTGGGATTTAAATTTCTTTTCGGGGAGGTTTCAACCTTCATATTCACCTACAAACAATTTTAATGAATAATGTTAAATGCTGCTGAAATTATTGATACAAACCCTGTCATAATAATCAAAATAGATTGAAGGAATGGAATTTTTCTTCAAATCCTTTTTTTTGTTTTTCAAATTAACTTCAAAATTCTCTGCAGTGAAGTGGAGTGAACACAGAAAAATGTTATCGGACGATGGAATGTTTTCCACACCAAGTCCACAACATATAAATTCCATCCATAAATTTCTGGTATGTGAGTCCCTAGGTATTCTATATAAAACCACAATTAATAATTTAATTTATTAGTAAAGTGCATTTAGCCAGCACAAAAAAAATAACAATAACCTCAAATTTAAACTAAAAATACTCACCTATGGAATGTTATATTATCCGTTGAACTGTTTCCAGCTCTTTTAGTACGTTTGCAAGCTTTGCAACTAGGCATTGTTTTGGAGAAATAAGTTCTCTTAAAACGTGAAACAACAATAAACAAAGTAAACAAACACAAACGAGAGATCACAATTGAAATCACACCTACTGGAAAAATGACGCCAGAATGACGCCGCCACTGTTCCTAGATTTCCGACAAAACCAAATGTCACGCGCCGTTTGAAATGGGTCATAAAGTGGTACTAGGAACCGGTCGACTGATACCGCAAATTTAGCATTGGCAGCATAGCGCACGCTCCCTCCTGTTATATTCTACCTCCATGGATCAAGTTCAATTTCTTCGTCAACGATAAAAATGCGTACAATAAAATTGCAAACGAAAATAGTACCTACTACAAGGTGATTTACTAAATATATAGAGTTGGTGTGAGAAAAATAATTTTCCGCAAAATATTGACAAGTTCAAGGTGGCGAGAGTAATTAAAAGTTTTGTATTCGTTGTTACTAATGTGATGTACACTGAAATTGTTTTAAATTTAAGGATGCTAATGAGAGTCCAAAGAACACAAAATTAGCAGTGGGATTATCATAAATTGTATCCTAAAAGCTCTAAATGCATAATACTTTGCTCTGGCAAACTGGCACAGGAATAGTAAGTGGAATTCGTGCAACGGTTACTTTTAAAGTTGTCTAGTCTTTAAGAAAATATGACGACAGTGTACTGCTATTATGAAGAACTGGTTGGATTTTTCAATCTCTTCGAGCTTGAGTTCGTCTTTTTTGTTTCCGTTTACAGTTTTATTGCAATATACTTTAAAGCGCGAGAATTGCCATGATGCTTTTTACAATGTCCGATTTTCTAAACTTTTGACCCACTCTGTATATACGTCTAATTTAATCTTTGCACAAACTGGCATTACGTTAAAAGTTAGTTGACGTTTATTCCATAGATAAAAGAGAGAGTATAGATGGCCTACTCTCTCACTAAAAAGTGAACCAAACATCAGCACCATCTGTAATTCCCTTCCGGGTACTTTTGATAGAATTACCGTAGGAATCTGTAGAGAATGATAACTCTTTAATGAGCGGGAACTTTGAAATTTCTTGATTGCAAATTATTAATGTATGAAATTAATGTAAAAATTTGCTTCAATATTTTTTGCTAATTTTACATGAAAAACAAATTAGTATAGGTACATAAATAGTGAAGTATCGTAAAATCTTTTCTGTATCTAAATGCTACTGATGAAACAGATTAAAACAAATGTATTTTTATCTATAAGTATTATATATATTTAGTAAATCATATACAAAAAATAACATTATACCTAATAACTGCAATATATTAAATATGATTAAGAAACTGTTACATTTTTAATACTATAAATGATACTTACAAATACATGACACATACTGAATTTCTGAGCTTTCACTGGGACTTGCTTGTGAGGTGGACGGTAACGCCTGTACATGCATATTTTCTAAATTAGTATCATCGGTTTGATGTTTCTAAATGCACTTGTGGAGAAGAACTATCGTATTTAACAATGACAGTTACTCACAATATTGCAAATGGCGGAGAAAAATCACATAACAACAACAACTCTAACAAAATTCACCAACGTAGCCAACTATATTGAGAGTTATGTTTTCGATCCTGTATAAAGTGCTGCCCTCTAAGAAACCCTCCCTTAACCAAAACATTGATAAGGTGTAGTAAATGAAGTGCACTACCCCTGGTTTATTCGTTCCTATAAACTTCAAAAATCTATTGTCAAATTGAAAGTCATAAGTAAAGGTAGCAATTGTTGGTAATTTTCTTTTGTATTAAGGACCCCATTTTTATAATGCAAAAAACTCGTTATGTTTATTATTATACTAACAAACGCATTTTCCCATTTTTAAATGCCTGCCGTTGCTCATCTGCCAGTGCTACTTTAACTGAAGTTAATTAACTATTCAACCGTTACCGTCCAATGAAGTACTGCAGAGCTTTACACTACTACTTGTTTTTTTTTTGTTTTTCGTGAAGGAATGCGCTGCTATATTTTATGAGCCACTAACAGTGTTATTTAATTTAATTGATGGTTCATAAGTAAAATCGAATTTTCATCGCAAATCAAACGTCAGATGGGTCTTTATCCGTCAATGTTAAAGTTTCCCGTTACTTTAGTGGATATTCTTACACTTAAGCTTAATTACATACCAACATGTCATGCATCATTTCCTGGTTTTGAGTTCACCTGTCTTCGAATAATGCCACTTAATATACTCTTTAGTGCTCTCGCATTTGATTCTGTCAATCTATTTGGATATTTCGAGTATTTAACAAACGAAACCTGCATTTGGGACTGTAATTTCTGAATCTGTACGATCATGTATAGTTCACTAACCTTGTGGCTTCAATTCTTTCCACTTTAATTTGCGACAGGGTTCGTTTTGCCGGTCTTTTTTCTAAATATCGAATCGTCCTGATAATTACCAATCTGGATACGTATAACCATTGTTCGTAAATTAACATCATTTTGATATTAGAAAACTTCGAGACGTCAAACTGTCATCGCAAAAATAAATGTCTGTTGAAATTGACGAAGCTCTCCCCTGCTTTTGATAGCGAAATTTTTTACAGGATTCGCCTGCAGAGAGGCTTTAAATGAACTGTACCTTCGTTATAGAAGTACTTGGAGAGTGGAGATTGCTGCCGAGAGTTGCGTAAAAGTCCATTCTCTCGGTTTCTCAGCCTTCGTCTGTACGCGAAACCTCGATAGCGTTGAATTTTCGATGTCTTTGTCATATCTGACAATTTTTGATTTTTGACGTGTTTTGATTATATTTTCGGTCACACAAGCGCCGATTTTGCTTTACGTAAGCCCGCGGTCCCTTTTAGGAGCCTCCGATCCGGAGTGTGGTCCCGCTAGAAACCACCAAATATAGCACACGCAAAGGAGAAATGTCCAGCCTATACGTACCCAAAGAGGGAACGCTCCCGTCACGATTTCCTGGTAGGAGTTACACATATCATTCTGCCCTTTTTGATGGTTCGGTTAAGCTATTTCAACTCAGGCGATTAGAGTGGGTCACTCGAATGGCTTTTAGTATGTATATATGAAGAAGAAAAAGAATATGAAAAATTTATCGGCACTGTGAAACAGAGTAAACGAAAATTCCTTACTTCATATTAAACTATACGCTTGATTCTATATCCACACCTCTTGTTGATATAGTGAATGGATGTTTTCTTGCCATTGTATTTCCTGATTCCTTAAAGACATCCAAAATACTACCTATGCATCGTAAAAGTGTCAAAATCTATGGACCAATTTCTTTAACATCTCCTTTTTCAAGGATTTTTGAAAAGGCTCTTAATATAAGATTAGTTCAGTATTTGGCCAATAACAATCTGGTTTCCTCTTCACTGACTTTGTTCCTGGTGAGTCTACTCAAAATGCTTCACACTGACTTTAAACTATTTCTATGGACAACCAGACCAAAAAGATTAAAGTTGGAGGCCTTTTTTTAATTTTAGTAAGGCCTTGCGCATTCTGTATCACTTGGTCTTATTGGATAAATTATATGCGTTAGGTATTCAAGGTGTTACTTGTGAGTCTTATTTAAACCTTTTCGGACTACGCAAACGATGATTTTGCATGTAACGAGTCATTCAGTTCATCGCCTATAAACTTGTTTTTTTCAGGGATTCGTCCTCAGCCCAACTCTCTATATAATATATTCACATATATAATATATATGTGAATGATTTGTTTGAATCCATGTAACTTTGTACGGTTTCCCAGTATGCCACAATACATGCTGCATTGTCTCTCAGCGTATGCCTGATGATATGCTTCTGACAATGAGGTTTGCTGTTGATACTATGAGAAGATGGTGAGATGGGTTGGGTCTTCTTCTTAACGGTCGGAAAACTAATATTTTACAATTGAATTTATGAAATGGCCTGCTTTGTAGCCTTTATGTTCCGTTTCGTGGTAGCTGGCTGTAGTCAGATGAGCTCCTAGGGACTAGTCATCGATATTGCTTTCGGCTGGAGACCGTTGCCTGCAGATTGAGAGCAGACTATAAACGGTATTATACTGCATTCAGAGGTTGGAGAGTGTTGTCAGTCTTGAATCAGTGAGATTCTCTTACTGGTTTGTGTATACAGGGGGTTCCTCACCCCATTCTGGGACGGGGAGTAGGGATATTCTTCTTGCAAAAATATGTTGTGATGTGTGTTATGGGTGTGTCATCGACGCCCGCTTTTTCGAAAGTTAGTGAGTTGCCGTTTTTCTCTTGAGAGAAGGTCTTGGTTTGGTTTAAAAAGATAGAGTCGACATTTGTCAGAAACTATGATATATTTGTCGCGATAGGGATTGCCTCATCAGTGGACCTGCGGTACATTTTCGTCGGACCTGTTATTTTGAGAGAAGTATAATTTATTTCAGGATAGTGTACACAGATTGGCTGATATAGTATCAGAAATTGTCATCATTGTATAGATAAAAAAATAAATAATATAAGATTGAATAATAACAGGTTGTAAAGTTTTACAGCCATGCAATGGGATACCGTCTGCGCACAGCCTACTCGGTGATAAGAGATCACATAATTATTTTTGTTATGGGTGTCATAATTGTGGTTTTCATTATGGGTTGGATACTTTAGTTTGAGATAAATGTGGAGTAAAGTAGAAAAGATGTAGCAGTAAGTATATTTAAAGTTTGGAATAAACTTTTGCAAGTAATTTTTAAATTTACTCCCTGATTGCTTGTTTTTGTAGCAGTTCTGTATGTCTCATTACTATAAAAGCTGAGTCATCTGCGATTTCAAAGTGTAAATTAAAAGAGTTTTTGCACGAAAACTGCTTTTATAGTTAAAAAGAATTCTTAAAATTAATTTTATCATCTTATTGTTTGTTGATGTGCATATTATTATTGTATCCTATGTGTATTTTATGATTGTATCATTGTCGACGTGTCGATGTTCGCTTTCGAACTTATGACAATAAATATATTATTATTATTATTTACGTTATGTATATACAATGTCTATTCATCACATTATTATACTCTGTCTATTCCCCGAAAAAAGTTTAACAATCCTAAGAACGATGTACAATTATGTATAGCTGAGCATATCTAGTATAGTATTTATCACTCGTATTCGTACACATAACGTAAACAGTATTACGTACATCTGGATTTGTATGTATGCATTATTAGTTAGCAAGAAAGTCTCTCTCACCGGCCATTGTCTACGCTTCGCTTGGCAAATTATGAACAAACAAACGCAAAGTAACGCTCATGTATTTCCTACTATCGTGGTTTGGAGAAATACTGCCAGCTATGTAATTGTGACCTAGGCTGGGGGCAGAGAGAGGGTCTGCAGATCTGAAATTGGAGATCCTAGAGAGATCCACATGCATTCGCCATAATCACAGTTAGCGTTCAAATGACTGTAATTCTGGTGCACATAATTTAACGGACACAGTCCATAAAACAATCGAAACCGATTATTAGAAACACGTGTGTCAATTACTGCATTCTCTGCATTTATATACAAATAGATTTGTGTTTGAGTACAGTATATTAGATACTCGTAATTTACTTATTATTATTATATATAAATATAACATACGCACACTGGTAAATATTCGCCAGGTGTTCGTGTTAGTATATATTTGCGATTATTTTTCAAGCAACAATTAAGTAGAATATAATATGAATTTTATATCTATCGTGAACATCTATATGAAAACCCACATATACATAATGCGTACACCTATATATAAAACTTACTACATATATATATACATATATATAGAACATACAAGCAAGGTTATACTAATTTAAATATTCTCCATTTTTTTGTTAATTAATTCACAAACCAAATAAACCAACAGCGAAAGGAAGACATTGTTATACTTGCTTTTCCTAAATTATTAGGTGAAATAGAGTGCATTTTTTATAATTAATTAATTATTGCTTGCTTGTGTTCTACCATTGCACAAAAGAGACTCTAGATTAGATATGGCCAATTGGCCAATTATCGTCCATTAGCAATTTCTCCTATTTTTTCTAAAGTTTTTAATATGCCATGTTAATAGACTAGATTATTCTCACATTTAGATAAAAATAAAATTTTAACAAGTCAACAACATGGTTATCGTACTTTATTAAGACTTTGGACACAGCAAAACATTCAGTTGGAATTCTTTGCAATTTAAGCCGTATTGACTGTGCTGATCATGACATTTTCCTTGATAAACTGGAGTGGTACGGAATTCGATGTGTTGTTGTGCAGCGGTTTGAGTGCTCTCTTCGGGATTTTGTTCATAATCTTCGGAATGTCCTATTAACAAAAAATTCATTTCTTGGTTTAGCGGCTGTAAAATGAACTCAAAAACAATATAAGGAATTAAAACGTTTCGATATTATAGATATTATCTTTTTCAATTAATTTAACATAAACTAACTAATTAAAACATTAAAACTCCAATGAACATTAATAAAATTGTAACATATATTTGACAAATATATTGGCGGCAAATATGTGGTACAGAACAAGAAAATGGGTGTGCTTAAAACCACACAGCAGAAGTGTAGACTTCATCAAGGCGAGGTTAATAATACGACATACACGCGTATAATATTCAGTAACGTATTATACAACTGATGCGTCATGTTCTCCCATGTAACGGTCGCCGAACGAGTACAGCAGTGACGCGAGCGGCCGTTTCGTTGGGTCGGTTCGGACGTATTGCTATGGTTTTTTTATATCATGGATAAGTAAAATTAAATAAATTGATTTACTTCAAATTTATTTTTCTGTGGGGCAAATGTTTTGGTACACACTGTATTTTGGTTTCTGTTTAAGAATTTGGGAGGTATAGTTGTCTTTTGGTAATCTGTGTATATTAATATTTATTTTGTTATTTGAATTTAGAAGAAAAGATGCCTGAAGATTATTTACGCTCAACTTGATATTAATATAGTACCTATACATGTGCGAAGTTTTAGACGTGGTAGGGGGATGTGTGACTTTCACTTGTCCTGCCGTGTGATATATGAAGACATTAAATTTTGGTCTCCCGTCAAGTACAGTTGTTTTAAAGTTATATTATATTTGAATAAAAATTGTTATAATTTCATTATTTTACGGAGCCAAGATTTAATCAAGTTTGTGAATTAGTTTTATTGCTGTTATGCAAGTTAAGTATATACTTTTAAGTAAGAGAATGCATTCTTTATGATAATAAGAGAAAATTTTAATATTGAAAAAGTAGACTCGTATCCGTCATTTTGTTTCCCTGCACGTGTTTGAAAATATTTTATATTTTATTGAGAAGCTATTAAAGTAGATAATTTTCGTTACTATATCAGGTTGCTATAATTTGATGTATTTTAATTATAGGTATTTAATTTATTTATTTTAAGTAATTATTATTTTGTATAAAATTTGTGATTTATTTTCAGTATTTAATTAGGTACATTTTGTCGCGTTTGTCAGTACAAGTTTTTTTTATCCTATCTGGTCAATTAGTGGGTAGGATTTTTTCTTGAGAATTTATTAATGAAAGTTTTTTTTTTTTTTGTTTTTTTGTAATAAATAATTTATATCTGATTTGTTTTTCACTTTTATTAAAGATTTTAGAAAAGTTAATTAAATATTTATTTCTTTTTTTTGTCTTCAAGTAATTTGTTGTTTTTTTATACTGTTTCCTAAGATCACGATTCCTGACGTGAACATTGTACAGTCTCGCCGAGGGAACCTGAGAGAGAGAGAATTTTGTTTTATGAGCTAGATCGTGGCAACCCTATAACAATTGTACTAATATCATAGCACAATTAATTTGGCTGAACCAACGTGGGGCAGAAAAGCAATTATTTTGGCAGCAATCAACGTGTGGCAGAAAAGCAATTATTTTGGCTGGAACAACGTGGTTTGAAAATGGAAGGAAGTGGAAATTTACAAGGCGCTCAACAAAATTTGGATGTGTTAAACAAAATGGAGGGAGAAAAGAAAATGGAATGGAGACAACCAGCAGGGTATGAGAGTGATGAGTCGCAGGAGCAGAGTCAGGGTATGGAGTCTATCTTAAAGAAAAAAGAAGAAGGAGAAAATAAAATGTTGATGGAAATGATATTGGAAATGGGAGAAAGAATGGACAAGATGGAAGAAAGGATGCAAAGAAATTTTGAGGTATTTATGGCAAAGTTTGGACAGGTGGATGGTCAAATAAAGAAAATAGAAGAAAATAAACAAGATATTGAAGAATTAAAAATTAAAGTTGATGTAATGAAAGAAGAAATGTTAGAAAGAATAAATATTATTGAAGATAAATGCATAAAAGTGCTACAGAGAAATGTATTAAATGAAAAAGAAATGGAAAAGGTGGAAGAGAAGATAACAGCAATAAAAAATGAACAAATTCGTGGAAATGGTGAAATAACAAAATATATTCCGATGCCAGTATCAGATGATGCTTTGCCTAAGTTTTATGGATCAACATCAATAAATCCGATGGGTTTTCTGAAGAATTTGAAGGCGTGTTTGGAGAATGTTCCAGGAGATGGTAGAAAGCTGCAGATGGTGAGAAATTGTTTGAAGGATGATGCTCTTATCTGGTGGGACATGATTTCTGACGAGGTGATGACGTTCGAGGATTTTGAAAAGAGATTCACACAGCAGTATTGGGGACAGATGGCACAAATGAGGGTGAGAAAAGATTTATTATTTGGTAATTTTAAGAAAGGAGGTTCAGATAATCGTGAGACATATATAATAAAAAAATATTCAATTTTAAAATATTTAACTCCTGCTATGCTAGAAATTGATTTGGTTACACAATTAGCATGTCATTTTGATTTTGAAGTAAGTCAGGCAGTGGCCATACAAAATATAAAGACCATTAGTCAATTTATAGAATTATTGAGGAGATTAGATGATGCTGAGTATGGAAATAGATTTCAAAGTTGTAATATGTTAAAATATGATAGAAATGGTATAAGATATAGAGAGCAAAGAAATTTTAATGATAGAGAAAGAAATTCACACAATTATAACATGACAAATAGATTTGTGAGACCACAGGTAGAAAATAGAAATGTAAATTGGAATAGAGAGAATGATAGAGCATGTCAATTAAGAGAGGAAACTAGAAATAGTAATTATATACAGAATGAAAGAGTAAATAAAAATTTTTCATATAATGGTACTAAACAAAAAAATAGTAGAGAAAATGTAGAGAGAGAGGAAAAGGCAAAGTGTCAGGATTTTTAGATGGGCCAACCAAAGAGATAATTAGTATGAATGCAATGAGGGATAATGATTCAGATAGTTTAGATAATAAGATGTTGCCACATATAAAAGTTACTATGGGAGGAGTGAAAGTAAATTGTTTAGTTGATACGGGGAGTGAAATTTCAATCTTGGATGATCAAATAATAAAAAAATTAGAAAGTATGAATGCAGGTAAATATATACCTACAAGAAAAATTACAATTGTGTCTGCGACGAAAAAGATAATAGCAATGGTAAATAAAATTTATGTAGTTGAATTTATGGTAAAAGATAATAAGTTTTTGGGAGAATTTATGTCAGTCAAAGGTTTACAAAGAGATGGTATTATTGGAATGGACCTGTTAAAGAAAATAAAGGCAGTAATAGACATTGAGAGAAAATGTATGGTGGCGGAGAATCAAGTAGTTTCTTGGTTTCAGCAGGATGAAGTAGATGAAGAAAATGAAAAGATTATAAATAATATGGAAATGGTATATGAAGTAAAAGAAGTTATAAATAGTATCAATGGTGAAAATTATGAAGAGGTTGAAGAGGTTAAAGAAATAGAGTCCAATAATATGTGTATCGAGGTGCCTGAAGATGTAGATTTACTTGAAATTAATGTTGAAGAAAAATATAAAGAAAATGTCAAAGATATGATAAAGAAGAATATTTCCTTGGTAGATAAATTTCCCTGTATTGCTAAAAATTATGTACATTCATTAGAAGTAGATGAGTCGAGACCATTTAAAATTAAAAATTATCCAATTCCCAAAAATATGCAAGAGAAGGTGAGAGAAGAAGTAAGAAAGATGTTGCGAGATGGTGTTATTGAGAGAGGTGTCACGAGGTATGTCAATCCGCTGGTGGTGGTTCAAAAGAAATGTGGAGATATTCGCTTATCTTTGGATGTGAGAAGGTTGAATGATCGTACCAAGATGCAATTTGAGACTCCTGTAACTGTGGAAACGTTATTATCTAAGTGCAACGGCGCTATGATTTATACTAAGTTGGATCTAAAAAGTTCTTTTTGGTTGGTGCCTTTAGAAAGAAAGAGTAGAAAATATTGTGGTTTTATGGTAGATGGACCATACCAATTTAAAGTGGTACCATATGGACTAAGTAGCTCGTCTGCTGCTTTAATTAGAGCAATGCAACAAATTTTAGAACCTTATGAATCGTTTGTATCCCATTATATAGATGATATATTAATATTTAGCAAGACAATTGAAGAACACATGGAACATTTAAGGAAGGTTATAGAGGTATTAGCAAATAATGGTTTAAAAATTAATATTAAGAAATGTGAGTTTTTTAAAAAGGAAATTAAATTCCTTGGATATAATTTAAGTTTAAAATATGTCAGTGTGGATGATTCTAGGCTGGAGGTTATAAAAAATTATCCTAGACCTAAGAATGTGAAAATGTTGAGAGGTTTTCTTGGTATTGTGGGTTATTATAAAAGATTTGTTCCATATTTGGCAAAATTATGTGCACCATTGTATGAATTATTAAGAAAGAATGAAAAATTTATTTGGTCTAAAGAAAGAATAGATGCTTTTGAAAAGGTTAAGAATGAATTTTATAATAGTTTGTTATTAGTACTGCCTGATTTTTCTAAAGAATTTTTATTAAGAGTTGATGCTAGTGATTCTGCTATAAGTGGAGTTTTAATTCAGTTAGATGATGAGGGAAATGAAGAGCCTATTTGTTTCATTTCAAGGCTATTAAAAAAATATGAATTAAGATATACAGTGGGAGAAAAAGAGTTACTTGCTGTTGTGCATGCTGTAAATAAATTACGTTTTTATTTGTTGGCTAAAAAATTTATTGTAGAATCAGATCATGCGGCGTTGACGTCACTTTTGTCAACTAGATTTTCAAATAATCGAATATACAGATGGTCATTGTTGTTATCAGAATATTCATTTCAAATTAGACATATCAGAGGTGTTCTAAATGTTACCGCTGATGCTTTAACAAGAATGTACAATATAAAAAGTAACTTCAATCATGTCGAGTTAAATGCTTATAATAGATATGCAGCTGAGGGAATGTTTGACTATGTTGAGATCCATCAGGTCCAGCAGGATGAATGTTTTGATCATATTAAAGAGGAATTGAGAAATGTGGGGAATTATAAAGATTATATTTTTCATGATGGGCTTATTAAAAAACAGATTCGTGATCAGTATAATGTGGTTGTAAATGAAATGTATGCTCGTCAAGCAATGTCTATTATTCATAATGAACTGGGACATATTGGGACTAGGAAAGTTTGGTTAACGTTTAGAGAAGCTTTTTATGCTGTTAAGGATAGAAGTATTGCGAAAAGGGTGGTAAGGAATTGTAATGAATGTTATTTTGGAAAGCATAAAAATCGCACATTGCAACATGATATAAAAAGCATAATAGTGAATAATAAATTGGATTTAGTAGCGATTGATTTCTTAGGAAATTTAATACCAGGAGATTATGGGTATAGAAATATATTTGTTATGGTGGATATTTTTACTAAATTTGTTAGGCTGTTTCCCACTACAAAATACAATTCTGAGATTGCACTTTTATGTATTAATAACTTCGTACAAAATCAAGGAAAAATGAGACGAATTTTAGCAGATAATGCTAGTTATTTTACTAATGATAGATTTATAAATGCTTTGAATGAACAAAATATTAATGTATGTTTTTCTTCGATACGCCATCCATGTGCCAATCCATGTGAGCGGTATATTCAAGAGGTAATCAAATTTTTGAGGATGAAAACCCATGAACACCATGTAGGCTGGGTCCAGTATGTCCAACAGATAGAAGATTCCATGAACAATTCGCCCAATACCCTTACTGAAGAGTGTCCAGCGACTTTGATGAATGGAATGACTCCTAGTCGGCCCTGGGATTTGCATGGAGAAGTTGTTCATAATCTAGAAGAGAGAAATAATTTTGTTCGAGGAAGACTACAAAGGCAAGGGGAGATGTATGTGCGCCGAGAAAATGAAAAAATCAAAGAAAGAACTAGGTTTAATATTGGAGATACAGTTATTGTTAGAAGATATAGGGTTGCCAGAAGAAATCAACAAAAGTGTGCTAAATTGGATCTTCCGTATTGTGGTCCGTATATTGTAACAAGAATATTTAATAACGTCACATATGAGCTCTATTCAATGGATGGACGCATTAAGAAGGGACGATATCACATTAGTATGCTTCATCCATATTTGAACAATCCTTAAGAAGATTGTGAGGTACTATACAATTATATTCTGTGTGCGGAGAAGGGTTTTAATTTTTACATTATATTGTATTTGGAGAAAACATTAGAGATAGTAAGATGTGTGCGGAAAATAAAAATTTCTGAAATCTTTGCTTTGCACAGATTTAATAAATTGTTATTTTGGAGATATGCTATGGTTTTTTATATATCATGGATAAGTAAAATTTAAATAAATTGATTTACTTCAAATTTATTTTTCTGTGGGGCAAATGTTTTGGTACACACTGTATTTTGGTTTCTGTTTAAGAATTTTGGAGGTATAGTAGTCTTTTGGTAATCTGTGTATATTAATATTTATTTTGTTATTTGAATTTAAAAGAAAAGATGCCTGAAGGATTATTTACACTCCGTAACTTACTATCTTTATATAGTATACATGTGCGAGTTTATGAGACGTGGTAGGGATGTATGGACTTTGACTTGTCCTGCCGTGTGATATATGAAGACATTAAATTTTGGTCTCCCGTTAAATGCAGTTCTTTTATTAGATATTTGATGTTTGAATAAAATTTGTTATAGTTCATGTATATTTTACGGAGCCAAGATTTAATCAAGTTTGTGAATTAGTTTTATTGCTGTTATTCAAGTTAAGTATTAATTTTAAGAAAGAATGCATTCTTTATAATAATAAGAGAAAATTTTAATATTGTAAAAAGTAGACTCGTAGCCGTCATTTTGTTTCCTGCACGTGTTTGAAAATATTTTATATTTATTGAGAAGCTATTAATTTAGATAATTTTCTTCACTGTATCAGTTTGCTATAATTTGATGTATTTTAATTATAGGTATTTAATTTATTTATTTTAAGTAATTAATTAGGTAAATTTTGTCGCGTTTGTCAGTACAAGTTTTTTTATCCTATCTGGTCAATTAGTGGGTAGGATTTTTTCTTGAGAATTTATTAATGAAAGTTTTTTTTTTTTTTTTTTTTTTTGTAATAAATAAATTATATCTGATCTGTTTTTCACTTTTATTAAAGATTTTAGAAAAGATAATTAATTATTTATTTCATTTTTTTGTCTTCAAGTAATTTGTTGTTTTTTTATACTGTTTCCTAAGATCACGATTCCTGACGTGAACATTGTACAGTTTAGCCGAGGGAACCTGAGAGAGAGAGAATTTTGTTTTATGAGCTAGATCGTGGCAACCCTATAACAATTGTACTAATATCATAGCAGTATGTATATGTATAAATGGACGATATGAATACTCGATTACGTGTCCCGCGCTTGGTCTGATGCAACGTGCCGGCGTCATACATTGGTCATACCCGTGCGGCTCGGGATCGAATCTGCTCGGGGACATGAATTTATTTATTCATTTAAATTTCAATTTAATTGAAATTAAATACCTCTATATGATATATTTATCTTGTTCCCTTAGTCGACTCGAGCCGACATTACCCGAACGAGAGTTACATATCCGAGCGTGACGGGTCAGTCTTGTTCAGTGCCTACAATCAGCGCAACGCGCCCAAAGAAGTTTACACTTCAATAAATAATACTGGTATATCCTAGACAACCAGAATACGTAAAAGTAGCAGAATCAATACATTATATTAAATTATTGAATGATATGCTATTGCCAAATTATTAATTTCTGTTCGGTCATTTACTGCATTATTATGCTTCTTCCTTTGTATGTGTTCTAAAAAGTTTCTAATTTTGTTATTATGTTCTTTACATAAAATTTTGGTTTCATCAAATTTAAACTTATTACTTATTTTGTAATGTTGGTATGTTTCTTTGAAGCCGTAATGTTTTTTGCATTTTTGTATCCCTTTTATTTTCCGATAAATATTTTAAGGTTTGACCTATATATACACCATTGCAATCTCCACGTGGAATTTTGTATACTACATGTGAAAGAATATTAATAAACAAAAATCTTAAATTATTTTGATTTTTATACGCATTTTGTATACTACATGTGAAAGAATATTAATAAACAAAAATCTTAAATTATTTTGATTTTTATACGCTATTTTGATATTAAATCGGTGGAATATCAAGCAATGCGGGAACATATTTGAGAAATATAAGTTCTCAAGTTATTCTTAATGTCGATATATCATTTCAGTAACGTATTGAAAAATGTTTGGAAGTGAATGGAAACTCATGTGAATATTTGTTGAAATAATGTTTGCTTATTTGAGTATACATATTTATTGTTATTTTGTAGTTTCCTTTTCACTAATTACCGTTGATATAGCCTCTTAATTCCTGTTTCTGCACTTACTGTAATTAAGGTATTAATTTGTTTTGTTTTAGAATTTGTTTATTGTACATTACTCTATATATTTCATGAAACATATTACTGGCGTTGAGTGTACTGTAAGTACAATACATCCAATTTTTTGTATAAATATGTATATATAGAAATGAGGCACACGAAGATTATAGAAGTAAAAGAAAAAGAAAGGTAATGTTGTATTATATATTTTTCGAATGCAGTTTTATAAACAACTCAAAATGTTAAGCTAGTAAACATTTTTTTGTCATTCCCCCAATACGTATAAAAATCATATCTCTGTGCTAATTTTTAGAAAAATTCATCATAAAATCATACTTGTCAACTGAGTAACAACTTATTAAATGGCATTCATTTAATTATCAATGTTGCAACAAATATCATGGCTCGTTATACCGTAATCAAATAAAAAAACATGAAGCTGGCAACATTATATCAAAAAACGACAATAGCCTGTAATAGTCCCTTTTAAAGTATTAACGTCTCACATGTTCTTGATGTGAAATTATGTAAGCAATTCAAAAATGAACTGATATACAGGATGTTCCATACAGCGCAGTATAACCATCTAGCAGCACGGGTTTATTCGTTATTGTTTTTGCTTGTACCTGTGTCTTACTGCAGATTTTTAATGTGTTATTATTTTAAATTATTTTTAAGTTTTAACGTGTTACAAATTTTCAAATAGTTATGAGGGGAGAAAAAAAGAAAAAACAATTTTTTTTCTTTTTTACATTATGACAGACTAGATATGATAACGTTGCAATTATTTTCACATAGAAGTCTTAACTTTTCCCTTAGGAAGCAATGTAAATAAAATAAATGATTATTTTGTGACCAGTTGCCGGCGTCTGCAGATCACATTAAAGACCTCTATGAAAATTACCATACTGGGCTAAACTTTCTCTTTGAGCCTGTTGATACGTCCCAAATATATGCAGCATTATATAATCAATGATATCTGCATCATATGAGGCTGATGGCATCAATATCACAATTCTGAAAGTATGTTGTCTCTATATACTGCCTTTTATCACGTACATAATTAATTTATGCATAGTTGACTCGATCTTTCCGAATTGCTGGCGGCAGGTACTGGTTTCTCCAGTACCTAAATCCACAGAACCAAAACAAATAAAAGACCTTCGACCCATTAGCCTGCTGCCTGTAATGTCCAAAATCCTGGAGAAGTTCCTTGCTGCACAGATAGCTGTTTTTGTTGCAAGAGAGAACATTTTGCCCTCTACTCAGTCGGGATTCAGGTCAGGATATAGCTGTGAAGCGGCTTTGCTGTCTATAACTGATTATCTGATTACGGCTTCTGATCAAAACCTTATATCCTGCCTGGTCTTACTTGATTATAGCAAGGCATTCGATGCACTTAATCATGGTACTCTTCTTTCTATTTTGAAATCCATTCGCTTTAATGGTAGCGCTCTCACTTTAATGATAAATTATCTAAATGGTCGTATGCAAGTGATAAGATTAAATGGCAATTGCTCTGCTCCCCTTGCCTTAGTGCAAGGTATACCCCAGGCTTCGGTTCTTGGGCCAATTCTATTCACTATATACACCTCAAAATTATTACTGCGTATAGAGCACTGGAAATCACATATGTATGCTGATGATACTCAGCTTTATTACTCCTTTCCCCTATCTGAATGGTAAGCTGCAATGCACAGAATTAACACAGAATTCAAAAAATACAAAATGCTTGTCTACGATACATTTACAATATACGCAAATTTGATCACATCTCTCACAAGTTGGGTAATGCGGGCTGGTTGTGCATGGCGGGACGTAGGACGTTGCAGGCATTGTGCCTCTTTCATGGCATACTCTTACATAGGTCTCCACCATATCTTTATATAGGATTAGATTTAGGTCAAATGTACATAATGACCACCAGAGTTCGTGAATTAATCTCTCCCATGCCCCATAAGACTTCCCTATATGAACAATCTTTTACATATCAAGTATACTGTAATTACAATCCCTTACCATCTGAGTTTAAGTCTCTCACAACATCCAAGTTTAAATCCAGACTCAAGTCACACCTTTTATTGCGGTAATGGGTTGACGCATGCTGCTTTCCGGTTATCGTTATGGATGTTCACTTGCAAGTGATATTCAGTTTATGGTGTCCATCATCGAATTTTAGACTAAGTTAGTTTTAAGCAGTATTTTTGGTTACATATTGTTCTTATTTATTATCAAGGTCAAGTAAACACTTTCTACTGGGGTATGCCTTGCGATTATGTTTCTACCTATTATTGTATTTTTGTTTTATTTTTGTTATTTGTGGGGCTCTTAATGAATGGTTGTCTTAGGAAAAAACCGCTTCGAAATATATTTTCTTATAAAGTCACAATATGTATTCCCCGCTGTGATGACTCACCCTGTATAAGCTTGAATACATGTACTTTTTATTTCTTTTACTCACACTGTATTTAACCATATCAAAAAAATATCATACATATATGTCGGATGTTATCTTAAATCAACGTAGGCCACTTTTAATTAATGTTTCGTGTTTCGGAAATTTACTTGTGCATTCTGGTCGTAAGTGTTCCAGAGCACTGAAATGCATAACCCCAAGTAATTCATAGTTTGCCGGCATAACTGCGTGAACTTTATACATAATAGAACAGTGGATATGGGGTATATACAAAACGACAGCAAAGTTAGTGCAGCGGCAACCGGTACACTAGAAATTCACACCGTACCAGCAGCCTGGTCCACCACCACCTTCACATTACAGGGGCTTGGTCATAAATGTTTTATCCACACGATCGACTTGCGGATTACGTCCCAAGAGGGTCGATGAAAATGCATGTGCGAACGTGCAAGCCAGAAATATCTCTGCCTTACCGACATAGTGCGAAATTTAAGAAATACCAATATAGGTATATATGTATAAACCAATATATGCAAACGGGTATCTCTACTCACGGTATATATGATACTATATACCAATTTAAGCGAAGAGCTTCTGTGACTAAAATAATAAGGTGTGGCCACCAAACGACGTTCTTATACTTATAAATGTTTCGAATTATACAATTTTAAGAACTTTTTAATGCAAGAATTATTTAAAATCCTATTCTAAGTACCTTTAGTCTCTTAATAAACCTCTATAGAATCCATACTTTGCAAGATATTCGAAATAAGGTGCTTCTCGCTAAGACTAAAAGTGTTACTTCCGGTCTAAATTTTGACATTTCATGTATACAAAAAATATTGCAAATTCGGCTCTAAATACTTTTGTACTCTTGATAAATATATATAGAATGCATAATTTGCGACATATTTGCAAAGAATCGCTATTTGATAAAAGTGTTACTTCCGGTCCAATTTTGAAATTTTTTTTACACAAAAGGTATTGAAACTTAAGTTCTAAATACTCTTATACTCATAAAGTACCCGTCTAAAAAGCATGACTTGCGAAATATTCGCAAGAAACTGATTTTCGATAAGAGTAAAACACCTACTTCCGGTAGGAATTTCGGAAAATTTTTTAATAAAGTTCTTCTGAAATTTAATTTTAAGTACGTATGAATTCTTTATAAATTTGTTTAAAAGTAGTAGTTGACAAAATATTGGCAAAAATCGATTTTTTTGCTGAAGTAAACTACTACTTCCGGTCTACCAATTTTACTAAAAATTTAATCAGATCTCAAGAGAGATCTTATACTAATAAATACAAGATTCGGAATTGATAACTATAGTGGTTTGACCGCTATCGTGGTCACAAACATACACACACGCGCGCGCACGCACACAGCCATTTTTTAAAAACCACCTTTTCGGTCAGGGGACTTCAAAACGTGGACATTTGCAAAAATCTCGAGGTCGAAAATTTTCATCATCACAATACTTCCTTATACTACGAAAGAAAATATATTTTATTTGTACTTACGCCTTTCGAATATCTATGGGAGGCGCTAAAATGGCAAAAAACTTTAAATTAATCAAATAGTTTACTTGAAGCAAATAATTCTTTTACAGAGGAGGAATGGGGTTTTACTGTGTCAGTGTGTCTGCGTGTGACCACGATAGCGGTCAAACCGCTATAGCTATCAATTCCAAATTTTGCATTTACTAGTATAATGTCCCTCTTGAGAACTGATTAGATTTTCAGTAAAATCGGCAGACCGGAAGTAGTTTACTTCAGCGAAAAAATCGAATTTTGCCAATATTTCCTCAACTACTATGTTTAAACAAATTTATAAAGAATTCATATGT
Organism: Amphimallon solstitiale; assembly: GCA_963170755.1. Lineage (NCBI taxonomy): Eukaryota > Metazoa > Arthropoda > Insecta > Coleoptera > Scarabaeidae > Amphimallon > Amphimallon solstitiale. Next base: position 45,619,099 of record OY720681.1, on the reverse strand, counting down.
ACTTAAAATTAAAATTGGCAACAATTTTATTAAAAAAGCTTTTCGAAATTCCTACCGGATGTAGGTCTTTTACTTTTATCGAAAATCAGTTTTTTGCAAATATTTTGCAAGTCATGCTTTTTAGACAGGCACATTACGAGTATAAAAGTATTTATAACTTAATTTTCAATACCTTTTGTATGAAAACAAATTTAAAATTCGGACCGGAACTAACACTTTTACTCTTACCGAATAGCGTTTTTTTGCAAATATCTTGTATTGAGCATTCTATATATATTTATCAAGAGTACAAAAGTATTTAGAGCTGGATTTGGAATATTTTTTGTATAAATGAAATTTCAAAATTCGGACCGGAAGTAACACTTTTACTCTTAGCGAGTAGTACTTTCGAATATCTCGCAAAGTATGCATTCTATAGAGATTTATTAAGAGAATAGAAGTACTTATAATAGGCTGTACTTTTATCAGGCAATTTGTTTCGCACAGCTACCTAGCAACAAAAATTTTCGTTAAAAGCTGAAAATTTATCCGGAAAAAAAGAAAGCTCTCGTGTAATTATTATAAGTGAAAATTTTCGACCTCGATATTTTTGCAGATGTCCACGTTTTGAAGTATTCTGATACCGAAAAAGTGATTTTAAAAAAATGTCTCCCTCTCTCTCTCTCTGTCTGTGTGTGTGTATGTGAGTGTGTGTGTGTGTGTGTGTGTGACCACGATGGCGGCGCTATAGCTACCAATTCCAAATTTTGTATTTACGAGTGTAATCTTCCTCTTGAGATCCGATTAGATTTTCCGTAAAATCTGCAGACCGGAAGTAGTAGTTTACTTCAATGAATTTTGCGAATATTTCGTTAACTACTAAGTTTAAACAAATTTATAAACAATTCATATGTATTCAAAATCAAATTTGAGAAGAATTTTATTAAAAAAAATATTTTGAAATTCCTACCGAAAGTGGTCTTTTACTCTTATCGAAAATCAATTTTTTGCAAGTATTTCGCAAGTCATGTTTTTTAGGCAGGTACATTAGGAGTATAAAAGTATGTAGAATTTAATTTTCAATAACTTTTGTATAAAAAAAATTCAAAATTCGGACCGAAAGAAATGCCTTTAAATATATTTAATACATATATCTATAGGGGTTTTCAATAGCTATGCCTGAACTTTGATTGGTTATCGCTTTGTCGTTTTAAATGGTAGCGCTGTCATTTTTCCACGTTTGTGTTCTGCCATAGTCACCATTCTACAATTGAATGCTACACCATTCAACAACGCTTTCCTGCTTTGTTTGCCAAACTTTTCGCAAGATACTAAATATTTGCGACTGAAATGAACGTTCAATCAAGCAAACAATTCAACGAATTGTTGCGAAATTCGAGCAAAGCGTTTCGGTTGCTGATCGAGTTGTCCTTGTACGACGCCAAAACACGCGGTCAATCGAGAATATTACTACTGTTGCTGAAAGTGTGGCTAAAGATCCAAATCGCTCGATTCGTCGTTGTGCACAAGGAGTTAGCCTTTCTGCCACCTCATCTTGCCGAATTTTGAGAAAAGACTTGGGCATGCATCCATATTAGATTGAAATGACGCAATAGCTGAAGCCACAAGACTACTAAACACGTTGAAACTTTGCTAGTTGTGCTCTGAAACAGTTGGAAATGGATCCAAATTTTGGAGAAAAAATTATCTTTACTGATGAGCACCTGTCTGGTCAAACGGCTTCGTAAACAAGCAATATTGTCGCATTTGAAGAGAGTAATCCACAACAGTATAAAAAGTCTCCATTAAATCCGGAGAAACATACTGTTTGGTGTGGATTTTAATCAGGCGGCGTCATTGGGCATCTTCCGAAAAGAGCATGCCCGGTGACTGTTAATGGCGAACGGTATCTGTATTATTTCCAGAAGAAGAAGGCGATGTGGAATAGCCGCCTATATCATGGAATTTAATGCCCATAGACTTTTTTTCTCTGAGACGACTTAACGTTGCTGGTTTATAGCAGCAAACCAACAACAATTGACCAACTGGAGAACAATATTATTGACAGCCCGACTTACGGAAAAGAGTCCTAGAAAATTGATCCTCTAGGATCAAGTCTTGCAAACAAAGCAATAATTGTATTGAATGTTCTTTAATCTGCAATAAAAATCTTCCGTCATATCTCACACACAACTCTTTTTATTCAATTTTAAAGTTTAGACACGCCCCTTATTAAAATAAAAATTAAAACTTTTCTTTTCTAATTACGGCTGATAAATCTTCTAATACTAAAAGGTACTGATTATAACCGAATTTAGAAATGTTGTATGTCTATGTATTGTGTTAATTAAGATGTCCTGATAATATATCTTGTTAATTATTTAAAAATAAAGGTAATTATTGCATAAACATTTTCATAATTGTTTCTAAACTATTGTAAAAGGATAATTCGACACAAGAATTTCTAGATTTCTTTTTAATAATATCTTTTTGAGATAAACGGCTAGATGTGCATATAACGAATATATTATGTCAGACAGGATTGCTACAGAGACCATTAGACAACATTTAACTACAAATCATTGATGGATTTACGTACAGGTCGATAATTTTAAAATGGTTTTCCATGTTAGTTAGCTGCTATTTTAATTAGCACAACAACTGACAGTGCGCTATAGTCCATTGAAACGTAAAGAGTGCTATCGGCGCAGTGTTTAACCAATACCTGGAAATTTTAACGAAAAGTTAATTTGACAAGTCCAAAGTGCATAAATGAGCTATTGGCAACATGCATAAATGCGAAACTTCGTGTTTGAAAAACCAACAGAATTAGACATTATTAAGAAGAGTTTATTATATAAAATAAAAATATCAAATTATATCGATGTATAGGTCTGTATTAAAAATAAAATTCTCTTTCATACTTTTACAACTCTTGTAAAACTTGATGTTTTTTCAGCACTCGTCGACAAGGTTATTTCTTGTATAGTTAATATCATTATAATCAAAATGTTATTGTTTCTCTATGCTTTTTCAATATAAGCAATGATTCAAAGTTATTTCATTCTTTTGTCTTCATTTGCAGTGTTGGGAATTAAAATAACGCTGTGGTTAAATGTCCGCAGGCGGTATTGCCCCTATAAACTGAGAGTTCCGCCGGCCGGAAAAACTGAACGATTGTATTAATGTGTCCGTTAACTCAGGCAGTATTTTGTGCAGACTCGGCGGAATGGATGTACTTGGTTTGTCTACTTCCGCCGGTTGGAAGCATGCTACTATACTAATGAAAATTCAGCGGTTATCGTAACGGTCATGAGCATAACCTAGTTTTATTTATTAATGTGCGTGTGAATCAACTAATTTATTAAAATCGGCAAATACAGATGACATAAATTGTACTTTGCTTTCTTATATTGAGTAATTCACTCATAACAAATAGTAAGCAATACATCTATTAAAATTCGCAAAATACATATATATTTATTGAAATATATATGTATAATGGCTTTTTATGTAATTAGTAGAAAGTAAACAATCAATATTTAGTAAGTTGTAAGTAGTATTTATTGCTTGTGAAGTAATAAAACGAGTACTTTTATACAAAAGAAAGTAATGCAAAAGTATATGACGCATATAATTATATTGTAAAACATTTACAAACATGTTTCTTATAGAATTTAATTCCGTTTCAAAAACATGGATAATTTAATGTAATAAATAATAGTTTTTAAATGATTAGCGTATGAAAGCTTTATAGTAAAAGTTTTGTAAAATTATCTCATAAATGAGACCAGAATTCATATTCTATAATAATAGTAATTTAAGTATGTACATAAATGACGTTATCTCTTTTTCTGTTTACGAGTAATATGCTCAAAGTATCCCAACTTTTGGTTACAGCGTTAAAATAAATACATTAAGAAATATATAGTGATCAACAAAACTTTGTCTGTTTTGTGCCTTCGTATTTTTCGAATTTTCATATTCCTCTTCATTTCCTGCTATGAATTTTTAAGGTCCTCCGATCCACACTTTTGCAGTTGACGCCATTACAGCCGAATTGTTTTGTGTTTATATTTGTTAGTAAGTAATCGTTCAAAATCTTTAAGACAATTTCTGAGCCCGCCGACTGTGAAGTGTGTTCTGTAATACGGTTTCTGAACGCAAGGAATATTAAGTCAACTTGTAGAGATTTACGGTGAAAATTTAATGACAGATGGAATGGTGAGTAAGTGGGTTAAACAATTCAATGATGGATGAACCAATTTTCATGACAAAGTACGTAGTGGACGGCCTTCTGTTGTCAATGATGGTTTGTTTACAAAAGTGAATAAGAAAATTTGTGAAAACAGGCGGTTCACAATAAGAATGCTTAGTTATGAGTTTCCACAAATTTCAAAAACTGTTTTACATGAGGTTTTCACAAATCGCTTAATTTATCGAAAATTCTGCAGTGGCCGTCTTCACTGGCGACATCTTTCCATGAGAGGGTACAGAGAAATGCTTTTCCGCTTTGACAAATGTCTGAACAATGATGGAAACTATGTAGAAAAATAGTTTAAGGAATACTCTTTCATGTACGTACAAATAAATTTTGTTTTGAAGAAACTGTTTTTATGAGTTTTTTTTCAAAACGGTACTTACTTTCCGGACATGCCACGTATATAGTGCCACATATTTTGCTCAACTAATAGTAACGATAGCTGTTACGTTCAAGTAAAAATATCGAATACAAAACTGACAGTGTTATCACTAGGATTTGGATTAATCATTCGAAAAGTAATTATCTAAACAATTCTTGTCTTGTGGTCTGCTAAAGAGATATTTTTCAAATAATTGTCATTGTAAATGTGGTTATAAGAAATATGCATTTCTCAAACTGTATAGACATATTTATATTAAATAATTGAGCTTAATGTCGTTTTATAGCCTAGAAACGCATGAGTTCGCAACGGCCAGCCCAAAGAACAAGAAGAGTGAAAATACTTCATAGAAATATGTATTAAGAATTACCCCATTATCCAATTGTGCACAGCATAACTTTAAACTTAATATTTATTACCCAGAATCAGAAATCGTTTTGAAGGAACATACTGTCTGCAAAGGTAGGTCATCTTGGTTGTTGTGGAAGACCAAACAAACCTTTAGTATTATAATATAACGTTGATATTAATAATTTTTTATAATAGTATTGCCATATTATATAATAAGTAGATGAAAAACTACAGCGTTATAAAATTGTAAATAATTAATATGGTAAATTCTGAAATCAAATCAAAAGTTATTTCTTCCAGAGGTGTTGGGTGAAATATTAAAAAAGCCAAGCACTGTCAAAGAGTTGTGACGAGCTTAAGAACTTAAAAAATTGAATCCAAGCCATAAGAACAAAATGTGGAAATAAGTGATTCAGTAAAAAATGGTTATTTAATTTCCTTGTGGCGGTTTTGCCTTTTTTTTATAACAATTTATGATTTATTCAATTTACACCTTCCATATTTCAAAGAATTTTTTGCAGTGTTTATTAGTGTATTTCTGAAATACTATGTGCTACTTTATTTCAGCCCATCCCATCATTTGAATTATGGAAAAGGTTTATAATGCTGTCAGTTTTTCGTACCAAAGACTGAAACAGCGGTGTACAAGCATAAGTTGTCTTGCACAAAAATACATTATTATTATTATTAATTGGCAGGAAATGGAGAATACCTAGATGTTTCACTACAATTTTCTTAAATTAATATCTTATTTAAAAATAAAGTCCAAAGCCAAACCTAGTATACTTCATTCACATGTAATACCTTTATAAAATAATAAACGTTTCATTATCGATTTCGAACTTTCCTGTATTTAATTTTAAATTGACAGGTTATTAATTGAATTTCTTCATCAACTATATCTATTAAAAGCCAATTCTATTCCAGTATAAAAAGTGCAATCATTAAACTTAAGAATAAACATTGCGTTCATGATGAAAGGAACAAATTCGCGTAAAATTCAGGTAATTATTTTGCAGAAAAACGCTCGGACAGGTCGATTAGTATTTTTAGTTGTGAAGTTTTTGACATAAGAAAATTATATACAGCGTGTCTAAAGAAGAACATATACAGCAATCATTGTTTTTTAAATGGAACACCCTATACATTATGCCATTTTTGAATTGTATAGTAAATTCTCAAAATTTTTCGTGTAAGATATCATATCCCCGAAATCAGCGGTTTTCGGAATAATGACGTTTGAAATATGATAAATTAAAAAAAAAGCATGAACCCTAAATAATAAAACATACAAAAGAAATAATAACATTTGCTTTATAAATGTTCAATATGTTGTGCGTTTACTTCAATACATTTTTGTAGTCGACGGATTGTTTCCTGTTGAACGTTTTCAATTACCTCTGGTGGAATAAGTCCTATTTCCTGACGTATTCTATTTCTCAGGTCATCAAGATTATTTGGTCTATTCACATAAACTTTAGATTTCACCCCATAGGAAAAAATCTAATGGGGTTAAATCCGGTGACCTTGGTGACCACTCAATAGGACCTCTGCGTCCAATCCATTTATTAGGGAAAGTTAAGTCAAGAAATTGTCGAACTACAAATGCAAAATGAACAGGTGCGCCATCGTGTTGAAATCATATGTCATTGTGAGGAATATATGAATCTTGTGGATGAGGAAGCACAACAGCTAAAGCGGGTATGAGTTCAAATTGAAGAAAGTGTAAGTAGCGTTCCCCATTTAAAGTTTCTTCAAAACAAAAGTGTCCAAGAATTTGATTGCGACAGTACCTGCCCAGACATTTATTTTTTGACGATGCTGTGTGTGATAGTCTTGTGTCCAACGAGGATTTTCAGTTGTCCAGTACCTGCAGTTTTGTCTGTTCACGTGTCCATTTAAAGTAAAAGTAGCCTCATCTGAAAAAAGAATCATTTTCATGAAATCTAAGTTTTGATTATTAATTTCAATTAGGTATCTGCTCACAAAACTGCGTTCTCCGATCGAAATCGTCTTCTACTAATTCATGTATTAATTTAACCTTATAATGATGATATTTATTTTTTCGTAGTATTTGTGACACAGATCCCGTTGACATATTACTATTTCCGGAGATTGTCCTAACGGTTACATGGGGGTTTCTACTAAAACGCCTAATTGAGAATTTTCTGATATTTTTGCTGGTCTTTCTTTACTTAAATCTCTAACGTGGCCGTGCTCGGCAAATTTCAATTCAATTTTGCTGACAGTAGATTGGAGGTCGATTAGGATGAATTGCTTTAAATAAATTGAACACTTCTTGTCGAGTACGCACTCTATCTCCAAAACCAATAATAATAAGTACTTCAATACGTTCTTTCTCAGATAAATCAATTTTTAAAATGAAACGTAAAACTAACAAAATGACACTGACAAACTATAAGCCGGTGATGGTTTGATTTTTAATGCCACAAAAAAAAACATGAAAATGGTATAGTGGTCAGGGAAAGAAAATCGGTTAATTTGAAGAAGAGTTTTATGTTGAAGATAAAATTTGCAATACCAGGTTGTTTTTGTTGGCTTTTAAAAAAATTTTCAAGATGTCTTTGTTCAATTTAAACATTTTATTTCATTACTTGTGTGTATTTTAATTTATCACATTTCAAACGTCATTATTCCGAAAACCGCTAATTTTGGGGATATGGTATGTTACACAAAAAGTGTTGAGAATTTACCATATAATTCAAAAATGGCGTAATATACAAGGTGTTACATTAAAAAAAAACAATGATTGCTGCATATGTTCTTCATTAGACACCCTGTATATAATTTTCTTATGTCAAAAAATTCACAACTAAAATACTAATCCACCTGCCCGAGCGCTTTTCTGCAAAATAATTACCTGAATTTTAAACAAATTTGTTCTTTTCTTCATATAATATTACGTGGCGACTTATTCTTTTATTACACTTATGAATCCATATAAGCTACTCGCAAGAAAAGATCCATATTTTGTAGTTTAGATTTAGATTCATATACCATTGATTTAATTTCAATTAATGACAAGCACATCATTTTCAAAATTTACAAAAATTGTTACATTCATTCATAAAAAAGGGGTTTAGAAAAAGCATATGTAACTGCAGTTTTCCTGAAAACAATTAAATTGAATATGCAAGTAAGTTTTAATAATTATTTTCAGAAACTTTTTAATCTGTGTGATTAGGTTTTGCCTGATATACCAATTCATACATAAATCACATCAGACAGTCAAATATATCAAACCAGTGCAATACCACAGAACGTAAATAATTCATATATTTGGTAATCTAAAATAATTTTGAACGTACGCTAATGCTAAGTCTCTAGTTTGTACCTCCAGTAGTATTGGGGGTACATTCTAAAACTGATTGCAAAATAACGGAAGCTGCTGTGACAGTCAATTCCGATGACCCGTTATTGTAACGTAAACAGTTTTCTAGAAATTCCACAAATTAAAATAAAACTTTTATGCAAATCGTCTGTAATTTATCTTACCCTGTACTCGGTACAGTTATAGTGAATTTATATATGTAATTAGACTATATACACCATTTTCTATGAAACTATATAAAACAACAACACAATCGTTTGCTTGTAGTATGAAGTATGCGAGCAATTAATGATAATAGCATTCCAGAGGACTATTGGATACTGAAATTAGTCAAGTAGAGTGAGATGTTGTGGAAATGCTCTCTGTTCTTTATAAAGGTGTGAAAAAAGACGATCAGGGAATGTAAAAGATTTCGAGAATTAATCACGAAAATCACTGACATGTGTCATGGACGTTGTTATGTCGAGATAATTTCACACTTGATGGATCTTTCGTCTTAAATTACATAACTTGAATAATGCAGGTGTCGAAAAAAACCTCCGCCGCACAACATTGTAACGCACCGTGTACAAATTCAATTAGGAATAAACACTGTGTTTATATAAAAACAGTTTAACGCTCGTGCAATTTGTACCTATTACGGTTGCATATACCATTTAAAATTTTTATTTATATGTTTTCTTTCTTTTTATAACTTATTAGTATATATAAGAGTAATTAAATGTCTTTTAAAATATATACAAGATTATTTATAAGTTGAATTATATAACTTCATAATACAGGGTGATTTATTAGCTCACAAACAATCTTTATTAAGTCAATGTTGATGAAATTCTAAGGAAAAAATTTATATGACTATAATAGTATATTATACTATAAGGGAGAGAAATGCGTTATTTTGGCAGAGGTGCAATTTGAAGCCCGAGGACTACAATGCACCGAGGACAAAATAGCATCTCTCCCGAATGGTATATAATATTTTTTCCACGGTCTCATTAACTTAAAAACACATATTTTGTCATTATGAAGTAAGTAGCACCAGAATTATTGTATTCGGATTTGCGCATTTATTTAGTAGTAGTTGAGTTTCTGTCATAACTACAAAATAAACAAACAAAAAGAATTGTCAAATTAAGGTGCTAGTTTGGTTTAGTTTAAAGTTTGTTTAGTGCACAATGAATAATTGTGAGTCGGAAGAGATTGTGGAGGCTGCAAATATTGCAATAAGCAATTTGCTGCCTACGAAGTCAAGATCTTTATACGATATAGCCTACAATCGCTTCAAAAAGTGGTGCGCCGAGAAAAATGTTCAAGTATACAGCGAGAATGTTTTGTTGGCATACTTCAGTGAAAATGCGAAGAATTACAAGTCTTCCACATTATGGGCGCAATATTCTATGGTTAAGTCATGCTTGATAATTTACGACAACATAGATATAAGCAATTTCCCCAAGCTGATCGCATTTTTGAAAAGAACCGGTGACGGATATCAAGCGAAAAAATCGAAAATATTGACAAAGGGTCATATCGACCGTTTTCTATCAAGTGTAGATGACAAAGAATTCTTAATGATTAAGGTAAAATTACTTTTGTTGTTAGGTATTTCAATTATTAAGTATTTTGATTTTTTATAGGTTGGATTAATTCTGGGGATTGCCGGAGCTTGTCGAACTGATGAACTAGTCAATTTAACTGTAGGTGATATTGAGGATGTAGGCCCTTCCTTGATTGTAAAAATTCCAAACACTAAGACAAAGATTCCACGAACCTTTGTGGTTACCGATGTGGAAAATATGCTTGAATTGTTTCGAAAATACCTGTCCCTTCGTCCTCCCCACGTCAAGCATAAGCGCTTTTTTTTGTACTACAAAGCAGGAAAATGTAATTCGCAGCCAGTTAGCAAGAATACCATGGGAAAAATTCCGAGTGTAGTAACTTTGTATTTAAAAGTACCTGATGCTGCATGTTATACTGGTCACTGCTTACGAACATCTTCAGCGACATTACTAGCAGATGCTGGTGTGGATATCACGACAATAAAGCGTCATGCTGGTTGGAAATCAACGACAGTCGCTGAGGGTTATGTCGAGAACTCCATTGAAAATAAGACCAAAATTGCTAATCAGGTTTTAGTAGGTACCACTACTAGGGCAATCACAAAAACTGTAAATGTAAGCGAAAGTAATATTCCTTCTAATATTAATTTTGAAAATTGTACAAATGTAACATTTAATTTAAATGTCAATAAATAATTTCAATGTTATCTTTTTTTTGCATGAATCACAAACGTTCTCCATAATGTAAACTCCCTTGGGAGCATTATACTCCCTTGGGAATAATCGACTACTTCTGTTTTAATTTTGATATCATAGAAACTGATTTCTACTCCCGACCGTGGAAAAATTCAATTTCATTTAGTTACAGAAACGAAATAAAGTTTCTTTCTGTAACAACCGCAAATAAATATTAGTGTCAAATTTGATTATACTGGCCAACAAACTTCGTTTTTAAGTCTGTAACTGATAAAATGAAACAGTACATTCAAAAATTACAAAAATGTACTATTTCACTTTATTACGACTTTAAAAACTATCGTTTTGTGTTTTAATATTTTTTAGTTGCTTGCTATTATTTACCTCAGCCTATAGATTTTATTTATGTTTCACTACATGTTTGCTCATTACCCCATTCGGAATTAGTGAACCTTTTTATAATTAGTAGCATTAGAAATATTTATGTTTGCACTATGTCAAAACAGAAAAGTTATTAAATAAGCAAAAAAAAGTATTATTTTATACAAACTCGATACAAACCAATATGCATCTTATATATAACCTTGATAATGGTAATGCATATGAATCACAGTGTTTATAAGCCGAATCATTATGTTTCTGTAACAGCAATATCGAATAAGTGAAAATGGTTGAATAATTTTAATAAATTTTATTCTGTATAACCAAGATCAGTATCTATTCTTGCAGCAAAAATATACATTCATCCAATTTTGAAACCTTCTCTTTTTGTTTTTATGAAATGACATGCAGTACACAACCATGAATTCATTCTAATAACTGTTTCTTTCACTAAACGTGAAAACAATAAAATTAAATATACAGGGTGTTTAAAAAAGATGCGGCAATATTAAAGGGGTTGATTGTCCAGGTCATTTTATACAAAAAAGTTTATAATAAACAAGGTCCGCAAACGCTTCGTTACCGATCTACAGCGTGTTGAAGTTTAATTAAAAGAAACAGTAAAAATTGGACCTGTATTTTTACCAAGGAGACTAACCGGAGAGGTGTATCGCAACTTTTTGGAAAACACGCTCCCTGGATTTCTGGAGGACGTACCATTAGCAATTAGAGATGCAATGTGGTATATGCACGATGGAGCACCAGCCCACTTTATTTAAGTAACTCGTGATTTCTTAACACAAGCATAAGGAAATCGCTGGATT